>JAGKPW010000430.1:0-202324 GCA_019926035.1 Melaleuca alternifolia | reverse complement strand
TTAAAGTGGTCATACACTCTTGCTTGTCATTTAAAACTTTATAAATTCATTCAAAGTCTAAATGTTCATACAATTATTTTTGTGGGGTTATTTTCATGCAAATCTAAACTAAAACTAACTTAATTTAGAAAGATTTTAACACACAATTTATTAAAATACAATACAAGAAGTAAACATTCAAGGTATTGAAACATGATGTTGTAATAAACACTCAAATAATTAAATGCGATATTTAATGATGAGAATGTAAAACCTGCAACTCGTTAGGTATTTAACAATGCATGGGTTTGTCATAAATCTCGAGACATGATCTATACTCGAAAGCTTGCTATTGGGAAAAAAAATGTGAGCCTAAATCCAAATAATTCAAGTGAAGTCTAAACTAGCCTATCCTAATCATTCTTAAAAAAAGGAAGTGATGCTAAGTTTAAATGGATTTTATTAGACTAAGTACATATAATTGACTTGGGTATGTATAAATTAGAGTAACCCTAATTGACCTAGAATAAACCCTTACATAAATAAGACCGAAAGGGACATCGATTTATCATCACCAAATTTGTGCATGTCGTATTCGCGATCATTATTGCCATGCTATAACTCAATATGCATCGATCTCAACATTCTAACATCATTTAAATAATCCAAGATATGCATCAAATCACACCAATCACAATCATACATCTAAGTATCCACATACGAAGCTAAGTAAGACGCATGGTCATGCTAGAGGGCGCTACAAACCAAAAACATTGAGTTGTCCACCGACAACAAACTCTTTAAATTTTCCAAATTTTTGTGTTAATTAATTAAAGTAGCCCTATTCTAATACTAGAATTCGATTTTTAAAGCAAGGCCGACTTTCCTAACTAGAAATTTAATTTTTAATTTTCGGAATATTTTAATAAAAATTATTATATTTTTATTTTATTAATATAATGTTATAATATTTAAAAGAGGTCTGCATTGGGCTTCGAACTGGGTCGAGTTCAAGCCCGATCTGGAGATAGGGGGGCCAAGTTCACGAATGTGGACCTGTGAATCGAGCCCTCCATGCACGGGCCAGCGAATTGGGGTTCTCCAGCCTAAGTTTGTAGACCATCTTTTCTTTTTCTTCTTTTTTTTTTCTTTTTAGTCAGTTTCTCTAACGGCCCAGCCCATTCCTATAAAATACCTAATCGGTAATTGACTACAGGCCCAAATACCTGCCCCAGCCCATCACTCGGCAGGCTTGGTCCTCAACCTGACCTCCTCTAGGATCCGGCCCAATTCTGTAAAAGATAAACTCAATATAGCACATACCTGGCCCACTCATCCAGTCCATCAAACAAAGTTGGGGTAAGGTCGGCCCAGCTCGACCGCCTGCTCCCCAGCGTCGTCGACGTAGGCAGAGCCGGCAAACACCCCGCCACAGCCGTCCCCGTCGTCGTACCACTGGCGCGTCACCTCAATGGCGGCGCGCCTTGGCCCCGGAGCAGTAATAGAGGCAGAGTTTGCCGAGGCGCATGGACCTGAAGCGCTTATGGGCCTGTTTGTTCTTGACACCGTCCCACTTGGCGACGCCGCCGTCGGAGGCCATCTGATCGTGCCAGGACCACTTGGCCGGCTCCGTTTTCAGGAGCCAGTACTATTTGGCGCATCTGTTCGGCAGTCAAAGAGCGAGGTTCGTGGTTCCTATGGGCGAAGTGGAGCGATGGGGCCTTGAAACTTCCGCTGTCGGAGGATAGTGCGTCTTCTGCAGCCGGATGCTCGTAGCCAGGGTCGCTAGGGTTTACGTTCGTGTTGTTCAACAAGCTCGACTCGGCGTGGAAACTGCTTCGGTCGCGACAGCGGTGGTCGTCGTGGTGAAGATGGAGCTCTCGCTGCTTCTTCTTCTTCTTCTTGTTACTCATCGACAGATTAATCTTCTTCTTCTTCCTCGTCGCCGTCTTCTCTTGACCGAAACCCCCAAAGCAGAGCTTCCTCGGAGCGGCGAAGCAGCCGGAATCGACGGGGAAGTGGGAGCGAGGGAGGAGGGGAGACCAGATCGGGCTCTGCGGGTAGTCGAAGCCCAGGGACTAGCTGTCCGGGAACTTGTGGAGGAGGTCCTGCGACATCACCGGCTCCAGGTACATCACCACCTTGCAGGCGTTGGGCGAGAGACCGACGGTTTCTTCTTCGTCGGTGTCGCCGCCGTTCTCCGTTGCGTGGAATAGGGAAGAGAGAGAAAAAAAAGGGGAGGAGGAAATTGAAGGAGGTTCTGCAAGCGTGGAAGGGGAAAGAAGGCTGGAAAGAGAGAGTAAAAGGGAGAGGATTGAAACGGAGGATGTGACAGGTCTGAGGGGGAAGAGAAAGGGTTTTACAGGAAATTGTGCCTTCGCGTGTGAAGTGGAATCAGTTTCTCTCTCTTCCCGACGTGGAACTTCTCTCTCCACGTGGCGATACGTGGCGTCCATTCAGTGGACTCAGGCACCGCCTACGTGTTACTACTTAGGTACCCAATATTTTCTCAGCCAGCAGGGGAGAAGCGGCCTGGGCTGGTGGGCACATCCACAAAGTGTATGTATGATTACTTGGCATGACAATAATTATAGAAAACTAAAGAATCGATGATTGAGTAATTTCCTGGATAAGTTACTTTAAAAAGATTAATGTCTACGTCAAATTCTTCAAGTGAATTCTATAGTTTCAGCATCTTTTGGGGCCACTTTTTACATCCTAGTTCCCAGCTCAGTTGCTGTTGGTTTATGACTTTGATAGTGTTTTTAGAATAAATATGCCATTTTCTAATTTAAATGAACTTTACATACGTCTTTCTAGTTGTTCAAGATGTCTCTAGGTAGGTTCACACTCTTCAGGCTTTTTTAGGCCTTTTAGCCTGGGTCCATGCGTGGTTCCTTTCACAGCTTTTACTAGGATGTTGTCTGGAAACAAACCCCAAAAGCACATCTAGCATGCTTGTTAACCCTATCCCTCCAATAGTGGAGATATAGTTTGACAGAATCCAAACTATTTCAGCTTGGGAATTTTGAAACCAAACCAACCAGCTGGAACCAAACTGGATTTGATCGGTGTTTGTTTATTTTTTGTAGTTACTAGAGTTGATCATTTACTTTTCCCTGCATACCTTATTTCACATATAATTCAGTCAGCAGTCAACACAAAGTTCTCTCAATGGTAAAAGTCGCAATGTCATATCAAATTCTTTACAGGAAAAGAATTAACCATCTCTTTTCGAAAACTAATGCATTGGAAATGACACATACCTGAGTTAAACATTCATAAGACAGCAGCAGACAAGAGCTGAGACAAAATCTTCTAGATATCGAAGCATTCAGAGTTTAAACTTGTGGGCAGATGATTAACAATTTTGTAGATGTTGGTTCGTGCAGCAAAATTGAGATTCACCTCAATTTGATTCTTGCTCTTTATAAGTTCTGTTGGTCAAATCATCCAAAACAGACACAGACCCCTTGTTTGATTCAAAATTTCCTTGGCTGCCTGTCGTGCTGCACTAATTTTTCATCTCGGTTCTAATTGTCATGTCTAGGCCAACTAACAAATATCCTGACAAATCCGCTGCCCAAGCAGATTAAAGGCTAGAATATATGCAATAAGAGTTTTCCCCTGTAATTTTATATTGGCTGATGTTGGAGATGAAAATAACCACTCGATCAATTTTTAAATGAGGTTGAACTAAATATAAGTATCAGTCTATATCAAACTCTTGTTATGCATTCTGTTATTGATGCTTCAATGCATTCATCGAATGTTTAGTGTAGCAATTGGTTGCCAATGTCTACAACACCAAATGAAAAAGAAAACGAAACATAGTTGTTTCTGTCGTAACATTGATCTGGTGCTCCTCAAACTACCCAAAACTCAGTCGCAACAAGAGGATTGCGTCCTCTATTACTGCCCTGTAACTATTTCACTTTATTCCAAGTAGATGATTCTACAAACAAAAACCAAGTAGAACCTACAATGCTGTTGGATTTGGTTTTGGTTTGGTCTCAACTGATTTGTGCAGTCCTTCTACTGCCCTATCATGACAGGTCGCGTGAAAGGAATCAAGCGAGAATTGTTGTTTGTTTCGGTTTGGTTGAGTTCAGTTCAATGGCTTGAATCGGTTTTTCTTTTGTTAGTATTCCCGTGTAAAAATGGCCCTTCATTAGAAATGTAAGATGTGGCAATAAATTATTTGTTAGTATTCCCGTGTAAAGACGGTCCTTCATTAGAGATGTATGTGGCAATGAAGGAACATCGCGATGACAGTAGCTCGTGTAGTGACTGATTGATTTGTTTTTCTCCGCTTCATGGATAATGTCAGCTTCATCTCCGAGCAGTTCATGCTCATTACACTCCCGAAGAACACAACATTCGAGTTTGCTCCAGGCTTTCCAAATTGAACTCAAAAGGCTTCTTAAGATACACATGCCTGTCCAAATAAAACCCATCTGACTGTATTAGTATGTCCTTGATTTGATGGGAACACCACCATTTAAGTACCTCAAGTATCTGTCGCATTGATCTAATTCAAATTTAACATATATGGTAGTCGATTCATTATGCAGTCAGCCTGATTGCCAACGAGTCTAAACTGATATAAGGATAGATGATCTATTGATTTTCGGAGCTGATTGAACTTCCTAAGGAGTTCCAAGTTTGGAAAGTAGAATTTCAGGGTATTTAATTTTTGTAAGCTGCAGACTTTGGAAAGAATACCCTCGGCACAATTGTTCCACCTCTCAGCATCAAGAGCTACGTCCAAATTTAGTTCTTCTAACTCTGATCGAGCCGATATAATTCACAAAGAATAACTGGGTTCAAATTTTGAGCATTTGCTTTCTGAGATTCACTTCCTGATATTGACACTTCCAGGCAAGTGAGATTAGTTTATCTATCTACTGCTTTTGGTAGATCCATGTCTCTTGTTCCCACAAGATCAAGCACCTCGCGGTGGGTGAGCCCACCAATTGCCACAGTATTTGTCCTCAATAGAACACGACGGTTTGAGAAGAATCTTTTGAGGCTGACTATTTGAGATATTGAATCTGACAAAGATCTGATGCGAGTCCTTGATAAGTTCAGAACTTCTAGGGCTGGCATGCAATGAAGATGAAGAAGATATCAGCCTCACCTTTGTAATTCCTGTGAGGAAACAATAACGTAGGTGAAGGGCACCTGGGTTCCTCTGCTGGTTCAACAATCTCGTTATGCATTAAGGGTATCTCTTCAGCACTGTCCCATTCCTCGACCCATGGTGGCTCCGCCAAGTCCAAACAACATCGGATCAGAAACAAGCGACCTTCCTCTAGTTGAACTAGTAAATTTGCCAACACATGCTGATCCAAAGTTTGAAACTTGACAAATCTTCCACTCTCATCAAATTTAGCCAAGTTGGCATTGACAATTTTTTTGGACTTTCTGCCCGTCATTTCGGGTGTCTACCATACCATCCCTTATCCATCTGCCTATCATACGCTCCGTTTCTATCTCTTGGTACTTGATCTCTCAAACATTTTTTAATTTTCTTGTAATCTGGACTTTCGGTGCCGAACCTCCACCCACCAACCATTAGGGCTTCCACGTCTTCTCCATAAATTGCCTTGCAGCCTCAGCGTTTCAAGGGCATGTTTCCATATGGAATAATCATGCAGTGCTCGTACTATTAGAACGGTCGCTCTGGATTCATGACTGCACTTTCTAACTGGTCTCTAGCTATAGCTTGAATTTCTGAAGAGTGAACTATTCCACCTGCACAGTGGCAAAATAGCTCCCAAGAAAGATGATCATCGGAACTAACCATCCGTTCCACTGCCATTTTACTGCAAACTTGTGCTGATTTAGTCCCCATGATTGCCTTGCTACCGTTCTGTGCCATAAGTCAGATAATGAAATGCTGAATATCATCTAATTTTATTTCTAAAGTTGATCGCTTTTCCTTTTGAAAAGCACATCAATGATAGAAGCTATTCCATATTGATTTCACCCCAGATATACTCTGCCTATCGTTGATATGAAATTATGCTGAACAAATTACTCAAGCTTAGTAAATCCTATGAAAGAAAAAAAAAAAAGCTCCTATTATGGACAATTTGGCGATTTCATAGCCATAAATGAGGCTATTCTAGAAAATCAAGAATTTTTTAAAAATGTAAAAAGCACGTCTTCCAAGTTGAGCAAGTCGAAAGGTAGAAGATAGACGAGGTCAATTTTGTAGAAGGAAAAGCGGTCAAAGGAAATGCCATAAAAGAAAATGGATAAGTATATTGAAAAATTTAGAACTTGTTATGAAAGTACAGTTGAATCCCAACACTTTCAATAAGTATAATTGATTCTTAAAACTTGTCAAATTGGTTCAATTAAATATTTTATTTGATTGTACTTTTTGAAAATTTTAGAACTTAATTACGCTTTTGCAACAGTTTTCGGGACTTGATTGTGCTTTTGAAAGTTGGATTTGATTGCACTTTCGTTACAAATTTCGAGACTTAATTGTAATTTTTGAAAGTTTTAGGATTCAATTGTATATTTATCGTCAATTTTAGCATTTCTAGTGTCTTTATCATAGAGATATATTTAAGGGTTTTGATATATAAAAAAAAACGATTTAGCTACAAGGCTGTAAAAAAATTCACTGAATTTTCAAAGAAACCACTCCACGTGACTTCAAAGAACCTCTTATAGCTGTTGTGTACAAGTGCCATATTCAACTCTAACCTTTGGATGGGTTCTCCCAAACCTAATGACTGCACTTCCAAGATTGCCATATGATGATGCTATCTCGTCAGTGCACATTGTCCAACAAGTTTGCTTTAGCATGCTCGTGACATTCTGTATGTGCTACTATTATAGGTTTTCATATCTACATATTTTCTCGTAGTGTTACAAATCTTCTTTGTTTCGTTGTATCAATGAAGGTTCTTGTTCATCAATAGCATTATCATAGCTAAGAAGCATTGTCACCATCAACATATGAAGATCGTTCTTATCACAATGAGGAAATTTTATTTGGATAAACCAATTTACTAAATTTCACATGGTGTAAAAGGGGTTTTACGGAAGTGGCCTTATCCATACTCAATTTGAGGATTTGCCTGATCTATTGGTGCATATGAGTTGATGAGAAGATCACTACTTTATGTTTTTGCAAGAACAAATTTTTCACTAAATTATTAGGACATTCGATGATTCGGGGATAGTGTTCGCGTTGTTTGCCTCTTCCTTGGGGTACGATCTCGGGAACATCATAAGCAAACTAGAGAGAGGATTTGAATGTTTCACTCAGTGCTCTAACACCATTTCGGAGAACCTTTCATTATAGTTCATAGAACTTGGAAGCATTCAGGAAGGAAACAAGCCTTCTGTGGATATCAAACATACTTGTTGACAGGATTAAATCACGAGTGATGAGCGGGTACGTTATTAATTAAACAAAGTTGTCCAAAACTCCTTCCAAAAGTTGCATGGAAAATTAAAGTTTCATGTGACAAAACACAATCAAATCGTCTGCCAGTGGTTCAGTAGAAACTTCAAATGCTTAACCGACATATCTGCTTGTTCAGTAGCTGAAGAATTAGTACAAAACTACATTTCCTTCGACTTACACTTTGTAAATAGTATGTCTCCAGTCTGACTCATATGGATGGACAAAGGTTTTTGGTCATCTAATTTGATGTGTACAAAATTACGTTTGATGTGTATGGGCTAAATCATCTAATTTGGCTGACTGAGTTCCATCTAACAAATCAATGCCTCTATACAGAGTGTCGGTCCAAACATATAGACAGACATGATGAATGTGAAAATAGGATTCCAATCCAAACATACAGACAAATCACTATTCCGGGAGCTACCAACCGAGCCCATATTGAATCAAGTAGCCAATAACATCGAAGGTATCGTACATTTTTTAGCCTAAGGTATGCATGATACCCTGAATTCGTGATTCAATGAGTTGGCACTTGAAAGACCTAAAACTTACCAACGAATTAATGCTTAGTGAGTGTAAATATAGATTGCTGTATGTATGCATTTGCAATTCATCGAAACCAACCACATGAGATAGGGTTGCTCGTAGAAATTCTTAGCAAACACAGCAAAACGGATTATTTAAAATTATTAATTTTATCGAGAAAATTCAGTTAAAACTTTTACTATGTTGCCATAAAAAAATCTCGATTCTTGAAGGCTAACTACATGGTCAATTGGATTGCCATGCAGCGATAACCAGATTGCACACGGGCCACTCACGTCGACAAATGCAGGTTCTATGGCTAATTGGATTGTCATCTCAATTCACGTTGGATACGAATAGGACTGAAAAAAAAAACCTAAAAAGAGGAATCGGTTTGATACAAATACTATGAGAATTAAATTGAACAAAATTAAAGTTTAAGGATCGAATTCCACGTTAAATAAAGGCAGTAAAGTGCATGGATTACTTTAGTTACGTTGTTCTGTCGAAATTTGATGGATCGAGTGCGTGCAATTTGGTATCCTTTAACAAACATTAGATTCGATAAGGCCTGCTGAGAGGTAGCGGCTTTGGCAGGGCCTCTCTATGGGCCCCCGCCCAAACACGGGGAGCGACTCATTACGCGTGCGTGTTGCAACGCGCGAAGAGGTGCAACGACCTCCAGCTTGGAGATCATTGACTTCTCGAGTCCACTCTCCAACTTCTGCAAAACACTCTGTTTCTTTCCATGGAGCTTTGGAGCAGATCGATGATACTCAGTTGAATTGCACGTAAGTAGACCTTCCATTTCTCGTCTCTTTTTCTCTTTCCAATAGCTGTGGAAAGTGCCAAATTGGACCCAGTTGTTCATTAGTTCGGATGATTAAATTTGATCGAACGATTCTGATCAGCGCTGCTTCGTTGTATGGATGATGTGTTGCTGCCTTCTCCTTTTGATTGACTGTTATTGTGCAAAATCTGGGGTTTGATTGAATTGGGTGGAAAGGAAAAGAAACTAAAACCGAAGGACGCAATTCTCTCGTTTGGTTAGAAATTTAATGTGAGAGTGGACAAAAGATGGAGGAGAAGAATTTCTTTCTGGGTCAATATGAACTTCCATCCATAATGGAGGGATATACAAAATGTTCATACCTTATTATATCAGAAGTTTCATTTAGTTGGCCGGAGGCATAGGAATTGATGTTTCCATTCTATGTATCAAGACTAATCTTATGTATGAACTGCTTTTACGTGCTTCTTCTAGGACGCTAAGGGTCCACATTTCACCTTGAAGTCGAGCAATTGAGCTGATATGGAAGTTGAACGACAGCGTGGTATTCTTTTTTCACATTTCTTAGGGACGTCTTTTGTCTACTCTCGCGTGAACGGGGCACTTTGCAACCCTTGAGCCTAGAAATTTATATTTCTTTCACGTGTAGCGAGTAATCTTCTCCTCTATTCTGTCTTTCCTAACTGGAGTCAGCACCTTCTTATTTTTCCTTTTTCTTTCTGTTTTACACGATGTCTTTTTGTCGATCGGAATTCTTTGTCTTGGAATAGAACCACCCTCTCCCTCCCCTCTCTTTTGCAATCTTAAAGTAGTCGTGCCAATAGCTGAACTGAGGTGCTTTGGTTTTTCTTGCTGACAATGTCCAACTATTGGCAGTTTTGTTTTGAAGCCCACGCACATGCCAGTGGTGTTTGTGTTAGAAAGATGAATTCGTGATGCATCTAAGATTGCACAGAAGAGTTAAGTTGCCTTCTAAAATTGAAAAATATCAGACAATTTGCTAAAAACGTCGATGATACTTATATCAATGTTATCATGCCATTGGCATTTCATTTTGATGACATTGAAATTCATAATCTTTTTTGAATCTGAGTTTTCCAATTTTATTGTGAATGTATAATGTTCGCCAGGTTTTCCACAATCCTTTCTTTGAGTTGATTGGAGAATGAAAATCAATGCATGCGAGTTAGGTGGTCAGGGCATGTTCACCGCTTACAACAGATCGGAACTGCTGGTCTATGTCTTGCATCTATTCTTCTTTTGCTGAGACTCTTTTGAACTAAGGTGGCATTTATTGTACGTTTATGATTCTTTTAACTTGAATATGTTTTTTTTTTCACCTCTTGGACCATAATCAAATGTCTATATCCGACTGTGCCCTTTAAATTGTGGCAGTCGTTCAGTTGCAGGTGATGCAAACATCTCGAGTAGTCCTGCCATCCTCAATGCTAGCTGTTTCTTGAGTATTTGGCCCTGCGTCTTCAAAGTAAGTCAAAGCTAGATCTAATCAATCTTTTACAACTTTTCATCTATTCCTTTCATAATTTGAATACAGGAATACCCTTAGAAATCATGGAACATTTTACTGCCGTGATGCTACAATTAGAGGAGTCTATAATCATCTGTCTCCTTGAAATGAAATAATTTAATTTGCTGTCAATAATATTTATCAGAATCATATGATTCCTGATGACCAAATGTTAAGTAAAAGGCTGTCAAGAAGACTTGTGTCTCAATCAGCTCCTTCCAATTCTCACAGTTGTATGGAACAAATGTAGAAAAACGAAGAACAGATTGAGATTGTGGGTTTACTTTGGCAGCATTTTTGTCCGGGCCAAAATTTTGGCATCCTTTTATTATGTGTAATAAATTTGTTCCTTTTTTTTTGTGTGTGTCTAGAGACTAGAGACTACTATTTGTGATTTTTCCATTGTGATTTAGGTTAAGATTGTAAACCCTACCTTGTTGCTTTCACAGTATGGTTGAGGCAGCAGGTACAGCAGCAGCTATTGAAGCATACAGGGATGGAAAAAGCTTAATAGCTTATGTTGGTCGCAAAATCAATTACACGAATGATCTTAAAAAGAATTTTAAAAGGCTCGTAGAGGAAGCAGAGAAACTCTTTGCTAGGAGGGATGACGTGGAAGCTGAAGCAAACAAAGACAAGACAAAGAAAAAAACAAAAGAGTGTGAAGCCTGGATTGGTAGGGTTAATAATGTTGATAATGAGGTTCAAGACCTAAAAAATGAATATACAAAAGGGAAGAAACGTTCATGGAAACAGCGTCACATTTTTTCAGCTTCCAATCTCAGTAAACGCTTGGCTGACAAGTGTGAGGAATTGCATAGCCTGTGGACAGAAGGGAGACTTGAAACAGAAGCAATCGTTGAGAAACCACCTGAGCCTGTCAGAATAATGCATGCTCCAAAAATAGAAAACAAGCCATCAATCCATTGTGCTGTTGAAGAGATCCTTGGTTACTTGAGGGACCACAATGTGAAAAGAATTGGGCTTTGGGGGACAGTGGGTATAGGGAAAACCACAATCATGCATAATTTGAATGATCATCTCGAGATCAGCAAAATGTTTGATATTGTAATATCAACATCGGTTTCCAAAGATAGTAGCATAGAGAAGTTGCAGAAGGCAATTGCACAGAGGCTTAAATTAAATACTGAAGGAATTAGTGATCCACACGAAATATCGTGGAGAATATCAAAAGAATTGGAGAACAAAAGATACTTACTTCTTCTGGATGAAGTTTGGAATGTTTTTGATTTACAGGCAGTGGGATTACAGGATTCCAACCAGAATAGTAAGATTGTGTTAGCAAGTAGATACCAACATGTTTGTTGGGATATGGAAGTTGATGAGTTGGTGAAAGTGAAAAGGCTATCTGAAGCAGATGCATGGAAATTGTTCCGGGAGAAAGTGGGCAAGAAGATTAATTTGCCTGGTGTTGAACCACTTGCCCGTCTAGTGGTAACTGAATGTGCTGGTTTACCACTTTTGATTGACAGAGTTGCAAGATATTTCAGAAAGAAGGATAACGTTAATCTTTGGAGGGATGGATTAAGAAGCTTGCAAAGATGGCCTAGTGTCAAAGTCCAAGGCATGGATGAAGTTCTTGAATTTTTGAAATTCTGTTATGACGAGTTGGATGATGAAGGGCAAAAGATTTGTTTCCTATATGGCGCACTATTTCCGGAGGATTCTGATGTCTATATAGATTATTTATTAGAGTGCTGGATAGCAGAAGGCTTTTTGAGTGATGCGGTTGATTTTACCGAAGCTCGTGATCGGGGGCATGGCATTTTGTACGATCTCATTGATGTTTCCTTGCTAGAAAGAAGTGAAAAAATAAAGCACGTTAGAATGAACAAAGTGCTCCGGAACATGGCACTCAAAATTTCGTCAGAAGGCAAGAATTCCAAGTTCTTGGTGAAAGCTTGTGAGGGTCTGAAAGAGGCCCCTAATGAAGAAGAATGGAAAATGGCAAACCGCATTTCTCTGATGGATAACCAGCTGTGCACATTACCGGGCAGAGTAGATTGCACTTCTCTCCTAACACTGATGCTGCAGAGAAATCATGAGCTGGCATTAATTCCAGACTCATTTTTTGGATCTATGGATAAGCTCCGAGTTCTAGACTTGCATGGCACTCGGATCACATCCCTGCCATTATCAATGTTGTCCCTCACAGCTCTAAGAGCACTTTATTTAAATTCTTGCAGCTTTTTAGCCGAACTTCCTATTGATATGAAAGCATTGGCACTTCTTGAGGTTCTTGATATCCGAGGCACTGGGATTGACTATTTGCCAGTTCAAATCGGGGATTTGCTTAACTTGAAATGCTTGCGGATTTCCTTATCCAATTCGTGCATGAGACCAGTGATTGAGGGACGGTCAAGAGTCATGCACATTGGTCACAATGTCATCTCAAGGCTTTCTTTGTTGGAAGAGCTTAGCATCGATGTGCATCCTGATAACCAATGGTGGGATGTGGTTGTAGAGGCTATTACACAAGAAGTGGCCACATTGACACGTTTGACATCCCTATCATTTTGTTTTCCTTCTGTAGAGTATCTAAAAACTTTTGTGACTAGCAGCTCACTCTTGAAGAATATTGACTTCACCTTCCGATTTTCTGTTGGTTACCATGAATCCACCAGATACCGAATCCTCGATCAATTTGAGTATGAAATCTACAGATGCTTGAAATATGCAAATGGGGTCAGTGTGGATCCTGCAATTTCTGCTGTACTTGCTGAAACTGATGCATTTGAACTTTTATGCCACAAGGGAATTTCAAGCATATCAGACTTTGGCAATGCCAATATCAACAAGGTACGAGGTTGCCTGGTTGAAGGGTGCTCCGACATTGAAGCGATGGTTGATGGCAACCATTCCTCAGCAGGTGCATTGAAATGCATGGAAAAGATAATTATAAATAATGCCCCAAAATTGACATGCCTTTGGAATGGTCCTGTGCAATCTGGAAGCCTAGCCCAACTAACTTCTCTAAGTATATCTAAATGTCCAAAACTGACGAAAATATTCTCCTATGGCATGATTGAACAACTTGCTAAGCTTCAGTATCTGAGAGTTGAAGAGTGTCATGAGATTACAGAGATCATCATGAAGGCTGAAAACAACACTTTAGACCCTAGTGCACTTCCAGGTCTAAAGACTATGATACTTAGTGATTTGCCTAAGTTGAGAAGCATTTGGACCGATAACTTATTGGTGTGGCCATCATTAGAGAGCATTACCATAAATGAGTGCCAATCACTGAGGAGATTGCCCTTTGGCAACCATAATGCAGCCAAACTGAGACATATTAAAAGTCAAAGAGTGTGGTGGAGGCGAGTGCTCTGGCAGGAAGAGGAAGTTGAACAAATGTTGCGACCTATATGCAAATTCAGCTCGTAATTGGCCCGTTAAGTGCTGAAAAATTTTACAGGTAAGAAGTTTAATTTCTAGTAGTATGATGTTGCAATTTAATGTTGGGAGCATAGTATATTGCTGTCTCAAGTGTTTGATTATACAATAGTATCATGCTTTATTGACTTAAAGTGTGTACTTTGTGATTGTTAGTTTTTTCAACAGTAAACTGAGCTTCATTGACCTGAAATCTTTGGATATATTTTGGTTTAATGAACAGCTTCTATTACTAGAAGGGTCTCAGAGAACTTGAGTTTGCCTTTGCTCAAATATCTGTTATTGAAGGAGCTTTCAGATGATTGTGAGGCTTAGTTTGCTGAGAACTAAGTTCAGTTTACGTAATTTGTCTTCACTTTTTGTATTGTGTATTATCAAGCAATTGTATGTTGTAATACAGCAAATTGAGAACTAAGTCAGCTGTTTTCTAGTTTGTACAATTAACAAATTGTTAGAAGAATCTTTTGCTGGTAAGCTAATGTGTAAATCGTGCCTTTTTCATTGGAACATGCTGTGGATGTGGATCTAAGTACATCAAAGGACAACCACAGAGAGGAGCACAACAAATAATATAGAATAGAAGAAAAAAGTTAACTGTAAATTGTCAGGGCCCGCTTGTGTAATTGCTATCATGCTAACTTTTAAAATACTATCCAAATTTAAAAAATATTGGAAAAAAACATTTGCAAATCTCTCTCTCTCTATATATATATATATCTTGTGAAGGTTTTAAGTGTTTCATATTATAAAACTGTCAGTGGGCTGCAATAATTAGACTAAGCAAAATGTAATAAATAAAAGTCAATTCAAACAGATTTGAACCTTTGACATATGCTCTTGTACTACAGTAAACGAAGCCTTCATCCTATCTACAAAGCATATGAATGCACATCCATGCCATGATTACTTGGCATGAAAATAATTATAAAGAATTAAAGAATTAATGATTGAGTAATTTCCTGGATAAGTTCCTATAAAAAGATTAACATCTACGTTGAACTTTTGAAGTGAAATGCATAGCTTCGGCAGCATCTTTGGGGCCACTTTTCAAATTCAGTCCTAGTTCTCAGCTCATTCGCTGATTATTTCGGTTCATGACTTTGATAGTGTTTCTAGAATAAATATGTCATTTTCTAATTTAAATAAACTTTACATATGTCTTTCTAGTTGTTCATGATGTCTCTAGGTTGGTTCGCACTTTTCAGGCTTTTTTAGGCCTTTTTAGCCCCGGTCTGTGCATGATTCCTTTCACAGCTTTGGCTAAGATTTTGTCTGGAAACAAAACCCAAAAGCATATCAAGCATGCTTGTTAACACTGTCCCTCCGAGAGTGGAGATGTAGTTTGACTGGTCCAAACTATTTCAGCTTGAGAATTTTGAAACCATACCAACCAGCTGGAACCAAACTGAATCTAATTGGTATTTGTTTATTTTTTGTAGTTACTAGAGTAGAACATTTACTTTTCCCTGCATATCGCATTTCACATATAATTCAGTCAGCAGTTAACACAAATTTCTCGCAATGGTAAAAGTCATGATGTTACATCAAATTCTTCACTGGAAAAGAATTAACCATCTCTTTTCGAAAACTAATGCATTGGAAACGATACATACCTGAGTTGAACATTCTAAGACAGCAGCAGATACACAGTGCAGACAAAACCATCTAGATATTGAAGCATTCAGAGTTTAGACTTGTGGGTAGACAATTGACGATTTGGTAGATGTTGGTTTGTCCAGCAGAATTGAGATTCACCTCAATTTGATTCATGCTCTTTATGAGTTCAGATGGTCAAATCATCCAAAATAGACACAGATCCCTTGTTTGATTCAAAATGTCCTTGGCCGCCTGTCACACCACACTTTTCATTTTGGTTATAATTGTCATGTCCAGACCAACTAACAAATATTTCTCCCAATCCGCTGCCCAAGCAGGTTAAAGGCAAGAATATATGCAATAAGAGTTTTCCACTGTAATTTTATTTTGACTGATGTTGGAGATGAAAATAATCACTCGATTAATTTCTAAATGAGGTCAAACTAAGTATGAATATCAGTCTAAACGAATTTCCTTGTTATGCATTCTGTTATTGATGATTTGATGCATTCATCAAATGTTTAGTGTACCGAGTGGGTATAAATGTCTCCACTGCCAGGGGAAAATGAAAATCAAACATAGTTGGTTCTTTCATAACACCGATTTGGTGTTCTTCAAACTACTCAAAACTCAGTTGCAAGAAGAGGATTGTGTCCTCTATAACCGTCCTGTAGCTGCATTTCACTTCATTCTAAGTAGATCATACCACAAAACAAAGACCAAGTAAAACCTACAATATTGTTAAATTTGGTTTTGGTTTGGTCTCAACCAATTTGTGCAGTCCTTCAACTGCCCTTTTATGACAGGTCGCATGAAAGGAATCCAAGTGAAAATTGTTGTTTGTTTCAGTTTTGTTCAGTTCAGCTCAGTGGCTTGAATCAGTTTTTATTTGTTCGTATTCCCATGTAAAAACCGGCCCTTCATCAGAAATGCAAGATGTCACGATAAATGAACATCACAATGACAGTAGCTCGTGTATGACTAATTGATTTGTTTTACTCTGCTTCATGGATGATATCAGCTTCATCTCTGAGCAATTCATGCTCATTACTCTCCCCAAGGACACAACAATTGAGTTGCTCCATGCTTTTCAAATTGAACTCAGAGAGCTTCCTAAGATATGCATGCTCGTCCAAATAAAACGCATCTGACTGTATGTCTCTTGATTTCATGGGAACACCACCTTTTACATATCTCAAGTATCTGTCCTGTTGATCTAATTCAAGTTCAACATCAGATGGTGGTTGATTCATCATGCAGTTAGCCTGATTACCAACAAGTCTAACCTGATTTAAGAATGGATACGCTAATTGATTGTCGGAGTTGATTGAACTTCTTAAGAAATTCCAAGTTTGGAAAGTAGAATTTCAGGATTTTTAATTTTTGTAAGCTGCATATTTCGGAAAGAATACCCTTGCTGCGCTTGTTCCACCATTCGGTATCAGAATCCACATCGAAATTTAGTTCTTCTATATTTGATACAGCCGATATAACTCCACTAGGAATCATTGGGTTCAAAACTTGAGCATTTGCTTTCTGAGATGCCCTTCCTGATATTGACGCTTCCAGGCAAGTGAGCTTAGTTTATCTTTCTACTGCTTTTGGTAGATACATAGTTTTTTGTTCCCTCGAGATCAAGATCAAGCACCTCGAGGCAAATGAGTCCACCAATTGCGGCAGTTATTGTCCTTATTAGAACACTGGTTTAAGAAGAATCTTTTGAGCTGACTAATTGAGATATTGACTCTCACAAAGACCTGATGCGATTCCTTGATAAGTTTAGAACTTCTAGGGCTGGCATGCAATTGAATATGAAGGTGTCAGTCTCAGCTTGTAACTCCTTCGAGAACACAATGCTGTGAGAGTTCAATGATCTCGTTATGCATTAAGGATATCTCTTCAGCACTCTCCCATTCCTCAACATGGTGGCTCCGTCAAGTCCAGACAACCTCAGATCAGAAACAAGCGACTTTCCTCTAGTTGAATTAGTAAGTTCGCCAACACATGTTGATCCAGAGTTTGAAACTCGACCAATCTTCCATTCTCTTCAATTTTGAGCAAGTTAGCATTGACCAAATTTTGGACTTTCTGGCCGTCATTTTGGGAATCTACCATAACATCCTTTATCCATCTGCAATTGGACACTGGGTTTATTTCTTGGCATTTGCTATGAAGTAAGAGATCTTTTAAAGAATTTTTTTTAATTACTTTTTTTGTAATCTGGACCTTCAATACTGAACCTCAACACAGTAATTATTAGGGCTTCAATACGTTCTCCATAAATTGTACGTTGCAGGTTCAGTGTTTCAAGGGCATGTTTCCATAAGGAAGAATCGTGCACATCCTTCAGTGCTCGTGCCATAGACCAATCACTCTGGATTCATTAATGCACTTTCTAGCTATTTCTCTGGCTATTGCCTGAATTTGTAAAGATTGATCTTTTCCACATGCACAGAGGCAAATTAGCTCCCACTAAAGATGATCATCCAAAATTAGCATCCTCTGTCCACTACCATTTCTCTGCATACTTGTTCTAATTTAGTCACCAAGATTATGTTGCTACATTCTTTGGCGTTGGATCAGGAGTCCCCTTTGACTCCACATGTAGAAGTTGAGGAGTATCATTGAGAACGAGTAAGAATTTACTCCAGCACCCTTTTCACCAAGTCTGAGATGTGAGCTTTCAGAGGCCTTAAATAAATTAGATGATATTTGCTCCACAATCTCCTTTGGCACCTCTTTCATCTTGTGTTCTCGGAATGAGTAATCCAATTCGTCAAAATCGTACATTTGTTCAATCGTTTGATCACAGAAGGCTTCTCTATCCCGTCCATTCCATGAGTTCCAATATTTCCAATATACATCTTACGAGCTCCATAACAAGTATCATTTCATGAAATCATGAATATCACGGCCCTGTGATGGCCTCTCATTGTCAGCACCAAATGACTAGTCTCAATCGACGTCCCTGTATCATGCGAAGCAGTGCATGAGTCAGTATCCAGGTGCCCTTTAGGGATGTAGATAAGCTCTTTGCTGCTATTACCTTCTCAGTTTGTAAATCTAACCGGTCTGTAGGTCCTCCCATTGTTTAGATTATCCTTTTGCTGTTCTCAATCCCCATCACATCAGTAGGATCCCAATCCGCATCCGACTTGCTTTCATTACTCTTTTGCTGAGAACTTACTTTTCATATGAAAAATCAGTGAAAAGAGTCATTCACTTATATAATCAGAGCGAAGGGTAAACAAAGGATTGAGATTGAAAAGGATCCTCTAGATGCTGAGCTCAATTGGGGCTTATAATCAGGTAAGACATTCAAAAGATTGAATTTGTCGACAGATTGGACCCCTTGGATGTACCAAGTGCATCGCCACTGCGGTTGGATTAGTGAACTGTTATTTATTGTGATTACTCTTGCCGAGTCAATGTGAAGTACAGATTTGTCATCCTCCCCTCCCAGAATGTTCATGTAATCGACATGCAGCAGACCTTATCCCAGGTATAACAATCTTGTTCCGATTGCTGTGTGTTGCTGTGTCCTAAACCTTGTCGCCATTTCAATGACACAAAGAAAGAAGAAAAAAAATCAAATTAAAACCACAGATTACAGTGCGACAAGCGCAGTGAATACAAAGAGTAAAGAGATAGAAAGACGTTTGACAAAACCCCGTGACTAGTGGAGCATGGCCCCATAGGCTTTTCTGGAAACACATTTCCAAAAAATTTGAGGCCTCTAAAGATTCTTGGGCAAATGTTAAAATGTTTGGTAAAGAACTTTGAGAAGAGGGCTTTTGTCTCAAGGCCGCTGCTCACGAACATTGAGTATTATGCATTTTTGAAATCCTGGAGCTCATGATTAGTGAAGCAACAAAAGAAGAAGAAAACACATTGTAACCACAATTTACGAGTGTGACAAGCGCATGCCAGGTGAGTACAGAGAATAAAAGGATCAAATGAAGCTCGACAAAACCACATTACTAGTGAAGCCTGACCCCGTGGTCTTCTTGATATGGATGTTAATGAAAACGAGGTTACCTTTGGGAACTTTAGCTATTACCTTCTTAGTTTGTTCAAAGGCATGGTGAATCATTTAAACGGATCAATTTTTTTTGGTTTCTCTTTCCGCATTACCTTCTCAGTCCTGTCAATCGCATTCGGGGCTTCAAGCATTAATCTAATTCTTTCGATCCTGAATTTTGTAAGATGATCTAATTCAATTGATCAGATTGATCTTCTTGTACATTCTCAGCAATGGATTGGGTGGTGCTCTTCCACCCGGAAGGCCATCCATACGGGTTGGGATTCACACCTGATTATTGAAGCCATCAGTTTCTGATTTCTAAAGCCTAGAAACTCAATAGACATATTGTTTTCTCCCACCGTGGTCCCCAAAAGACGTATTTTGTGTATTTTGTCAAGTTGTGATTACCAAAAACTCAATAGTTCAATGATATATATATATATATATATATATATATATATATATAGAGAGAGAGAGAGAGAAATTGATCGATGACTAATTTAAATTGTCAAATCTGACTTCAACTTAAAAACTAGTGGATTCTAATATGCCTTGAAGTCTTGAAAGATTCGAATTACTAAAAATTAGGTGTGTACAAATAATCGAAAATAAATACTAATTGCAAGGAATTTTTATTGAATTAGAACATATGGCTTAAATTCTTGGATGCATGCTTTTAGATAAATGGATTTTAACAGTAAACATCTCGATGGAAATCAATGAAGTGCATAAAAAAAGTAAAAGCTTGCAAGACTCGACTAGAAAGCTTCTATAATCAAAGACATACAACGAACCTAGGAAGTCTAATCCGCTTCAAATTTGAAATTCAAAACTTAAGCAAAATGTAATTTGAAGGATCTTCTTCGAATATGTGATGGGCTCAATGATTTTTTTTTTCTTTTTTGGTCGAAAAGGTCTTTTTATTAGAAGCTAAAGCAAAATTTGTGCAACATCTAAGCATAATAAATCTAAAAAGGCCAGCGGAGGGCTTGCAGCTAGTTACAAGGAAGAATTTTCTTGTGATGGGCCTTCATGATCCAATCCACAATTTGATTTGTGTATCTTAGACAGTGGGCTAGCGGCGAACCTCTAAGTTGGCCTAACCAAAATCTGCAATTTTCAATCCAAGGCCGGATGGATGGGCTCCTTGATTTGTTGTGCATTCGTGTGAAGTGTACTGTGTAAAATGTATGCATCATGATCTTACTTGGCAAGAATCTCTACTTGCATTTTGACTTGCGCACTACTTCATGGATGACTTGTAGCAGCTTCAGGTCCTTTAGTTACAGCTATTCCCACCTAGCCGATCCTTCTTGACTCATACTTTGACATCCTTTCATGTTTTAAGTTAATCTATCGTCGACCACAGTCATGAACTCTACTTAAGCTCTGTCCATTGAAAACTCACTGTTGAGGAGACTTTTAGACATTCCGTCGATGGGTTTCTTGGCTCAATTGTGCTGTTATGACCTTTTATGATTAGTGAATTTGTTTAAGCATTTTCATCAAGTAGGCTTTTATGAGTTAATTGCATTGTTATGGCCTCTCCCAAATTCTCTCGCTCTCTAGAATCATTTGCAATTTCGTTTCTCCTTTTCCCTTAGAAGGACATTATCGTGTTCAACTATTCTGTGGGAAAGTATTATTAGTAATAAGGGTAGAATAGTAATTCAACTTTTAGTAGGGTTAAATAATAAAACACAACAATCTTCAATATGGTATTAAAGCCAAACAAAATAACTATACATATATATTTTTGAATGATAGAGTATTATTATCTTTTCATCACGGAGAAAACATTCCTTATGATATATATAAAAGCCTAGTTGGGCAGCCACTATTCCAACGTCACCTAAACCCAATTTCTACTATTCCAGCGTCACCCAACCCTATTCCGATGTTGTCCAGCCCTATCTTAACTATTTCGGCGTCACCCAGAATCTATTGCCCCTATTTCTACGTCGCCCAGCTGCGTCTCCCCACTCGACAATCCCCTCTACCGCATGGTAGTCGCCCTCTGCTTCCATGGCAGTCGCCCCCTACCTTTATGGTAGGTTTCTTACAAATTTTCTTTCATGGAAAACCCTAGCTTGTCGGTATATGGAACCCTGCATCTGGATAAACACCGTTTTTCACTGTACCTCTCTCCCCATTGATACCTTTCCTTCGTAACCTACAAGTCCATTTGAAAACCCATGTGCAGATACCCATAGATAAAACCCTCTTTCATCCCACTGAATCGAGCTCCCTTCAATCAAATCGGTATTGACCCCTCTGTTCCAAACAGATCCAAAACCCTATAGTCTGCTTTACGAGAAATCAATCTCGAGTTCCCCACTCCAACGACCTGCACTACTCAAAATGACTAGTCAATATGAAGAAGAAAAGAAATTGGCAGCTCTCTCTAGAAGTCTAGGAAATCTGTGGTCAGAAGATGATGTCGTTGAGGTGAAATTTCAGAAGATAAACTGATTGAGTGGAGAAAAACCTTATTTGGTAAGTTTTACTCTAAATCAAATGTTAATTTCTCTGCCTTCCTAAATACAATGAAAAGAGCATGGAAAAGTGAAGAGGTTACCTGTATTGTACAGATAGAATCTGGATATTTCTCTTTTTCATTCCAATCTGAAGTCGATAAACAGAGGGTTTTAGACACGGGGCCATGGTCTTTTGCTAGTAATTTACTGGTTCTACAGCAATGCGATCTTGATACACTAGAGATGTGCTATGAATTTAAACATTATGATTTCTGGGTACAATTAATTGGTCTCCCATTTGGGAGAGTTTCTAACGACGTTGTTAGCAATATTGCATCGAAAATTGGTGAGGTGTTGGAGGTGAAACTTGATTCAAAAGGGAGCAGTAGCTACAAAATTGGCAGAGCAAGAGTAAGGCCACCTTTGGATCAATGAGTTCAAGCCCTTTGTTGGTATGCTCCCCGAGTTCAAGTGTTGGGGGTAGAAGAAGGAATCGTTTAGATAACTTGGGAGGCAGAAGGTATGGATTGAATTTGTGAGATTGTTTTGTGATTCTTTTGAATCGAAGGTTAATCCTAGATTTTTTTCGATGAGAGTTGATGCTAGGGGCACTTTGGTATTGATTATTACGATTTGCTATCGATTGGATTTTGTGGAAGTGATTTGCTTCATTTTGGAGGAGAAACATGGAATGCTCCAGGCTTGTGTATTGATTCCATGATTTTATGAAGTCTCTGTGAACTACCGTGGTTAGTGGTGAGTCTGGTGACTAGATTGAATCGATTGGATTACTAGAGTTATGTGTTGGTTGTTGTGAAGTTCATATGTTTTTGGGGGCTCGATCACATTGTTTATTCAATCCGATGGCAAATTTTGGATCGACTTATGGATCCTCTTTTGGTCACTTTCAGTTAACCCACGTTAATTTGGATGAAACGAATTATCTATCTTGATCTAAAGCAGTCGAGCTTTTTCTTACCACCACCAAGCAACTTGACTATCTTATATCTATGGTATCGTCTGAGAAGAAATTAATAAACTATCAATTGGATTGTAGGAGATGCAATGATGAAGACTCCTTTATGTAATAGCATGGATCCTAAGGTTATTATTATTATTATTATTATTTTTGGGGTAAGGAATGGACCTAAGGTTAGTAAGTGTCAATTCATATTCGCTGTCGAGATCAATCTTTATCCGATCACAAGCCTTTGCCAATGATTGGAACTTATCTTCCTGTCGTAAATGTTTTAGCTATTTTGGGCCAAATGTCAAGATAATATTAGGGTTATAGTATACTTCAAGTCATTGGGGGTAAGCACATCAAGGTTAATTGTCATTTTGTGCCAGAAAATGTTCAAAGACCAAGATTATTGTTCAACGCACAAAGACAGAGGATCAACTCGCATGTATTTTTATTGATTCTCTATGTGGGAATAGAGCGTGCTTCTTGTGTAATAAATTGAGATTATTTGATATCTGCATCTCAATTTGAGAGAGAGTATTATTAATAATAAGGCTAGAATATTAATTCATGTTTTATTTGCACAATATATATGGCGTGGGATGACCCAGTTGAGAAGGCACCGGCACCAATTTGAGGAAGAGATATCCCAGACTGAGGTAGCTCTTCAAGTACAGCGCTGCATAAAAGAAGACCCGTTCAAGTATGATGAGGTTGGGAATCCACGATAGCTTGCAAAACATCGTCTTGCCATTAAGCAGCCCTTCGACTTTGCTGAAGAACACCACTTCGTGCACTCCATGCTGACAACACATCCCGCAGACAACGTACACCAAAAACTTAAAGTCACTGTACGAAGACAAAAAATAACTGCGTTAGTACATCTGATAGTAACTTTTCGAGTCTATTCAACAGATGATTTATAAACTAGCCCTATAGATTAAGTGTAATGTGTCATCATCGGCCATTGGGTCAATGATGAATAAGAACTATACGTCACACCAAACTCTTCCATTTGAGAAATGAGTATTCCTGCGTTACTCCTACAATAAGACTACTGAAAGAATGAGAGTTGTCAATGAATTCGATTTCTCCGATGAATCTTCAGCATCATGCTAGAGATGCTAGCGGGAGCAACTCCCTGGTATAGAGTCTACGCCAACAAACAAGTCCGATTTGCTATGATTTTTTTTCTGTCCGTAGGGCTTATGCCCCTGCATTAACTTGTGCATGTAAGACAATCTCCACCAATTTTACAAGTTTGGGGCAAACGTATCGATACATTTCATCCACCCCACTCAGGCATAAGATTTAGAGGTCCTGCACATAACACGAGGAAGGCAAGCAGAAAAACTCCCCATGGATGTAAGACAAGGTTGAGTTCAATGTACTAGATGGTGAAGAAGACATGCAAGGAGAAGTATGTGTTGACGTTCTACTTCACCAGTCATAGTGGTAGAATGGCCTGCCATTAGGTAGGCAGCAATTACTCAAAGTTAAACTAGCAACATTGATTCCATACAATAGTCATCTTGCAACAGAAGTTCCCATTGACCTGTTACGCAGTTCCAACAGTCAGAATCACACACACACACACACAGAGTCAAGGGACGTCGCATGTATCAATTGGGACGAAAACACCGTCCAATCGGTCTGGCTTATGTCCGCGCCATTCCAAGTCCTTCCACCAACTCCTCTCCGCCCTGATTTTCTTCAGATGCTTACTGGAAACTTCATTGGTCGAAAGAGACTTGAGACTTGGGCAGTCATAAAAACTCAACCTTTCTAATCTCGGTGCAATCCGTAGCCCACAAGATATACTGGATAGTTTAGTTACATAGTGAAGTGACAACTTCTTCAACATAGGGAGGAAATAAGACGTCTCGAGCACTTCACGGGTAGAATTCTGGCGGCTAATTAGGCTTTTGATGGCCGGGCAGTCCTCAATGGTGACCTCTTCCAGATTGTTGAGATTTTCAAGCATCTCATGTGAGAAAATAACTGTCAACTCAGGACATTTACACAGCGTCAAAAACTTGAGAGAAGTTAGACATCCGTTCTGCACTGAACCCTTCCAAAAGTTTCTCAAGTTTCTCATGTAATATACATACAGAAATTCGAGCGATTCCAGACAGATGCTTTTGGAGTGAGATTCACTCAAAGCCTGTTGATGCATGGTATCAGATGCATCAATGAGCACTTCAAGCTCATTACACTCCCCCAGAACACACCATTTGAGGTGCTCCATGCTATTTATTCCCAGTTCAGACAGCGTCTTGAGATTAGCATGTCTTTCTATAAATAATGCATCTGATTGTTGGAGGATGTCCTCAATATCCGTGAGGATAATGTCGCCATTTATGTACCTCAAGCATCGTTCACACCGTTCCAGCTCGAATTCAATATCAGATGGCAGCCGATTCATGATGCGGCTATCATGATTGCCAACAAGAAATCTAAATTGAGCTAGAGATGGTTGCCCCATTGATTTCCTAAGCTGATTAAACTGCCTCAAAAGTTCCAATCGTGGAAAAGAGAACTTGATGGTGCTTAACCTTTTCAACTTGCAAACTTCAGATACTATCCCTTCAGCACATGTATTCCACCATTCAGCATCGGGATCCACATCGAGTATCAATTCTTCCAAGTTTAATAGAGCAGATATCAACCCATGAGGAATCACTGGTTTTAAGTCATCTGGAGGTTCAGTTCCAGAAATTGAGATCCCCAAACAAGTCAGATTAATTAAACATTCAATTTCCTTGGGAAGATTTATGATCTTCGTCCCCTCAAGATCAAATACCTCCAGTTGCTTGAGATTTCCAATTGCTGGCGATATCAATCTCAAAAGGACACAATCATTCAAGAAGAGTCTTTTAAGGCTGACAAGTTGAGATATGGACTCTGGCAAACAACGAATGCGGGTTCTGGACAGATTCAAAACTTCTAGTGCAGGCATCTGATTGAAAAAGGAAGAAGGAAGCTTTCTCAGCCTGTAATTTCTTTGCAGAAATAACGACGAAAGTGAAGAGCACCTTGGTTCCTTCGGCAGCTCAGAGATCCCAGTATGCATCAAACATATCTCTTGTGCACTCTCCCATTTCTCAACCTCCGGTGATTCCATCACATCCAAGCCACCCCGCATCAGAAACAAGCAACTTTCCTTGGGTTGAAAAATTAAACTCACTAATATATGCTGATCCAGTTCTTGAAACTTCGCAAATCGACCATTCTCATCAACTTCGAGCAGGTTAGCGTGAACGAGATCTGTTAGGACTTTCTGGCCTTGATCATGGGTTTCTACAAGACCATCCCTGACCCATAGGCCTATGGCACATTCTAATGCAATCTCATGGTAATTGTTACAAAGAGCAAGATTTTTCAAGCATCTTCTAGTTTTATCATCTTCTAGTTGGTCAATGCTGAAACTCAATACATTAACCATAAGAACTTCTATACCTGCTTCATGACTTGCAGGTTCAATGGACAGTCTTTCAAGTGCGTGTTTCCAGATTATGATGTCATCAACATTTTGCAGTGCCCTTGCCACTAGAATAACAGCATGCGAAGAGTGCCTGCAAATCCTTACTATTTCCCTAGCTAGGTCTTGAACTCTAGTTGAAAGAACAACTCTACCCACATTCTTACAGAATAGTTCCCAAGACAAGAGTTCGTCCAAGCATATTTTCTCATCCACTTCGATTTCATCGCACAATTGTCCCGATTCAGTCAAAAAGACAATCTTGCTACTGACTGGTGGTGTTGGATCTAGAATTCTCAATGTCTCCAGCCTCATGGGTTGATTTAAGCCAACAAGAATAAGCAAAAACTTGAGGCCTTCCGATGCATTCGCCACCAAATGTGGCATATCAACCGCATTGGCTTCAGTTAAATCAGAAGATATTTGTCCAGCAATCTCCTTTTGCACCTTTTCCATGTCGCAGTTCAAAGGAACAGTAACACAGATGACTCTATCAAATAGATTCCTCAAAATTGCAGATTCCTTCAAAGCTTCAATGATGATAGCTTTTCCACCCTCATTTTTGCCATGTATTCCAATTTTTTTAACGCCAGATTTTCCTATGGACTCGATGAGATGGTCGAGCATTAAATCGTAGTCAATGCCACCGCATCCTTGTGATGGTCTCTCCTCTTGTTTTTCACCCCCAACTAACACATCGATTGAGGCATCATCATCCAAAGCAGCCTGTGCAGTACTTTCCTTCTGCATTTCCAGGATGTGCATATTCTCGTGATATTCTGGACTTGCTTCTATTCTCGCCTTTTTATCTTCAACTTTGTTTTCTGGTCCCGAGCAATATGAATCAACTTCAGATTCTTGCTCTGAGGGATATGAATAAACTTCCTGAGAAGCAGTGTGTCTATTTACTTCCGAGGAAAAGTGTTCAGCCTCTGCTTCTAAGTGTTCAACCGCTGCCTCTATAGTGTTTCCCATTGGCAATACTGCACTTACCGATGCTTCTCTCTTATGATATTCCGGACTTGCTTCGATCTTCATCTTCTCATCTGTCTCTTCACATTCTGATTCGGAGCAATGTGAACCATCTTCCACTTCTGAGTTCGATGAATACGAATGAACTTTTTCTAGAGCAGCATGAGAATCGGCAACCCTTTTCACTAGCGAGGAAAATAATTCAAATTCTATACCTCCAGCATTTTGCATTGGCACACAATCACTTTCTGCTCTATGCTTTTGCGTCACTTTTACTGCTTTCGCTTCACTTGTCACCGTTGCATTATCTTCTTCTGTCGGATCAATCAGCAGTGGTCCTTTGTTCTCGATATGGCCTGCCGGTGCGGGATTCAAGTCGATTCTATAGGGCGGTGATCCTTTGCTCTCGATATGGCCTGCCGGCATGTGATTCAAGTCGATCTCAAAGAGCGGCTTGAGTTCTGTATAGAAACAAATTCATGAAGCAAACGCCACACGTTACCGATAATCTATCCAAGGAAATGAACAATTTTTAAGTCCACAATTTATCAGACACATTTCATGAGAAAATGCAGCTACACTTTATCTAAATGGATGACTTGTGAGCAGAAAGTTGGCTTTGTTCACCATAAAAAAAAATTACTTGGTTGCCCTATTTATCCACCTTGCTTTAGCTCATCGAGAGAGATCGAAGAGAGTTCATTTTAGCCCAAGATAAGTCCCAATCCATAACAAGCAGGCAAATTTGCTAGTTTGGTTCTAAACTCATTATATGAATTATGATATAATCTTAAACTTTCGTACTGGCCAATTTTTGTTCGAAGTTGCTGACACCAGCGGCCTGATCATTATCGGCCATTTTACACGACACGGCCAAACACCCTTCATAAGCCACACCACTCAGAACATCTGTGGCTGGTGCGACCAAGACCGCTGCTTCTTCCCAGAAAAACAACTGTCTTCACACTTTGCTCTTCGCCTTCCTCTTTTGCTTCTTTTCTCTTGCCTCCTCGGCACATGGTGAAACCTCCAGGCCGAGGCGGACACAAGAAACCAGATCTGGGGCTCGAGTTCCACGCCCCGCTGGAGCTCGAATCCTCAAGATTTGGGTCTCGAGCTCAATGCTGCCCGTGGTGTGACACATATAATCACAGACGATAACTAGATTATCACGTTAGTAATTTCAAACGATAATTGACTTGGAAGACTATCTTGAAATTGTATATAAAGCTTAAGATTTATTATAACAATAGAAAGAATTAGGACTGCATTAAGATTCACCCAATAGCAGTGAAAATTGCTTCTTTGGAAATATTGTTGATTCTTGTCTCTATACTATCTATCAATTTGATGTATATATAAATGAAACTTTATTTAACGTTGATCAACCGAAGAAATAAGACAGTGATCTCGCAAGCAAACTAAAAACTCTCCATCGATGAAGTGTAATTCTGAAAAATGAAAGGTGAATGGTCCACTTCAGACTGTAAGTTTCCCAAAAAGAAAAAGAATGGCACCTATAGTCACCTTTAGCTCCAGCAATATGCTATCGTATTAACAAAGAACTATAGAAAAATTGTCCTTAAGGACAAACAAAGGTTAGAAATTGGATGGGACAAGGGCAAAGTTTTCTGTGTCACGTTGCAAATCTTCTCCACAAAGTCTTTTAATATGTAATGATTCTTTGAAGAAGGAAAGCTACCTTTCTCTAGGTCGTCCGAAACCTCAGCAATAGGAGACGAGGGGCCCGAACCAACTTCATTGGATGATTCGATTGAACTAGCAGCGGGCTGATCAGAGATTGATTTTTTCTGAAGCAGTAGGCAATTGCAACAACATCAGTATATTTAATAGGCAAACCGCATTGATAGTGTTGAAACAGTATCTCGAGCCCAAGCTCGACGTCAGATTTAAGTTCTCCAAGGTGGTGAGGAAAAACAGTGAACTTAGAAAAAGGTAAAATTGAAACCTTCTGAAAATTGAAAAGAAAAAAACAAATTTCAGGAATATACATGTTCCAAATAGAAATATTTATACTTCCAAACCACAATTAACAAGTTTTAGCAAGTGCTCCAAGACAGTCCTTCAAAATAAACACATATCATGGTTGGGCTATATCATCAAAAAGTTTCATAAGTTACATTTAATTAAATTTGTATGCGTAACAACCATAACTAGGGAAAAACATAGGCCCAAAAAAAAAAATGTTTCGTAGGAGGGAGAAAGAAATGTATAGTGACCTTAACGAGTGTCTCCATCTTATTGTCATCCGGCTTTCCGCGGGCAAGAATTTCCTTCAACCTTCGTAATCGTCTGCACTTTCTCTGGAGCAAAGAACATTATTTGCGGTCAGCAGAAAATAACTACTATTTCTTTCAATCTGGTTATGAGATGGAAAAACAAACTAATAAAATCCTTTTTCCTTGTTTATAGTAACTTAAATTCAAATGGAAGGCCTAGGAAACCTTTCCTATAAGTGATGATCTAGGTTCAAAAACCCAGAAATCAATTGGAACACAGTAAGTCTTACTAACTACCACATGAAATGATTACATTCGTGCGTTAAGTGGTAATGCTAAAGAAGCACAAAGAAGCACTTTGCAAGTGGTGATGCTAAAGATGCACTTTCCTGACATGAAAATCTCTAACGCCCCGACCAATTTCGCCAATCCCGGTGGTTAATTTATTTTGTCAAGATTATTTCATGTACTTTTGGTAAATTTGTAAAAATACATTGACCATGCTAAATTAGGGTAATTAATTGTAATTGTGTGATCAGTATATAGTTTACCAATGAAGCGGCTGGACAAACGGAACGACTCATGGTTTGGGGCTGTGGGGCAAGTAAAAGAGGTTTTCATAGATTAATAATAAAAAAAAACCCGCAAGATTATAGCGTTTATCTTGTCAAATTGTTGCCCATCTATAAAAGTCAATTGGTCAATCAATTATAGAGACATTTCCGATAATTAATCAAATGACACGCAATTCCTCAAAACTAGCATATACATTTTGAGAAGATAATGTGAGAACGATCGAGCTAAGTATTCATATCAACGTATTGGTACCTGTCATAGATGATAAATAAAATAAACTTTCAACATTTATTATGCCACAAACGGTAAAAATATGTTTTACGGCTGTAACTCAGTCTTGGTATTTTATACCTTTCTCTTCGGACGTAAGCTCCGGAACCGATCTGAAAGCGAAGTAACCTGCGAGACTTTAGTTCCACAAGAGGCGGCTTCATTGCCATTGCCATGGCTGAGACTTTTTTCCCTTCCTTGTCCTGCCCCTCCCGCTGAGGGTAATCCGGCCACGGCTGGTTGTAATCCAGCGAGTTCCTGGATGATCTGCAGGCGGTTGCTGCTATCACCGTGGATTATTTTCGGCTGAACTGGAGCCGACTTCTTGAATTTGGTGCTCTGGTCCGACATCAATACACCCAAATTCAGTTCCGGAACCCTCCTAAACCCTTGTTCCGTATCCTTCGTTGTTCTAAAGAACCCCAAGTCTGTATCCTGCAGCTCGGTTGCGGCTTGTCCTACCAATCCTAGCCTCACTTCTGTGCTGAGGCTTTTCATGGCTCAATTTCGCTTGATGAACTCGTCGATTTGCCTCTCTTTTCTCCGTTATTTAGGACGCACCATGAGTTTGCCGATTCCCTGGAATTTGTTGAGAGGCCAACTCCGTTGGATTGCTAAAATTCACTGAAAAAATTGCCTTATCTCCGAATCGGGGATTCGGTTTCTTCCCCTCCACTGTCGCTTTGGCATCGTTTATGTACTGATACCCATCTCTTGGGCCTTTCTAATTATCAACTATTTTAAACGATGTGGGTATCACCACGTCCACAAGAGAACAAGGGAAGGTTAAATCCAGAGAAATGTAAATTGCCATAAGATCACATTGTTCACACCTAAATTTCGCCAATTTAGTGATTTACTTTTGGCTTATTATTATTATTAGTAGAGATTTATTTTATTTTCTAAAAAAAGAAAAAAAAGAGAGAAGGGAATAAAAAATCCTCTCGAGCTGGCCTTGGGAAGCTCGGCCCGCTCCTGCATTCGCACGTGTCCTTGCCCACGCGAGTGGACACAGCTCGCGAGATTTTTTTTTTTTTCTTCGCTTGGGCTCAACCCAGCCCCTTCACTTCAGCCCGTCTCCCATGCAAGCCCAGCACACGCTCCCAGCTCCATCCTCACGCGCGCGATCTTTCCCAAAGGGCAGAAAATCTCCAGCTCTTGTGAAGCTCAAGAGAAGATCTTGACTCGGGGGAAAGGGGCACATGGAGACTGATGTACAGCTCGCCTGACACACGGCATACGGCTAGAGCGCAGAGAGGAGACAGGGACGTGAGGGGCCGGGTGAACATCATTTATTAGTCCACTAAATAAACGACAAGTGGCACTGTGGGGGGGGCCCACTGTCAGAAAGTTGTGAACCCTCTGTCCCCTCTCTCTCTTCCGCCTCTCTCTCCCCTCTGTGCCGTTCCTTCTTTCTCTGCTTCTTTCTCCGCGACTCCATGGGACCACCCAACTCTCGAACTCCCACCGCTGCTCGCTTCCTCCCCGACCACACCGAATCCCCACCGCGATGACCACAAGCAAAACCGTAGATTGGGACTTCCTGCTCCACCTCGAGGCCTACCTCGCCAAGTAGACGACGTCGACAAGGCCCTTGAGATCTCTAGGTACACCACGAAGATCATCCTCTCCTCCTCCCTCTTGCCCGAAGCCCTACCCTTCCATCGCTGCCTCAAGAACTTCAAGTCCAGCGTCGACTGGCGCTAGAAGGCGTTCCGGCTCGGCAAGTTTATCCAGGGCGTGAACGCTCTCCGTGCCTCACACCTCGACTCCGCGTAGGACTGCTAAACTCGAAGATCTTCAAGCAGCGGTGTTGATTTTGCTCGTGGCCGTAGTGGCGGCGGTTTTGGTGGTGTTCGGGGTGGCAGTGAGCGTCGAGAGATCGGTGATCCATAGAGTTGCAGAGAAAGAAGGAATGGCAGAGAGAGAGAGAGAGAGAGAGAGGGGAGAGAGGGATTAGGTGGTCCCGGCGCACCAGTCAGCATGGTCCCCGGCCAATCAGAATAAAACACGTAGCTCCACCGTGGCCAGCTCTCTCTTTCATCCGGGAGAGGGGAAAATTTAATGCGGACGCATGCGTCCTCGGGAAAAGACGTACGGTCACTGCGCTGTTTTTTCAAAAAATTTCTCTCACGTCTCCCGCTATTCATCTTCCTCCAACCTCGCCTCTTCCTCTCTCCCTTTCTTCCTCTTCTCCTTCACCGACCTCACCTCCTCCTCTCCCAGCAAGTGTACGTCGATAACCGACGACGGCGCCGACAGCGAAGCAACCGCCTCAACGGGACTCTGCGGTTACCTTGCTGGACATCTCCCTCTCTCTCGCTCATAAGAGTCTCGCCGATGGCAGCTACTGGGTTCAAGCTGAGGGAGTCGTATGAGCCCCACTGTTCGCCAGCTCTCTCCCAGGTTTTCCTTTCTTCCTCCTTTCTTCTCCTCCGCTGTTCGAGCTCTAAGGCATGTCCACGGACTGCTGAAGCATTCCCAAATGAGGCTTCTCCACCAAACGAGACAATTGCTCTCGTAGTACCGCTCGCAGTACTCATTCACCTCCCTGGTTTCATTGTACAAGTAGCCCAGATCGCAACTGTAAATGACCGATCTGCACTTCATCAACAGTTTCGCCACGTCCTCGCTTTTCAAGTGATGCCCCCGGTGCTATTATAAAACTGTTCCAGAACATCAAGTAAGGAGGTGAAATTGGGCTAGGGTGGTCGACGCTCAATTCGAACGCAACGAAATTCAAAAGGAGAGAGATGATGTGGTCATTGATAGACAACGGAGGGACCCGTAGAGTGCGGTGACCGAATTCGATGTCCCAAGTCATGGTGCTTTCGCTTCTTGAATTTCACGCCGGCATCTTATAGCTCCGATGCGATGTGTGAGACGAGGCCTGCGATACTGTCATTGGGTTTCAACCTCGAATTGACTCGATCAATGCCACTTGTCGTTCACTGAGTGGACTATTGCATAAATGAGGTGTCACCACTGTTGCACCTAATATTTTCTCGGGAGTTCAAAAAAAGAACGAGAAAAGAAACAAAATAAAAGCAGGTGGGGGGAGAGATGTTTTTTTGGAGGGGGAGGTCTTGGTGAAGCGAAGGGGAGGGGAAGATCGAGAAAGAAGAACAAGAGAAGACAGAGGGGAGGAACCAAAAACAAAAAAAAATAGCAAGAAAAAGTCAAAAGAAAAGGAGACGAAGTGAAGAGGTCTTCACAAAAGAAAGAAGTCTAGAAGGAAAAAAAAAAGGGAGCTCGCAGAAAAAAGAAAAGAAAAGAGGAGGCGAAGCAAGAAAAGTGAAGCAAAAAAGGGAGAATAGAGACAACAGAGAGCAAAAAAAGGGGGATCTTGGGGGAAAGAGCAAGCGAAGGAGAACAGAAAGAGGGGCATCTGCGCGCGAATGGAGTTCCTCCTGTGGAGGAGAAAGATGGCCCTTCGACTGGGGGAAATGGAGTTGTCTTTTCGAAGATTTGAGGTGGTAGAAAAAGGAAAAGGGTGGAGAAAGGAGAAGCGTCGGTTGTCATGGGAGTTCACAACTGGTGTCGCACTTAATTTAAACACTACTGTCCAGATCCGGTGGTCTCCCAACGGGCCTCGCCATCGTCATCTGCGCTGCCGTTGTTGCTGCGCCAATATTGCACATCCGACGAGCTCACCTCCTGCTGTCGCCATTTCGACAAGACCGACGCCGCGCCTTGCTGTCCATCAAAGACGCCACTCAAGTTTCAATCTCCCTCAGGAGCAGACGACGAGTACTGAGCTTTCCAGTGACCTCCCTAAACCGAGAGCTCCAACAAAAGCAAGGAGACAGCCTAGCTGTGACATCCGCTAACAAGCATCGGTTTCCCGAAGTGTTCTTGCGGTGTCTAGCAAGCTTTCTCAGCAGTGAGATCCCACAGTCACCAGCAACGCACCATCATCAATCCCAATCTAATGCCTAGTGGAGCAAGATTCGGTGGAAATTGGAAAGCATGGAGGACAAGAACAACGCCATTGAGATCCATGAACTGCAGCGCCTGTGAAGCCCAGTCCACTGCCGCAATATTCACATGCACAAAACGCCAAAAGGTTGGCGCGGGTCGAAAGAAAAAAAAAACGTTCATCCATGCATCACTGAGGGCTTGTGTTCTTCCCAATAAACTTGTCCCCACAAATCATACCATTCATTGCCGTTGCAACTTGCCGGTCCCTGACCGTACCTCACCGTGGAGCTTCGACCTGCACCAGTGCATCTTACTCCTGTGTCGATTCGCGAGATGAATCGCTACAACGAATCCCAGTCGTGTCGACGTTGCCGTGCTGATCCTTCATTTGTAAAAGTGTAACTCCGGTGGGCTTGTCTTTGGCGTCTACATTACCGAATGAATAGCGCGGTTGATTACGATCGGAGAAATAGCAAACGGTGATTGTTGGATTATCCAATGGTCCGACCGAAGGAAAATGCAAGTTTCAAGAGGAAGTTCCTAGTTGGGGTCTCTACGGCTTGAGCAGCGAATGTGGTGAGCAAGATCAAGTAAAAAGGGGACACTCAAGTGGCAAGATTTGTCCTCTTTATTCTGTTGACCTATTAGGAGTTTGAATAAAAATTATACACACATGAAGAGGTTCCGTAGGGGAAGCCCATGTACGAAGGAATAAATTCCTCCTATTGTCGCCACTGCTTGCACCTCCGAGTTTTGTTTGCAGATTCTTGAAGCCGAGGGTCAACATCTATGCACCGAGCTCAACGACAAACATCGTCACATCTTCAGTCCAACAATAGCAAGATCGACAAGTTCACGGTAGTTTGTCCACAGTAACTTTAAGGATCTAACTTATATTTGTAGATTAGGCCATGATACAAATTTGACTTTCGGCAACAATAAGTACCAATAATTTCCTGTTTAAGCCATTTTCCTTGGTCTAGAATTTAGTCTCATGCATTCATGAATCTCTTTAGATGTTTCGTGGATCGTTGTTGATGGAGTTGTTGATGGAATTAAGGCCGGCTTTATCATTGTTAAAATAAAAAAATAAAAAAACTGAACCCGTTTTGAAATAATATTTTAATATTTTAATAAAATAATATAAAATAATATTTTTCCGAAAAGTAATAATAATAAAAATTAAAAAAGAAAAACGTCTTAAGACCCAAGCTGTCATTTAATACTAGCACATCATTATAAAATATATAATATTTTAATAAGAAAGTTTTTTTTTGTGAAAATTAAAAAAAATCATGAATTTTGCTTAGGAAGGTCAGTCTTGCTATTCTTTTTCTCAATATGAGAGTGCGCCTAGATTGATAAATTAATATATTTCCCAGTGTGAAAGGTTACTTTGATGGATAACTAAGTTACTTTTGGTGATTCTCATTGCTTGGTAGCCTGATTGCATGTCTCATTTAAGTTTTGCTTCTCATTTTAATGTTTACCTTAAATGGATTAATCGAATGTTAGATTACCAAAGGTTATGTACGTCAAGTCATAATATGGTGATAATTTGTACTTGTGGTAGGTTGAGGACAAGTGGCAATAGATTGATGTCCCTTCCGTCCTATTTTTGTAAAGTTTTATTTTTAGTTCATTAGGATTATGCTGGTTTGGATGCATGATTGGACTTGCATACTCTTTGCTCTAATAAAGTTATATTAAGACTTATGATTAGTTTATCAAATAATTAATTAGCTTAGTTTGAATTAATTCATTAGACCGTAGTTTCTTTTGCAACCAACTTCCAAGAAATCATGTCTCAAGGCTTATAACGATGCCATGTATTTTTAAATATTCGATGAGTTGCGGGTCTTATTTTTATCGTCATTAGACAATTGTCTTCAATTATTTGAGTGTTTATTTATCATCTCGTGTATTAATATTTTGATTGGTTCTTGCATTGCCTTTCAATAAATTGAGCGTTAATTTCTTTTCTAGATTAAGTTAGCCTTAGTTTAGAATTACATGAAAATGACCTTATAAAAATCATTGCATGAACACCTAGTGAATTGGAATGACCTTTGGGGCTTTAAAAGAAAAGTAAGAGTGTATGATCATTTTTAGATATAACAACTAACCAATTAGGTACTGAAAGGGCGATAATGGAAATGTTAGCATAAACAAGTCCTTGTACTCTAGAAATCTCTGGTTGCGTAGGAAGTGAAGCATTTCTCCCATGCTTTCACGTGGTTTTTAGCCGACCCAAATAGGCTAGTGGCGATTATTAGAAATATCTTAGGTTAAAGAACTTTTAAAATGAATACGTCTAATTGTCATGCGAGGTATGGACTTGGGAGAGTCCGAGTTTGAGATTGAGGAATCAATAGCGAATACCTCTAGACCTACATTAGTACGTCCCCCTTCATGGGGAGGTTCGGGTAGGTCGCGACACACATTGCTAGGACACCATTGGACGAGACAAAAAATGTTGCGGATTGAGGATTGACATCGAGAAACAGCTATTGATAGTAAATGAAAAAGAAAATGACACGAAATATAAAGTGTGCTTTAGATATAGGCCAAGTGCGTTGTGCACTCTTAACTCTAACACAAAGATTAGAAAAATATATGGTAAGTCGAGTTTTATTTAATAATGATAAAAGTGTACAAGAACTATGAACTACAAATATGTAGACGTGACTCCCAAAACATAGTATGATTCATAGAATCAGACGAGAATATAGTATATAATTTTTTAACGATGCTGAGTTTGTATTTAAATGTTATAGAGCTTATTAAACTCGAATAAAGTTTTCTGCATTGCTTTCTTAAAAAAATTAAAACTATGTCTCTTTGCTTCATATAGAGGGATCTATACAACTCGTATGAGATATCCTCAAATTTGTGATGTCAGGGTTTAAGGTGTGGAATGTGGATAGGGGAAGATGGATAGTAAATAAGATGATGAAGACAGCCTAAGTGAGAAATCACTAATGTCACGGCAATGTTATCTTGTTAGGAATGCTTCCACTAACAGCGAAAAAATCTAATCTTTTCTTCTTAATTGAAAGAGACAACGATGTTGCTTGGAGTATATCATAGCAGGACATAATTGCATGAAGAGAGTTTTTTAAGTTAATTACCTGGATGATTGACTTGACACCTTAACCATAGAAAGTTTCAATCAATGTCTCCAAAAAAGTTTATGACGAAGTTGAAGGATCAAATCAAAATAAATTTGAGCTCATAGCATATTCAATTACACCATTGATTTGCTCTTTGTAGGTGCCCTGATAATGATGAAATCAATTGAACATGAAAAGGAAAATAGTGATTAAGATAAATTAGAAAAGATGTAAGAACAAACCAACAACACTTGCTAATTGTCATTTAGAAGAGATTCTCGAAGGTTTCCACCCGCAGGCAATTTGAAGAACGGATCTTTGACGCTGCTGCTTTCCCCATGAGCTTTATGTGAATTCAAATCCACATTACTCGATGATGAAGCTTTCTTTATAGTAACAAAGGCCACCTCTTCAGTTTAGAATTTCACTGAACTCGGTGATGGACCATCAACCATGCACAGAGAACTTGTTCTCAGGGGTTCGTGCATTTGTCGCATAATGCCCATCGTCACTCAAGACATCACCCTGTTTCTCATTGGCCACTACGCACGGAAGCATTGGGAATATATCCAATCCGATCCTCTTCACCCCGAAGCAGAGCTTGCTCAATGGCTTTACCCATCTCAGCCTTCTGAGGGACGGAGACGCATTCATCTACAGAAGAGGCAAAGGATTTGAGAACATAAAGAGATAGAACTAGAGCAGAGTATCTAAATATAGCTAAACAGGTCCACAAGCATGGCCCTTTGCTCAAATTTACAGACTGCCATGCTGTAAGCTGGAGAAGCTAAATCATAGAGGATGGAACTCATTTTGGTGGCAGAAAAAAGGGGAGAGAGCAAGAACAAGGATGATTATGATGGTTGTACGGCCAAAGCTCGTCAGTCACATGAGAAAACACCATAAATATTTTAACCTTCAAGAAAACGGTGGATGCTTCTGTAGCGTATTGACGATGCCCTCAAGGAACCATTTTCGTTGTCACCGTCTGAATTGCTATCCTCATTCTTGAATGTGCTTTGAAGCAATACGAGCTTATCAGTTTGCTATACGCACTCTAGCATTATATAATATTGACGTGTTGGATAAACCGGATTGAAGAATACTTCAATAAATAAGAAAGAAATACATACTCGTTGAACCAGTACACTATAGAAGTTACAAAATTATCTTAGAGAATCCCGTGAAAAATGATCGTGCAAGTAAGATGGATATTTCGCTATTTAAAAGTCAAGAGTACAAATATCAATTTTGATAATTTAGAAGCATGAGTGTTGACACCTAATTTTTATCAATCTGGTAATTCATTTTTGGTCTAGTTTTTGATAAAATTATTATTGATTAGGAATTATAAGTTCCTTTTATTTATTTATGTTTCTGAAAAAATATGTTCAAAAGAAAAGAAAAGAAACAGATAAATAAAAAAAGAAGAGGAAACTAAAGAAAGTAACCTCGGGCTGGGCCTTCTTCATTCGACCCATAACCACGCGCGCGCGCTTCTCTCCCTTGGCCCGTGCCCTCTCTCCTCTTTTACTTTTCCCGCCTGGTCGTTGCGGGGAAGTGGAAAGGGACCTGCAATTTTCACCAACTCAGAGTAGGAGCAGTGAAGTCTGCACACGCAAAGTCATGGGGCAAAGAAAGGGAGGTGAGCTTGGAAAGCGAAAAGAAAAGAAAGACAAAGGGGGAGAGAGAGGGGTAATAAAAATAAAAAAGACACAAAAGACAAAGAAAGGTTCAAAAAGTCAAAAGGTCAAAAAAGATAAAGAAAAGGTCAAAGAAAAGGTCAAAAAGTCAAAAGGTGAAAAAAGATAAAAAAGACAAAGAGAAGGTCAAAAAGTCAAAAGGTGAAAGGGACGGGAGAGAGGGGGTTCTTCGGCCAAAAACAAAAAGAGAAAGGAAATAAAAAAAAGGGGAAAAAACGGAGAGGGAGGAGGGGGAGTTCGGGGAGTTCAGGGGGGGGGGGGGGGGGGGGAGAGGAGAACGAACAAAAAAAAACTCTCTCCATCTCGTTCGCAAATCATCTCTGCCGCAAGCATTTTTCCATAGCCAAGAAGCTTCAATTCACAACCAACTTCGCTCCAAAAGTTGTCCGAAAAACTCCTCAGTCCGTATAAAAATCCTTCTCCATCAAGAACCTTGATGTTTTGATCGTCACCGACACCCACGAGCGACTCGACCGTGAAGTCCGTCGCGGATTCCGGAGTCGCTTTCGAAGAGCGCCTTCTTTGTCTCGAGTTTCGGGAACCCCCTATCGCCGAAGGTTGCTGAAGATCCCACGCGAATCCTTTTCCAAACTGGCCATGGTTATCGCCGCCGGAAACTTCCTCGCACCGATAAAGCCCGCGGTTTGAGGCCGTTTTGGTTAGCTTACATGCATGTATTTTTTAGTTAAGAGTATGAAATGTGATGATTTCATCATAGTCGAATCGATAGTGTCGTCGGGAAAGTTCGTCGACGGCCGGTCTAAGAGATCGCCGGAAAAGTTGGTGTAAAAAAAATTGTAGCAAATTGGTAGAAAAGGCAAAATAGAAAATAGAAAAATAAAAAATAATAGAAAACTGAAAGATTAAAAAATAAAAAGTTATTAAAGTGGTCAAAGGGCGGATTGGCTAGTGTTGTTTCCGGGGATGGATTCGGATTCAATTCATTTGGGGGCCTCGGGATGGGCTGGTATAGATAGGGCCCAGCGACCAAAAAAAAAAAAAAGAAAGAAAAGGAGACGGGACTTGGGCTTAAGTCAGGTGGGCTAGCTGTTTGGAGTTGGGCCTTTAATTTGTAGTTAGACTTGAAATTGGGCCCGAAAGATTCATTCCGCGTGTTTGGGCTATTAAGCCCGGGTTAGGCTTAGCCCCCGACCCGATTCGGAGTCCAACCCGTTTTAAATATAATATTAATATAATATTTTAATAAAAAATTAGAAAAAAACCCGAAATGAAGAATTTAGGAAAATCGGTCAAGGACCCATGTCTGACTTGGAACCCGACCTGTGTCTCTTTTCAAATATTTTAATAATATCAAAACAATATTTTAATAATAAAAATTAAAAAAATTAAAGTTTTGTGTGGAACGCAAGCCTTGCTTTAAAATTCAAATCATGGCTTTAGAATGGGCTTAGTTAAGGTATTTAACACTAATGTTTGAAAAATTGAAGTCGCCCCAATGGACGACTAAGTGTTTTGTTGGTGGTTCTTAGCCTAAATTGTATGCCTTATCAATTATCCGTGGGTGTCTGGATGAATGATTAGACTATGTATGATTTGATGGGTAGCTTATGAGAATGATTTGAGTTAGTTAAATTACATGAGTAAGTTGAGAAGGAAATCATGAAGTGCATTGAGAAGGTAAACAGCTTACAAGACTCGACTGAAAGATTTAATAATCAAAGACAAATAATTGAACCTTGGACATATGATCTGTTTCAAATTTGAAATTCAAAATTAAAGCAAAACCTAATCCGAATGATCTTAAAGGATCTGATAGCCTTCTTGATTGATGTTGTATGATTCTTTTTCCAAGTGTATTGCCTGTGTTCAATGTCTAGAGAGATGTAGGTGTCATCCTTGATTCTTTCTATATTTGTAATGAGTCATTCCATTATGCATCACCGTATGAAGATTATTGATGTTGTTAGTTCAATTGCTATCGACAAGTAAGATTCAAGTCTCTTTCACTTTTAATCTATAGATTTGCTCTATGAATTACGCATGCTGTGTCGTTATCAATCATTGGGTCAATGATGAAGGGGACTCATGTCGCCGACCTCTTACATTTAAGAAGTAAATATTTCAGCCTGACTCTTGAAATGTGACTGCTAAAATAATGAGCTGTCAATTAGTTTGACGTCTTCAATTTTCATTCAGATGCAATGTGCACGCCACTGCATTAACTTGTTCATGCAAGACAATCTTTGTCGTTCGATGAGTACTTGGCCAATGTGTCTATGCATTAGATCTATCCCACTCAAGGATCAAGATTTTGAGGTCCTGTACATGGCACAGGGAAGGCACTCTGAAAAGATCTTCAACGTACAAGATGTTGAAGAAGGCATGCTTGACATTCTACTTTAACACTCGTAGCGGAAATACCAATTCAAGCCGTTGACACAACTAGACGAGAGGATCGTCGAAAGCTTTACTCAATCAGTTTTTTCTTTTTCTTTTTTTGTTGTTGTTGTTGTTGTTGTTGCTAATTTAGTATTTTGAAAAGAAAAGGTCCAACTATTTTGAATTTTTTTCATTCAAATATGTAAATTACTTGAAAAAACCTGGCCCATGCCAAGCCGTGCCCAGTGGCCACTCCTTATAGATCACACATTGAAATTACTAATAGCTTGGAAGTTACTTTTTCTATCGGAACATGCTAAATACATGGATATACATTCCTGATAGTCGAAACTTGCTGTTCTAACATAAAAAGATACCAGTCACTAGGAAAGAGCTATCAGCATCAAATGCGCTCGTCGTATTACTTGATATACTGACGATGAAAATCATCTACTTGTATAGATAGATTAACCATTCAAAATAACTTGAAAGTAAGTCTTGTGAAATGCTAATAGCTGCGACACAGGTAGAAATTACCAGTTGTTCATTGATACGTATGTTTTATCATATGAAAGAGGTACCAGATAACAGGCGATTGCTTATTTTCTTCGCTGAAGTCACTAATCACATGTCTAATAGCCAATAATGTTATAAATCGCCGATGAGAAAAATTCTTCTGTGGCTCTTGCCTACTAACATTAGTGATGGTTGCAGTAGACAGTGACAATGACTTAGTAGAGTGAATAGTTTCTGACCAAGAGACTCAACTCACAGCTTTAATAGAAGGAAGTACGGGACTGCTTTGTGAATGCAATGCGGGCTTCTAACCAATTCAGCTGGACAAGCAGAATCGAAAGGTCTTTTGCATCCGTGCTGCGCCATACCAAAGGTTGACATTCTCATGTCCAGGTTGATTGCTTTTAGCAAAATCAAACGCACAGGGAGACAATTACTTCAAGTTTAGATCTCCTTTTCCACTATTTATCGATGCTTAAACCAACCTGATGAGGGCCATTCAAGCCCTGCCCAGTCGGTCTTTATCTCACGGTCCTCTCTTTGAACAACAGGAAAGAAACAGTGGGAAGAAACTGATAAACCACAGAAAAGTCAGTTAGTAAGGCCTGCCATTGGGGAAGCAGGAGTTATAAAAGTTAAACTAGCAATATTAATTCAATACAATAGTCATTAAGCAACAGAAGTTCCCACTGACTTGTTAGGCAGTTCCAACAGTCAGAATCACAGGCACACCCACAGAGTTAAGGGATGTCGCATGTGTCGATTGGGACAAAAATACCGTCCAAGTGATCTGGCTTTTGGCCACGCCATTGCAAGTCCTTCCACCAACTCCTCTCGCCCCTGACTTTCTTCAAATGCTCACTGGTAACTTCATCGGTCGAAAGAGACTTGAGACTTGGGCAATCGTAAAAGCTCAACCTTTCTAACCTTGGAGCAATGCGTAGCCCACTGGATATACTGGAAAGTTTAGGTACGTAATGAAGGGACAACTTCTTCAAATTAGGGAGGATATATGACGTCTCACAGATTTTGCCAAGAGAAGTTTGGCGGGTAATTAGGCTTTTGATGGCTGGGCAGTCCTCAATTGTGACCTCTTCCAAATTGTTGAGATTATCAAGCATCTCTCGTGAAAAAAGAACTGTCAACTCGGGGCATTTACACAAGGTCAAAAACTTGAGAGAAGATAAACTTCCCTTCTGCACAGAGCCCTTCCAAATGCTTTTCAAGTTTCTCATGTAATACACATACATAAACTCAAGCGATTCAAGGCAGACGCTTTTGCAGTGAGATTCAGTCGAAGCCTCTTGATGAAGGGTATCAGATGCATCTACGAGCACTTCAAGCTCGTTACATTCTCCTAGAACACACCATTTCAATTGGTCCATGGTATCTATCCCTAGTTCAGACAGCTTCTTCAGATTAGCATGCCTTTCTAAGAAAAAAGCATCTGATTGTTGCAGGATGTCCCTAATATCTGTGGAGACACTGTCACCATTTGTGTACCTCAAGTATCGGTCACTCCGTTCCAGTTCGAATTCAATATCCAATGGTAGCCGATTCATGATGCAGTTGGCATGATTGCCGACACGAAGTCTAAATTGAGCTAAACATGGATGCTCCATTGACTTCCTAAGCTGATTAAACTGCCTCAAAAGCTCCAATGTAGGAAAGGAAAACTTGAACGTGCTTAACCTTTTCAAGTTGCAAACTTCAGATACAAAACCTTCAGCACATGTATCCCACCATTTAGCATTGGCATCCACATTGAGATTCAGTTCTTCCAAGTGTAATAGAGAAGATATTACCCCATGAGGAATCGCTGGTTTAGAGTCATCTGAAGGCTCAGCTCCATAAATTGAGATCCCCAAACAAGTTAGATTAATTAAACATTCAATTTCCTTGGGAAGATTCGTAATCTTGGTCCCCTCAAGATCAAATACCTCCAGCAGCTTGAGCCTTCCAATTGCTGGCGATATTGATCTCAAAAGGACACACTCATTCAAGAAGAGTCTTTTGAGGCTGACAAGTTGAGATATGGACTCTGGCAAGCACCTAATGCGGGTTCTGGATAGATTCAAAATTTCCAGAGCAGGCATCTGATTGAAAAATGAAGAAGAAAGCTTTCTCAGCTTGTAATTTCTTTGCAGAAATAACGAGGAAAGTGAAGGACACCTTGGCTCCTTCGGAAGCTCAGATATCCCGGTATGCATCAAACATATCTCTTTTGCACTCTCCCATTCCTCCACCTCTGGTGGCTTTGTCAAATCCAAGCCACCCCGCATTAGAAACATGCTATTTTCCTCGGGCTGAAATATTAAGTTCACTAATATGTCCTGATCCTGATCTTGAAACTTCACAAATTGCCCATTCTCGTCAACTTCCAGCAGGTTAGCGTTGACAAGATTTTTTAGGACTTTCTGGCCTTCATCATGGGTTTCGACAAGACCATCTCTGACCCATAGGCCTATGGCAAACTCAGATGCAATCTCCTGGTGACTGTTACGGAGAGCAAAATTTTTCAAGCACCTTCTAGTTTTGTCATCTTCTAGTTGGTCAATGCTGAATCTTAATACATTAACCATAAGAGCTTCTATACCTGCTTCAGGACTAGCAGGTTGAACACTCAGTCTGTCAAGCACACGTTTCCAGATTAGAATGTCATCGACATTTTGCAGTGCCCTTGCCACTAGAATAACAGCATGGGAACAATGCCTGCACATGCTAACTATTTCCCTGGCTAGGACTTTTTTAGGATAATAAACAACGTCACCCACTTTCAGACGAAATAATTCACATAGCAACAGATCGTCCAAACATATTTTCTTATCTACTTCGACCTCATCGCACAATTGTCCAGATCCAGCCACGAAGACCATCTTGCTACCAACTGGTGTTGTTGAATCAGGAATTCCCAATGTCTCCATCTTCATGTGTTGATTAGTGCCAATAACAATGAGCAAAAACTTGAGGCCTTCCAATGCATTCATCACTGAATGTGGCATATAAACTGCATTAGCTTCAGTTAAATCAGAAGATATTTGTCCAGCAATCTCCTTTTGCACCCTTTCCATGTCGCAGTTCAGAGGAACAGTAACACATATGACTCTATCAAATAGACTCCTCAAAGTTGCAGATTCCTTCAAAGCTTCGATGAAAAAAGATTTTCCAACCTCGTTTCTGCCATATATTCTAATTTTTTCGACATTAGATTTTTTTATGTACTTGATGAGATGGTCCACAATAGAATCATAGTTAATGGCACCCCATCCTTCTAATGGTCTCCCTTCTTGGGGTGGAGAAATTTCCTCTTGCATTTTTGGCATGTGCATAATATCGTTATATACTTTACTTGCTTCTATCCTCGCCTTTTTCTCGCCAACTTCATATTCCAGTCCCGAGCAATATGAATCAACTTCAGATTCTTCATCCGAGGAATATGAATGAACTTCCTCAGAAGCAGTGTCTTTTTTTACCTCCAAGGAAAAGGGTTCAACCTCTGGCTCTACAGTGTTTGGCATTTGCAAAATTGCACTTTCCGATGCTTCTCTCTTATGATATTCTGGACCTGCTTCGATCTTCATCTTCTTATCTGTGTCTTCAAATTCTGATTCTGAGCAACGTGAACCAACTTCCGATTCTGAGTGGGATAAGTACAAATGAACTTTTTCCAAAGCAGCCTGAGGATCGGTGTCTTTTTCTCCAAGCCGGGTAAATAGTTCAGCATCTCGAGTGTTTTGCATTGGCACAAAATAACCTTCTGCTCTTTGCTTCTGCATAGCTACTAGGTTTTCCGCTTGACTTGACACCATCGAATTTTCTTCTTCCTTAAGATCCCTCAGCAGTGGTCCCTCGCTCGTGACATAGCCTGCCTTCATGTGAGGCAAATCGATCCCAAAGAATGGGTCGAATTCTGTATAGAACCAAATTCACAAGGCAACGGCACAATCATTATTCATAATCTATCCTGGGATCTTAACAATTTTTCTTTCCGCAATTTATCAAACACGTTTCATGATTATACAGCTACACTTGTCTAAGTGGACAACTTGAAAACAGAAAGCCAAAGTCAGTTTCTTTCTTCACCATAAACGAAATGACTTGGTCACCGCATTCATCGACATTGGACCAGGTCGGAGAGAGAGAGAGCCCGATTTAGCCCAAAAACAAATCCCAATACACAAGGTGTGTTTCCTTGGAAATAGTAGCAGTCCTAGACTTTATACTGGGAACGATAGTAATTGGTTACATATATAAAGACAACTTTATCGGCCGAAGCATTAAGACAGCGATCTCGCAAGCGCAGTAAAAACTCTTATCTCCTAAGTCACATTCAGCTTAGCAGTATGCTATTTTCCAAACAAAGAGTACCGGAAAACTTATCTTTTAGGACGAACCTAGGTTGAAATTGAATGGGACAAGTTTATATCACTATCGTGTTGCAAATCTTCTCACAAAAGCATTCGACATGCAATAATTGTTTGAAGAATAAAAGCTACCTTTCTGATCTTCAGCAGCACGAGAACAGAGGCCCGAAGCCAAACTAACGTATGTATCAACCAAACTAGTGTCGGGCTGATCAGAGGTAGATTTTTCCTGAAGCAGCAAGCAATTACAACAATGTCAGTACATTCAATATGGAAACGGCATTGATGGTGTTGAAATAATATCTCAAGAGTCCATGCGGACTGTGCCCAACATCAGATCGATATGCCTGAAAGCCTGTAACGACCCGCTTCCGACCTCTTTTCGAGACTTAATTGTGCGAAATTACGGGTTTAGTTTGTGGCCCGTTGGCCTTGGGAACTCTCCGGACTAAACCGTGAGTTTTCGTTTCGGGTGATTTCGGAATTTCGGAAATCGCATTTTAGTCCCCCAACTTTTGGATAATTGCATTTTGGCCCCTAAGGGTTTGAATTATCCTAGAGACTTTTTAGTAATTTCTCTCTCTCTCTCTCTCTCCCCCTTGGCCGAAACTCTCTCTCTCTCTCTCTCTCTCTCTCTCCCTTCTTTTCCTTCATGCGTACACGCCACCTCCCCCTTTTTCCTCTCCCCCTTTGACTTGACCTATTTGATGGAGTAGATAGCACATGGAGGGACCCACAAGTCAGCCCCCATCTCATCAGCTCATCCTCTCTCTCTTTTCTCTCTCTCCCGCGACCGTCTCCTTCCTCTTCTTCCTCGGATTTTCCAGCTCGCCGGCCCAACTTCTCTCCCTCGTAACTTCTTGTTCTGAGCTCCGTTTTGGGTGCCGTTTGCGCCATTGTCTTCCTCGTAACATGTAGTTTCTAAAGAGACCAACCTCACCCCAAGACTCCATTTAGATTGAATTTTAGAGGCCCCGAAAGAAGCCCTCACGGAACACCTTTTCTGGGTTCGGATTTTTCCAGATTCGGACCCGAGCGACACCCCAACTTTGGGAGCCCATAACTTTCAGCTCCGACCTCCGTTTGACACGCCGTTGGTGGCGTTAGAATCTTTGAAGAACCAGCTTTCCATAGATACTAACCTCCTCCCGTGATTCCTCCTGGTTCACTGTCGGGAAGCCCCCAAAGTAGCCTTCCCAGAACTGTTTCCTGGAATTTCCAGATTTTGGGTCCGAGCTTCAAGTCGCATTTTCTCCCAATCCTTCGATCTAAAGCCCTTTCCGTTGCTTCCAATGGGTTTGTGGATACTCCTTTACCCTAATCTAGCCTTTGGTTGGGATCGATTTGGTCGAAAATCACCCATTCTACCCCCAAACCACCGAGTACCCCTGTTTCCGCCGGAGCTGCTGTTCGCCGGCCACCGTGCCCTTTCCGGCGACACCCACTCCTCCCTACCACCTTCAATCGATAGGTGGGAGTCTTATGAACACAATGGCACCGATTTCGGCCTTTGGTGTTGAGCCATTTGAGAGAAATCAACCTCCAAAGCACAACCCCTCCCTCTTGAACCCAGATTCCGGCCAGCACATTCAACGGGCGATTACTCGCCGTTCCGGCCACCTCAAGCGACGCCGCCACCACCATTGGACTCGTGTAAGTCCCCTTTACAAAGCCCAATAGGTTTGGTTCACCAATTTGGCACCATTTGCTCGAATTTGGTCTTAAACCAACTAGTACTCGCCGAACCCAATTTTAGGGCTTGCTGGTCGCGCGCCTTTGAGGCATGTTCGAGCCGTTCCGTCGCTACCCACAGCCACTCGTGAGTCCCTCAACCTCCCAGCAGCACCAAGGAACGTCCCCGGCCATCGGAGTCTCGCCGGAAGTTCGCCGGAGTTCGCCGTGAGCCGCTTATTTGCGAGGAAATCAAGTGAGTGGATTCTAACTTTTTATTAGGCGTATTCACTGTTTTAGTAGAAATCGGGTAGAACGGCTAGAGCAAGTAGAATGGCTAGAATCTTGAAATTGCATAGCTTATATGCCGATCGATTAGACCATTAGTTGTATTTGGTTAGTCAATGGATGATAAACCTTTCGATGGTTTAGTTATGATTAGGGCTTGGCATCTCACGCGATACGAGAAATGCCCTCGTATGTTCTCGGGACCCGCGAGGGGTCAGACCCATCGGGTCAAGAGTGGTGTGGTTGGACACCAAAAGGTTGGAAAGTTTATTTATTTACGCTTTATTTATTATTAAGCTTGTAGATCTTAATTTCATTTAATTATTTAATTACTTTAGAAATTGCATTTAATTATTTAATTATTTTAGAATTTCATTTAATTATTAGTTTTGCTATTATATTTTCGTGAATAGTGTTGTTTAGATCCCCTACCAGTCAGCTGACCTGTCCCTTGAAAACCCTAAGATCCCTTCGGACCTTCTAGTAACTCTCAGTGCATATAACTAGAGGTAGGGAGCCCTAGGCTTGGCATGGGTTGTGTGTTCTCTGCGATAACCGGGAATTGGTATGTGAGGTGTTCCACTTAGACTACAGAGACTTGAGAGTGGGGAGGGACGACCAGGGACCCTAGGACAGGGGTATTCCTAATCTAAGGTTAGGGTTCGTTCACTGAGATAGTTGAATCTCATCCCACCACCCCACCATCCCAGGACCCCAGCATGGACCCGAAACTCTCAGACTCGGAGGACCAGTCAGTGGAGGAAGAGCCTATGGAGGAGGACCTTTACGGGGAGGAAGTTCAGGGACCAGTGGAGCTGGAGCATCTGGAGGACCTGGACTGGGAGCTGCAGCTGGAGCGGACTTGGCCTAAGCTGGCGACTACCCCTTAGGGCTAGTACTCGCCCTCCCTTACCCTAGTCGTGTTTTTTTCTTATTTTATTTTATCGTATAGCTGTGCGACGTTGTGTCCTTAGACTGATGTTAGGATTTACCATTTCGTCTTACCTCTTTTGTATTTGGACGTCGACTTGTGATTTTTATGGTAGTACCGGTATCTTGTTTCATGGAGCGAAGTGTATATTTTGGATCATGAAGACATTGCTTCGTCCCCCTTGAATCGGGGCGTGACAAAGCCTTTCCGGTCGTCCGCCAAGCCAGATGGTGGACTCCATGCCCATAGCCCACCTGGCCGGGCACGTAGCCCGTGTTCGGTGGGGTCTTCTTTTGGGCATACCCAGTAGGATTTATTCCACAAATTTGCTACGAATTTAAGATGTATTTTCATCTAATGAGAAGAATAAGTCGATAGAAACGTCTCAATAAAATTTCCGTTCATTTCTCTATGTTATTCAAAATGAATAGATAAGTCCTAGAGCACTAGTTGGTGAGTTTTAAGGGTGTTAAACCAGAGGTTAGCAACCATTTGAGAAGCGGAGCGATAAGTCCTAGAGCACTAGTTGGTGAGTTTTAAGGGTGTTAAACCAGAGGTTAGCAACCATTTGAGAAGCGGAGCGAAAGTAATCTCCATTGTATCGTCCGATTTCTATTAGCAAATATTTCTGCCGCAAAGATTTGAATCCGAACCTACCGTTGCTTGAGAGTTGTTCCCTGAAGCAGTAGCAGAGATATTCATAGCGAGCTCAGATTCCGAAGTGCCAAAACTCGGGCCGGCTTGAAAACCGTCTAACCTATCTGGAGACATCAGAAGCAGTTGGTCCCGGAGCTTGACGGACAGAGGAAAAGAGTGGCACGAGAGAAGTTGCTGTTATTACTCATGAGGCCGAAAATGTTACCTGGGGCGGGAGGGAAATCGAACATAGAAGAAGATAAGTTGCGATTGTCATTGTTGGAGTTGGAGTTCGGAGTTATGACTGGGAGGCCTCCACGGAAGTTGAACGCAATGTCTTGTGATCGTGACTTGGGGTTTTGTTTTGCTCTGTCGGCATTGAAATCAATTTGATTTTCAGGCATCAGAGAAGGAGGGACGACATCGGCAGAGGTTTGATTGCACGTGTGCCTTCCCCGGTACATGATCTCAACGAAAGTGGGGTCGTCATCAGATCTTTGCACTTGCATTGTAGCCCAACAACGTCGGTCATGCCGAGAATTGCACCCATAATAGAGCCTAAATATGAAGTGGGGGAAAATTGTCAATGAGAGCCAGATGTACAGGCCGAAGGACACATAATAAGACTTGCGTGCACTCATAGCTGAGCAACTTCGAAAGTGCTCAATTACATTTCAACCTTCAGTTAGGCCAAGGAAGAGAAATGTGATAGCAACATAAAGAGATGACAAACTGAACTAACCATTAATAGCTGAAAGCATTTTTAGGCGATCGTGACATGAGAGAAAGATGTCTGGCTATGAAACAAACCATCAAGTATCGGGTGATGATTGACACGAAGAAAGTAAATTTTCTGCTAAATGACGATGTCCTTCATAAAGTCTCTTGAGACTAACTAACTTCCCATGTTGAAAAAAAAAATACAAAAAAAGGGAGGAAGTCTGTCAACTCCTATCACATAACATGGGGACAAGTGTGGAGTTCCTTCCTCTTAACGTTTTCAAGGATGTGGCTTATCTCAAGTCCACCAATGCAACATGCAGGCGATGAATTTGGACTAGTAGTGAAAAAGGAAAGAACGGGTTGAAGGGTTTACTTTGAACAAAGGAATAGCATTCCAAGTGAATCTTTCTAGCGATGAAGCTTCGTTTCTAAAACTCACCTTGGATACTTGGCTCCAAGAATATCCTTTTGACCGTACTTCTTCCAACTGAACCCATCCTCAGGTTCGAGTCCCGAGGCATCAGGTTCGAGTCCGGAGGCTGAGGCGACTCGGACCCACTCTGTCCACTGCTGCATCACCTTACTGCAACATAAGGGCGTCAAACGAGTGGGTCAAGTCGGGTTTGGGTCCGGTCAAATATGGGTCGGACCATATTTGACCCATTTAACCCGTTTTGACCCATATTCATGTAGTGTAAATATAATGACCCATACCCGACCCGACCCGTATTGTTAAAAAATATACAAATAATCAAAACTTTATTTAAAAAAAATAATTAGAATATCAGAATTTCCATAGTCTAAAAATGACTTGTTAATAATATTAAAATGATTTGTTTATAATACTTAAAATTAATTAGGTAACCCATTTATGACCCGTTTATAACCCATTTAAGACCCATGAGGTTGTTAAATGACCCATTTTAGACTCAACTAACTTTTTAGGCTAACCCATTTATGACCTATGTTATCAAATATGGGTTAAAATATGGGTATTTGACTCATTTTGCTACCTCTACTCCGTTACAAAAGCATGCAACAATCATGTCCACATGCAAACATCAAGGACATAGTCATGCACGCAAAAACAGGAAAAAAATAATCACATGATTAATTACTTGATTACCTCTTCCTAGGAGTAGAACGACAAGTAAGTTTTTGGTCAGATTCTCCTCTCCTCATCGGGCTCCCGCCGAGCGAAACCAAACTAGTGTCGGGCTGATCAGAGATAGATTTTTCCTGAAGCAGCAAGCAATTACAACAATGTCAGTACATTCAATATGTAAACGACATTGATGGTGTTGAAATAACATCTCAAGAGTCCATGCGGACTGTGCCCAACATCAGATTGATATACCTGAAAGCCTTTCCAGTCGTCCGCCAAGCCAGATGGTGGACTCCGTGCCCACGGGCTACATGGCCGGGCACCTAACCCGTGCTCGGTTGGGTCTTCTTTTGGGCATAGCCCGGTAGGATTTATTCCACAAATTTGCTACGAATTTAAGATGTATTTTCATTTAATGAGAAGACTAAGTCGATCGAAATGTCTCGATAAAATTTCAGGTCATTTATATGTGTTACTCAAAATGAATAGATAAGTCCTACAGCACTAGTTTGTGAGTTTAAGGGTGTTAAACCAGAGGTTAGCAAACATTTGAGACACGGAGCGGAAGTAATCTCCATCGCATAGTCTGATTTCTATTAGCAAATATTTCTGCCACAAAGATCTGAATCCGAACCTACCGTTGCTTGAGAGTTGTTCCCTGAAGCAGTAGCAGAGACATTCATAGTGAGCTCAGATTCTGAAGTGCCAAAACTCTGGCCGACTTGAAAACCGTCTAACCTATCTGGAGACATCGAGAAGCAGTTGGTCCCGGAGCTTGACGGACAGAGGAAAAGAGAGGTACGAGAGAAGTTGCTGTTGTTACTCATGAGGCCGAAAATATTACCTAGGGCGGGAGGGAAATCGAACGTAGGAGACAATAAGTTGCGATTGTCATTGTTGGAGTTCGAGTTCGGAGTTATGACCGGGAGGCCTCCACGGAAGTTGAACGCAACGTCTTGTGATCGTGAGTTGGGGTTTTGTTTTGCTCTGTCGGCATTGAAATCGATTTGATTTTCAGGCATCAGAGAAGGAGGGACGACATCGGCAGAGGTTTGATTGCACGTGTGCCTTCCGCGGTACGTGATCTCAAAGACAGTGGGGTCGTCATCCGATCTTTGCACTTGCTTTTTAGCCGAACAACCTTGGCGATGCCCATGAGCGCACTGATAGTAATGCCTAAATATGAAGCAGGGAAAAATTGTCAATGAGAGCCAGATATGCAGGCCGAAGGAAACATTATAAGACTTGCGTGCACTCATAGCTGAGCCACTTCGAAAGCGCTCACGAAAATAATTTTGCTGCTAAATGACGATGTCCTTCATAAAGTCTCTTGTGACTAGCTAACTTCCCAAATGAAAAAAAACGAAAAACGGAAAACAAACATGGGAAGAAATCTGTCCACTCCTATCACATAACATGGGGACAAGTATGGAGTTCCTTCCTCTTAAACATTTTCAAGGATGTGGCTTATCTCAAGTCCACCAATGCAACATGCAGGGGATGAATTTGGACTAGTAGTGAGAAAGGCAAGACTGGGTTAAGGCGTTCCTAGTGAATCTTTATAGCGATGAAGCTTCCTCTCTAAACTCACCTTGGATACTTGGCTCCAAGAGTAGCCTTCTGACCGAACTTCCTCCAACTGAACCCATCGTCAGGTTCGAGTCCCGAGGCTGGGGCGACTCTGACCCGCTCTGTCCACCGCTGCATCGCCTCTCTGCAACGCAGTTGGTTGCCGTTACAAAATCACGCAATGATCATCTCGACATGCAAACATGCAAGGACATAGCCATGCACGCAAAAACAGGAAAAAAAGAATAATAATCACACGACTAAGTACATGATTACCCCTTCATAAAATTAGAATCATAACAAAGATCCCACTGGGGTTCTTCTGCGCTCATCGGGCTTCCGCCAAGCAAAGGGTGTACGCTGAATTTCTGGACCACTTTTCGAAAGTCACCGCTACCGCAATTGATAATTGTCGTCGGAACTCGAGCAGACTTCTTGAATTTGGCGGTCTGGTCTGATTTCGATAGCCCCAACCTTCGTTCCTCAACCGTGCGCTGGCTTGGGCTGATGGTCTCATCAAGATCGGTCATGTCTGTTTCTGGCAATTCTAGCCTCCGTTCTGTGCTGGCGCCGCTCATGACTCAATTTCGCTTGATGAACGCGTCGATTTGCTTCTCTTTCCCTATGTGTTTGTTTAATTCCCCAAAATTTGTTGAGAAGATAACCCTCACATAGCATGTATCTCACAGTGGTAGCTCTTGAACCAGACGATGATTGATTGACTTTCCTCTCTGATCCATTGAATGGGTTAACCTAATACGATAAACCCTCTATTATTCAATAATAATTTGAAAAGTACAGACGCGAGATTCTTGGGGCACATGGGCCGGACAAGCTGGGCCCAGCCTCAGTGGGCGTTCATTGACAGGATATTGGGCCTCATTAAAACCACAAGCCAAGATGGGCCCATCGTTAGTGGGCCTCAATGGGTCAAGGCCCACCCTAGTCTTATCAACAAGTGCCCATATACCCGATAGTTGGCAGTCATATTTGCCTAAGATGTTGACTTGAGAGTCAAATTAAGCCCATCAAGAGTCTGTTCTACTCCAGATAACGTCGATTAAGTAGAGGGTCGAATTTGTAATTTCACGTGCACGCTAATCTTTACTTGAACGGAGGAAAAGAAATCATTTTCCAATGAAAAGAAAGGGATAAAATCCGTTTCAAGAAAGGAGGACAATTTCTATAGGTAAGCATACTTATCCAAACATGCTTGCTAGATAAGCATGCAAGCCACGCTTCTCTCTATTGATTTCTTAGGGTTCTTATAGGCTTCATTACTAAGTTAGCGCATGTGGTGTGACTATGTGCATCTATACCTTCAACAATTTTGATTGAAACTAATAAGTATGACACAAATCGTGCATTTGTAAAAGCTAGGTTATTTGAATTTATGAAAGGTCTCATGCATCCCCAAAAACGAGATAGCTCAAGGAGCCAAGGGCATCCGAACCATTGAGGATTTATGAAATGAATATGGTCATGGAAGTTGATCTCTTTAATTCATAACAGATCCTACTTAGGATACAGGTAAGCTCAATGATATAAGATATTTGCCTCATTTGACATATGAGTCTATTAATTTGAAGAATAAGGTCAGTATGATTGAACTCCGATTGCTTCTCTCCTGCATTATCAAGGATTTATGACACAGGCATTGTGTTTTATCCGAAGTTTCAGCCCAACTAATCTCTATTATACGATTATTGAGGATGAACACATTTATATGAATCTATCGACACCCAAAAACATCCAAAGGAGAGAGAAGTATTGAAAAGAAAAATCTAAGACTAAGTACATGAGAAGTGAGTAAGTAGAGAGAGAAATTATTCAGTAAATTTTTTGTTATCCAAATGTCGTTTTTGCCAACCAGTCGTAGACAACAAAATATCCTTCATCGGATTCAAGAGAATATGAAAGATAGCAAAGGCAATTGGCTCCACTTCGGATTCAAGTCGGATCCGAGGTCCCAAGAAGATCCGAATGAAGCTTGGACATTTGAGGATGAAAAGGAATATCCCTTTTTAGACGTGGATCCGGCCCGGAGAGGCCCGCCCATGGATTGGCGGTTCATGCCACTCAGGCCCGCTACGCCCCTCACAACCCGCTTGCACGACCGGGCCTAGGCCCGGCCCTGCCAATTACGTATATCACCTTTCGATAGTCATGAGATGTCATTAGTACGCGGTACAATCAACCTCAATTAATTAACATAACAGCCCAACATGGGTGAACTTTGATTTTGTTCTTGGCTTGCCGGAATTCGACTCTATGAAAAAATATGTCCCCAAAAATATTTTAAGTTATGTGATGATTTCGGACAGAAAACACCATGAGTAGACAACAAAATCGACAACCTCACTTCTAAGAGAACTATACACACAAGAACCGTGCCGGAATCTAATCGACAACAAAACTCAAAAAAATAACCACTTCAAAAGGAGCCAAGCGTGCATAAACTGTACCAAAATTTGATCAATGACAGAACACAAAGATATGAATGCCAAAATTTAATTAACAAAGAGGGACTCAAGATGTGCAGCAAAGAGATGCGCCATGACTTAACAGACGATACAAATGTGGAAACTACAGCTAAGAAACGATTGAAATTTAATCGACAATGCAAATTTATAAACTATAGCTACCATGTCAATCACTTGATCACAATTTGCAAGTCGACACCCTTCATCCTAGATTGACGGTAGATAAAATTGATAGATATGACCTTCCAGGCCCCAAAGTTTATGGTATTTGGGATTTGTGGGCCTTCATAAGATCCTCACTAGAGTTAGACTAACTTGGCCGAAATTATTCCCGCTATTCAATTGATTAAGAGTAGGAAGAATATACTCAGAAGTCACCATGTTCAGTTGGATCAACATGGACTTCTTGAATGTCCTTGGCTTGGAGATGACATCATTTTTATCACATTGATGATCATCAACCTGATTACATCCGGAAATGTGTATTGTCTATGTGATTCGTTGTCTTATTTTGTTGTTCCTCGAACAGTCTCGTCATGGTAGTCACAAAAAAAAAGAAGAAGGTTTGGTGCTAACTTCTACGTTTGCTCATTCATAAAGTGCTAAGGGATTTTGATGTTGCCCCTTTGGCTTGGCACTCTTGCTAGAGTGGTTGAGGTCTCACGCTAGCTATCTATATCACCGAGGTTGTTGCTTGCAACATGATATAGCTTCGGATGATATCTTGTTGTTAGTATTATGCTCACTTGTCCCACCGGGAGTGCTAAAAGGATGTTTCATCGAAAATAGGCTCTATGATAGAAGAGACAAGTTCTATTGCGACTCCGAATAAGAAATATTACAAATAGACAAAAGAATTGATAGCTTCACTTCAAATGAAACTACAAATAAACAAATTGCAATGGCATTTAATCAACGACAAAGCTTGAAAATGTAACAATTTCAAATGAAATCAAACATATATAAACTATGCGGGAATTTAATTGACGATAAAGAGCTCGAGAACTAGAATTTAATCGATGACGAGGCACCCAAGATATCTAGTAAAGATGCACGCTAAAATTTAATCAACGAAGCATATCTAGAAAGTACGGCTAAGAATTAAGTTGAAGTTTGATGGACAACGCGAGTTTGAAAACTATAACTACTAATACTATGTTTGTTTGTGTAGAGGAGGCCTTTGAAGAGTACGATATGACTATTTAAAGCATACAGTTATCATCAGAGGTTACAAATAGTTACCGAATGTTTACATTGACAGTTACGTCGACTCCATTATATTGATGGTTTCTTTGACTCCACTTGATTGTTTTATTCCAAAACAAATGGTTGTATACGAGATTACCAGTTTCATGTCGTGCCGTGTCGATGATTCTGTTCGTGAATGATTAGATTCTATTCTTATTAAATCATGACATGTCGATAATAATCAAAAGTCGATCATTTTCTGATGCAAACAATCAGCATGAAACAAATCTTGACGATAATTTCTCGTCCAGGAGGAGCATCACAGTTTGTGGAGAAAGAAAGCATTTAAGATAGCACAAACAAAATGAAGATGAGTGGCCAAAGAAGAAAAGAAGGCGAGTAGAAAACGATTCGGAAACGAAGGGAAGCTTCAAGGAACCAGAAACGAAGCCGACGCGCTGGACGGTGCTTAACTTACCAAGCATATTTACATCATTGCTGTCTGCCAGTCATCACACGGCCTTCTCGTTCTGAACAGAAAGTTGAAACACGTGAGAAAGGAATCCTCGATTTGGGCATGTTTCGCACGTTACGATTTACTCCGGAGCCACGTTACAATATAATGGCCTCTCTCTATGTGTGTTCTTAGTCCTCAACGTATCGTGCGAGAACCAGAATATGATAGATAGCTTACAACTCTCCTTCATCTTCTATATATCTATTTCTGTTTTACAAGAGAAAATATATTCTCCAACTAACTCGTAGCTTCAACCTTATGCTTCTTTAGCTTCAGCTCCCTGCTCATTCATCATCTTCGGCTGGCTTACCAGCTCATACTCTTAGCTCATTAGTTTGCATTCGGCTGACACTTCAGCACATTTTCTCCCAGTTCATTCAGCTCGCGCTTATATTCCACATCTGTTATAGAAAGTACTCACGTGCTTCACATTCATCCAGCAAACTCCCCTTGTTTCATTTCCTCTGCTTCCCTTTGTAGATTCTGAAACTATCTTTCTTCTTGTCCTTTGGTTGTGATAATCCATCTGCTATTGCACTTACTTCAAAATGAACTTCAAATAATGTCGAGCATCTTCACCTTGGACAAGACGAACATCCTTCTCTCTTTGTCGCCGTAAAGAGGAAGGAGTCCGGCTTTCCTTTTGGTTGGAGTCTCGCCATTCCGATCATCCATTAACAATTGTCCTTTTCTTCTCTCTGGTCAAAGCTTTTTTTTTTTTTTTTGATTGGGAATGATTGACTTTGTTGGAATGTGGAGCCCGGTTGTCACTGAGCTTATGCTTTTGCAGATTGTTCGGTTGAATTATGGAGTTTCGGAGCTTTTTCCATTCTTCTTAACATCGTCGTAAAATAAACCAAGTAACGTTAGTCCCTCCTACTACTGTTTTGTGTTGCGCAAGAGGCCGTTTGTGTGAGAATTTGAGTTGATTTGAGTCTTAATGACTTGCGATCGACATTGTCATTCTAATTCCGATTTTACATGACAAACCATTCTATTGTCATGACTAGATCTAGTAATCTTAGTGCACACAAGCAAGGTATTTGCTAAAATGCCTCCACACTTGAGGTGTTTAGCATATGCTCAAGTCTAAAAAAAAACTTTATAGTCATTTATGTCACTCTTATTTTATGAGACTTGAATATGAAATTCAGAATGATGCAAGTGACATGGACCAATTGATCTAACGTTCCCTTGGATCGTCAACGCGACCTTAGGACCTCATCCTAAGCAATCTTTCTCACAAGTGTTTTAAAGAGAGAAGATCTTGAGATTATATTGCTTGAAGCTAAATTATACAAATGAGGAAGAGATGACCTCCTTATATACAAGTACAAGGCTAACCGTATTCGTTGATCTCTTGACGATCTAACGGTGGAAAGCATATCTCCCCAACTACTAGCTACCCATAATAAATACAAGGTTTGTACAATTACAATATCACCTGCCCTCGGGATATTCTAGAAACCTTAGCGAAACCCTAGGAGGGTTGCCCTCTGGCACGATTTCCAAGAAGGGCTGTCTGCGTCTCACATAAACCTCTTTAGTCTTGGCCTTTCTTCCCGGTCCGTGACACAAGCATGTTCGTTCCTCTGTGCTGTTTTCTTCTGTCCATTGGAAATCGTGATGGTGATTGACACAAAAAAAAAAAAAAAACAGTTTGAGGTGGTTGCCCACGGTGGCATTACAGTGATTAGAGGTGTCCACGGCGGTGACTGATGGCGGAGGTCCGGTGATTGGGAGGTTTTCCAGTTTCCTCTTTTGATGCTTGGACGTTTTGTTCTCTGATTGAAGTTTGCTGAGCTCTCAGTTTACTTCAAGGAAGACGATGGGCTCACAATAACAAATAATAAGAGAAAAGAAAGAAAAAGAAAAAAAAGGAAATAAGAATTTGATCCTAATAAGACACGGGCTTGGGATGGGTTCTGATATGGGCTTACTACTGTTTTAAGTGAGTTTGGGCTTCATTTAGGTTGGGCCAGTTCGGGCTTGATTTAACTAATAAGGGTTTGGGCTGAGTTCGAATTTTAACGAATTTGTTTGGGTTGAGAGGGGCCGGTATAGTGGCTTAATTTGTGTCCATGGCCCAGACAGTTAGATCGGACCAGCTCATATTCGGATTGGGCTCAAAGCCCCAGCTCGAGTCTCCCCCTCTTTTTTTTCCAGATAATAAAAAAGTAAAAATTAAGTATACAATATAAAAAAAATTAATTCTGAAAAAATAAAAATAAGGAAAATCGATAAGAAAAATAAGCCTTCATCAGGTCGTTAGGTTTTAGTATTAGAACCGGCTTTTTCGTTAGTGTACACCTGGCTTTGGGTTTTAGTGAACACTTTTTATTTACTCTAGTCTTAGAAGATAAATCCTGTAGAAAATAAATTGAGCTCAATTTGAACTAAGCTTACATGGGTTGCTGTGCTATGGCTTAATAACAAGGCCATATCATATTGTTTGCCTGACTTGTATTATTAGGTTATTTTATTACATTCTGTCTTTTACTCGTTCTTCGTTACTTTTTTTTGACATGTTTGTTGTGATTTCTTTTCATATCATGTTTTATGTTGTGATTCATTTTCATAGTTGAGTGGGTAGGTTTCATTCTAGATCATAATAAACGTAATAATATTACATAGCCACTCGCGGAGGAAAAATTTAGGATTCATAATTTTGATAAAAAGATGGCATGGATGTATTAGTTGACAAATAGCCAAGTTTAGGAAAGGGCACTAGTAAGAGAACTAGTATAATCGAGTCCTTGAATCTAGAAAACTTTAGTATGTTATGATGTGAGCTTTACCCGATAACTCACTTGATTTTAAGCTAGTCTTAAGATGCCGGTGGTGATTTTCTCATATGAAATTTCCATAGGTTTAGTTGAAACTAAAATTGAATATGCCAACGTCCCGAAAAATAAGGGCGTGGAAGAATCGATGGTCATCGGAGTCATTGGTCCTTAGCTCGACATTACCTTTTAAATCAAGCCTGGATGTTCACCTCCAAACGAGAAAGAACTTTACGCACAAAAAACAGAAACATCTAGCGAGATGATCGAGCAGAGATCCTCTCTCTAGTTTCTTTTCCGTCGCGGATCACATCCACCACCACTTCCGACCTCCACATACTTAATGCTGATTAAATGTCATGTTTACGTGTATTTGCACACATGTGATGTCCCTTTTCCTACCCTCGCACGACACTGAAATACACTATTTTGAAGCAATACCATTCTGGTATGGCATAAAACATTGGAGACAAAAACGATACCAAGAGCATAGAAGAAGGGGAATTTATCACTAATTAATCTTCCTTTATTTCTATAATGACCCGATCCGATGAGAATGAATGAGAGTGAAGAATAGATGCTGGGAGTAGAGGGCCTAAATAAGAAGCAGCTTGTCATAGACTTCTAAGATGGCAAATGGGTAAGAATAAAATTAATTGCATACCATACTGGAGGAGAGCAATTATGAAATATATGTGAAAACTGAAATTAACTCATAAATATGCCTTTTGACATGATAGCAATAGTTAACTTTGGAGTTCCAAAGTTAAGCATGCTCAAGTTGGAAGCACTCCTACGATGGTTGACCTCCTAAGAGAGTACCACCTGTACGCCAAAAGATGAAATCATGAGGTTCGGTATAGGATGAAAAAAATTAAACAATATTTTAATGAGTTAAACCAAAGTATTATATCAGAGTGAGACCTCCTCTAGTAGGTATGTGGTTTGGGGATGAGCCAAGAGAAAGCAGGTGGGCGTATAATGATTCTGTCCTTCGAGGGCGGGGAGTGGTTGAGGCCTGAGGTCCTAGATAAAGGGCGGGGCATATAATGACCCCGGATGCTTGTGTTGCGTGTCTGTGTCTCAACATCGGCATCAACACGAGTGCCACCGGTGAACTAGGTATCGTTGCTTGGAGTGGGAACAAGCGCTTGATATGGTGCAGTTGGCTAGCATCATAACATCAAGCGGCCTATACGATTGGGTCATGTTGCCAAACTATTAAACAAAAATTCTTGTTGTCAAAGGATTGGCAAACTCATTATGAGTAACACAAGTGCGAGATCCCTCGCTCAGACTTGTTCATATTACGATCCTTGCTAAAAAAGAGCTTATGTTTGGATTAGTAGCACTAGCAAAATAGATTCCGTGGGGGAAAAATTACTAGGTGATAGAAAGTTTTTAAACATGACTTCATTTGGGAAATGAATTTATTGTCATCGTTTTTTTATAAATTAGAAATGTCTAGCTTACTAAAGTAAAGAGCTATTTCAGTTTGAGTTTGGAAAGTGTTTGAGATTTAAGAAATCACCATATGAGTTGTCACACATTCAGTTTCCTTTTAAAAAATAATTAATAATTGACTATGATCATTGCATGCAATATTGACGTCGAAACCATACTTTTGATATGGCGATTGGATTTATATTAGGTACACTGCTACTGTGAAATAAAATTATATAGAAGTACTCATAAAATGGAGACTTTCATCTATTGATGGCACGACTCCATTCACCAAAAGGTCGATGGTTTCGTCCAAACGTCGGAGGAAACTTTTCTAATTTTTGGATTAGAAATTTGAACTTTACTGATATTTATATTTAGTTAATTGAGTGAAATTCATAACTTGAAACCCATCAATCATAAGGTTTCTCTAACCTGAATGGAGGAAAATATAGCCCTTAGCAAAATTGCAAATTTCTATGCGTTATCGCATGAAAGTTACTTGTGCAATGATCTTTATATACCACTATTGTTCCAATCAAACATCATTGCATATAAATCCTTCCTTTGATAGGGAGAGAAGCATAAAGGAAATACTAACATCGTCTATGTTTAGAACGGGCATGAATTTACACCTCAAATTCATTACCCTCAAAATCAATAGCTAAATAGATAATTCAGATTAGACCTCATCATCATCAAGATTACATTGACTTTGCCAAAACGTCCTGGCATTATATAAGGAAATCATGGAATAAATCCCCCGGCTTCACTCCACTGCCGTCGCTTCTCATCGTCTTACCCATCAGAACCACCATTGGCTGCTTAAACGACCACTGTGGCGGCCACTCTCACCGCACAATCCCAACCCTCCTCTCTCTCTCTCTCTCTCTCACCACTGCCATCGTGACTACACCCATGATTAGGGGTCGAAGGACTTCATTTGAGGCTGCTGCCGTGTCTTGAAGCTCAACCTTCATGACGTGGAGATTTACTAATTTTATTAAAATTTTGGCTACCGGTAATAGTTTTAGTCGCGAGAAATTTATTTAGTGGGAGCAAAAATGCCAATTTCGTCGAACAAAAAGGTTTCTAATGAACCAATGACTATTTCGCTTGTTTGCATGAAATTAGATTTCCACGACCAAGTTTGAAATTTGGTCGCCATAAAGCTTTTTAGCTTTCAATCTTGTTTGGTGGCTACAAGCATACTTTTGGTGACCGGATTTCTATGATCCAATCACCCTAGATTGGATCAAATCATGATTTCATTGATTGAATGAACATTGATATTAACAAGATTTTATGTTTATCCCAACCCGATTTGTAGTTCACCTTCGGAAAATTCACGACACTTATAGAAAGAGCTTGACCTTGAAACATTTTGAGAGAGATGAGAAACAGTACAAGCAATAAGTGCCAATAGAATGACAAAAAAATGAAGATTGAACAAGTTAAAGAAAGAGAAGTGAGGATGATATTTGAAGAGAACCACACATGACGCAAATTTAATTTCAAAGATAAAAAGTTATTATTCCATCACGAGTTCAAAATATCATCTTTCTTTACCTAATTGCGTGGGAGGGTTGTATGGGAAACAAGTGTCAAACTTTCCGGTGTGTACATTGAGCCTACAAACACCATTGGGTGAGATGTTCCAAGTGCATTGTGCCTTGCAATGAGGATAGTCCCTTCTTTGCTTATATATATCAAACCACTGAAACTGACCCGGCCATGCAAAACTACAAAAGAACAATGTAGTCCCAAAGATGTTAGGTTTGAAGGAGAATTCCCAGCTGCTCACTATATTTTGGACTCCGAGATCATCATCTTTGGATTTGCAATGGGCTGTTAAGGTAGTTCCAACCGGCAAATTGTTTTGGATCACAACATGCGTCTTGCCCCAAACATCTTGTGAACCAATTATTAGCAACAAAGAACAAGTAAACAAGAGCTTAAAATTCATCATCGAGGCATATCTTTGCTTTAACCTCATCATCGTTTGGCAATTTATAGATGAAGAGTGGTGATATTGGATCTCGTCTGCTTGCCACGATACTATTACCTTTATTTTTTTTCTTTCCTTTTACTTTGGATATGAAATCCCAAGTTACCTTTCGAATTTCTTTTTGTTTTTATTTGGGATAAGTAAGATTGTCTATAAATAAAGTTTAATATCTTAAATTGAAGGGGAGAAAATTAAAACAACATTGACCATATATTCCATAGTAAATATTTGAATTAAATCTATGGGTATCTCTACTTATTTTTAGATTCTATGCCAAATCTTCTGCAATTAGGGGATCCACTTGCCTTAGTTGCAAGATATCATAAAGAGGAAATCCAAGTGGTATATGGTAGTTTCAGTCACTCTAGAACCTGGGCCAAAAAAGAGTTATTAAGGTCATTTTAATGTGTGTATATATGAGAAATTATATTGAGATGTTAAATTTTATCAAAATAAAAATTACAATAAAAAAATATAATATTTATATCAATTTCAGTTGTCATTGATTAAAAACTGCCATAATGATTTTGAAAATATTGTGTAATTACTAGAGTACAACTTGTTCCAAAAACTATGAGAAAGTTATGTCATTCTGACAAGTAATGTGTAAAAAACACAAATCAATTAATTTATAGATATCTATAGAATGATCGATCTGTTAAAACAAAAACAATAGTTCACTTGCGGTTTAGGTGTTAGCGATTCACTTAAAAGTTTTTTTTTTTTTTGGCTAAAGCCCTGAAGTGGGTTGAATCGTATGATTCCGATAAATATGAAAGTAATCTACTACGAAACCGATATTGAAATGCGTGAAGAAGAGGAAAACTCATATGGATTCTTAAGGAAGTTCAATCACAAAATAGCCTCATAATTTTTTAATCCACTAATTCAAGGATCCTTAGATTCTCTCTCTCTCTCTCTCTCTCTCTCTCTCTCTCTCTCTCTCTCTCTCAGGGATATCAATTATCAACAACACTAACTCGATCAAAATACACTTATCACCAAATTCAAGAAAAAAAATATTTGCCATGCTTAATATCTTTAGTTTGATCTATACTAGTCATTCCACCCCTTATTCAAGTAGTTATTTCTTAGCCAAATTGCCTTAGGCCTACGCTTTTTTGAAATCGTAGATTACATACTAGCAATACAATTTCTCTTTGAAAAATTTCAAATAAGGACCTGAAGTGAACGTGGTTTCAAATAAGGGCCTGAAGTGGTTGTAACCGTTTCAAATAAGAGTCTCACCTCGCCGACACCTCACCAGTTCTTCGGCGACCCCCATTTTCCGACCGATCAAGGGCATTTTCATAAAAAAAAATTAAATTGAATTTTAGTTAACTTAAATTTAAAAAAAATCAGGGGAGGGCTCCAGCCGAGCAAGCTTGGAGCCCTCCCCTAAACTTTTTTTTTTCAATTGTATCCTTTTTTTTTGGTTTTTTGGAAAGAAAAAATTTTAAAATTAAAAGACAAAAATGCCATCATTAGTAAGTATAGTCGGGTCATTTTTTGAGACGGATTAATCACATCAGGCCTTTATTTGAAACATGATCCACTTCAAGGCCATATTTGAAATAATAAGAGCATTTCATACCCTTATTTGAAACAAAATCCACTTTGGGTTCTTATTTGAAAAAATGATGGCACTTCGGGTTCTTATTTGAAATTTTCCCTTTCTCTTTTTTCTCTTAATCTTTCTTTGGCAAGTTGTTGTAATTTTTCAACGAGATCTTTAATATTGCTCTAGACATGATTTATTCGAAAAAGGTTTCTACCAATGAATAAGATGAATAAGTCTCGCAGGATGAGCCCTGGATTAAAACAATTCTTAGATAGCTACAATAAATCTAACTCACCCTCTTTCCTTTTCAAATTATAATTCTTTTTCATTCGTAGAAAAATCGTTGTAGAGTCATCCCAAAATACGAAAGATATAAAAAAAAAGATATAATCTTTTTACGCAAGATTTGACTCTTATTCTAAATGAATTTTTGAAAATTGTTTTAAATTTTTCATTTTTAAGAAACCATTTTTTTATTGGTGTCAAATAGGATATCGGGTATAAAATTGGAGCTCTGATATTGTGTAATGCTTACTCTCAAATTCTTTGTTTATACGGTAGTAATATATATATAATTTTATTTCCCTCTTCATTTTTGGATTCCTATCTAATGATCTAGGATGGAATCCTGGATGTGAAGAATAAAAAAGACCTTCTTTTTACTGGCATAATTTTTCAATGTTCTTACTTAGGATTTATCTACTGTACATCCTTATTTATTAAAATAAAAAAAGGAAAGGTTTCCAAAGATAAATAAATAAAATACCAAGTCATCAACAAAAATGGAAAGATACGGATTCGAACCCTTAGCAAGAAAAACTTGTATAGTGGAATAGCAATCCAATGGTTTAATTCACTAAGCCGTCTATTTCATTTGAAAAAAAGGATAATTACTATCTTATATTACACAAAAAGTAAGGCTTGAAAAAAGAAAACACTTTCTCTTTCTCTCTTTATTATATTTTCCTACAATGATATATACAACTTTAATATCCACTACTTTTTAAAGATATATTTTGAATAAAACATGAAAAAGCAAGAGTACCTCTCCTCTCGAAAGAGCCTTTTTTTTTATCTTTTCACGGCCTGGCCTAGTCTAATTAGTATATGGCCAAGCCATTTTTTCTTCCATTCCAGATATAATGATATGTTTGGGACACCAGCTGGAATCGGGATAGCAGATTAGAATATAATATCATTACCTCTCTCTGTTCCTGCAAATGGGCTGCCATTTTTCAAAGAAACCTCCTCAGCAAGCTTCCCCCTGCATATTGCTGTGTTGACTCCATCCATCTCTCAAGCTCCCTCTTCTTGTATCTCTGCATCTTCTTCATTTTTGCTTACTCAGTGTAAGTAAAACTCTATGAAGCCTCGGGTCTCAAGCTGTTGTTTCGAGATAGTCTAGGATTGTAATACATCCTTATTGGAGGTGTTAATTTGGATTGTCTTATGAGTAATACCTCTATGTATAAATACCTTCGAGGTCGGTCCCTTGAGGGTAGATTGTGACAATTGAAATGGTGGGGTTTGAACTTTGGGATTGTTTTTTATGATATTGCAATTGTAATGGTCGAACTATAATTTTCTGATGATGAAAATCAGCTTATTATCATCTTTCTGTGTGTCAGCTCAGAGGATGCATTAGTTCAAAAACACATACGAAACGGAAGATGCGCAATCTTGGTCTAAAAAAGAGAGGATAAAAATTCGTAGGGATCTGGGATTTCTGCAACATTTTTGTGGTTTACGTGGCACCATATACATGGGAAGTAAGGGTAGACAAGAGATGTGCAATTCTGTGGCCGATTTCATAGGTGTTGCACTATCGAAATGTTGAGTCTAGATATTGCTTGTACCGGAAAATTTCATTATACTAGCAGGACCGATGGCATTGCGTAGATGCTGGATTGAACTTGCATTAAGTAAACTTTTCCCTCGTTAACTACATCTTCATGTGATGACCCACATCTCTCTGCCATAGGAAAAGGAGATATTGTTGTTGCTCAAGAAGTCATAGACAAGCTATTGTGATATCTAGTATGTTCAAATCCTCTGAAGTCCAAATCTTGGGCTTAACCTATTTCTTCCAAATCTCCCCCTTCCTTGCTGGTCGCGATTGCGTTTTCGGTTCAATTTCATCCAGTGGTGTCATCGTTGATTTGCCGGCAACCAGTGTCCACGGAAACTGGCATGATCACCATAAATCGCCACCTTCCATCATCTTTAAATAAGTAAGTATATTGATGGTGTGCAATTGGGTTCGGGTTCACTTTATAGAATATGGATACAAATATGAATAGAATTAATGCAATTTTTGTATGTGGCAAGATACAAGTAAGTAATTCTTTCTACATAATTGAATATTTTAAGTTTACGTTATTGATAGAGGTCAAACAACCTGTTAAGATAAATATGGATTATCAATTAATTAAATATCATGGTGAAAAATTAGATATTAGTCATTATAGTAATTGCATTGAGGATTGCAAATATTAAAATTACCAAAAAAATTCTAACCTCTTGCAATTATGTCAATTTAATTCTCAACTTTTTTTTGTTTGCCAAATGAATCTTAAACTTTTTTTAATTGCGCCAATTTAGTTCATCCAGCTAGTTTTGACTTGTTAACAATGATGTAGACACCATTCATCTTATGTGATACCACCAGTGCTAATGTTGATAATTTCTAATAATAACTTGATTTTATTTTGAAGATTTTATTTTTATTTTATTTTTCCTTTTTTTATTTTCGTTGTCATTTTTTTTTCCTCATTCCCTTTCTTTTTCTTCTTCTTCCATCATCAATCCATGATTGGCCAATCTTGTTGGCCACTGGCAAGGCCAGCTTTAGTTCGGACCCAACTAATCACCTATTAAATTTCTCTAGGTAGTTCACCTCCGGAAAATTCACGACACTTATTAAAAGAGCTTTACCTCAAAACGCTTTGATAGAGATGAGAAATGGTACAAGCAGTAAATGCCAATAGAATGACAAAAAATGAAGATTGAACAAGTTAAAGAAAGAGATGTCAATCGAACGTGAAGTGGATATTTGAAGAGAAGTACACAGACACAAAGTTAATTTCAAAGATAAAAAGTTATTATTCCATCATGAGTTCAAAATTCGTCTCTCTACCCTAATTGCGTGGGAGGATTCCATGGGTAACAAGTGTCAAATTGTCCAGTGTGTACATCGAGTCTACAAAGACCATTTGGTGAAATATTCCAAATACAGTGTACCTTGCAATGAGGATAGTCCCTTGTTTGCTTATATATATCGAACCACTGAAACTGACCTAGCCATGCAAAACTACAAAAGAACAATGTAGACCCAAAGATGTTGGGATTGAATGAGAATTCCCAGCTGCTCGTTATATTTTGGACTCCGAGATCATCATCTTTGGATTTACAATGATTGTTAAAGTAGTTCCAACCGGCAAATTGTTTTGGATCACAACATGCGTCCTGGCCCGAACATCTTGTGAACCAATTGTTAGCAACAAAGAACAAGTAAGCAAGAGCTTAAAATTAATCATTGTGGCATATTTTTACTTTAATCTTATCTTTGTTTGGCAATTTATAGATGAAGTGGGTTGGATCCGGTCTGCTTGCCATGATACTATTACCTTTATTTTTTCTTTCCTTTTGCTCTGGATATAAAATACCAAGTTACCTTTTGAATTTCTTTTGGTTTTTATTTGGGATAAGTAAGATTGTCTATAAATAAAGCATAATATCTTAAATTGAAGGGGAGAAAACTAAAACAACATCTACTAGATATTCCCTAGTAAATATTTGAATTAAATCTATGGATATCTCTACTTATTTTTATATTTTATGCCAAATCTTCTGCAATCAGGGGATCCACCTGCCTTAGTTGCAAAATACCATAAAGGGGGAAATCCAAGTGGTATATGGTAGTTTCAGTCACTCTAGAACTTGGGCCAAAAAAGAGTTATTAAGGTCATTTTAATGTGTGTATATATGAGAAATTATATCGAGATGTTAAATTTTATCAAAATAAAAATTACAACAAAATATATATCACAAATATTTTATATCTAATTTCAGTTGTCATTGATTAAAAAGTGCCATAATAATTTTAAAAATATTGTGTAATTACTAGAGTACAACTTGTTCCAAAACCTATGAGAAAGTTATATCATTCTGATAAGTAATGCGTAAAAATCCCAAATAATTTAATTTATAGATATCTATTGAATTGTAGATTTGTTAAAAAATCAATAGTTCACTTGCGGTTTAGGTGTTAGCAATTCACTTAACAGATTTTTTTTTTCGCTAAAGCCTTGAATTGGGTTGAATTGTATGATTTCGATTAATATGAAAGTAATCTACCTACAAAACCAATATTTAAATGCGTGAACAAGAGGAAAACTCATATGGATTCTTAAGGAAGTTCAATCACCAAATAGCCTCATAATTTCTAAATTCACTAATTCAAGGATCTTTAATTTATATTTGTGCTTTCATTGGCAGAACATGTTCACTTCAGCTATGTCACAACTCTCTTCTGATGAGATTCAAGGGAGTTTGAAAAATTGTCATGCGCGCGGTCATGAATGATGCTTCTTGGGAGGTAGCACCTTCTCTAATCACGAACACTCCAAATGCACCACTGACCGCAACTGGGTTTGATCATTTAGTATTAGATTAAAGGAGTTGGCACTAAACTATTATGGGTAGATCAACAGCCAAGTGAGACGCATGAAATTAATTTACTTTTGTGAAGTAGAGATTCTGGGTGTGGGAGATAATTACATTAGATATATCTGACACTATTATTGGTATCTTTACCATACAACATCTCTCCTGCAATCTTCCAATTTTTATTCCCAAATAAGCAAATCTACAGGGCAACACACGATTGTGCAACCAATAAATGACTAAACAATAACAGACACATACATCAAAGCAGAGACAATTGTCAAATAAGTCCTAAACCTTTTGCTACTTTACCGATTCAGTCCTAAACCTTTTTTTTTATGCCAAATAAGTTCTAAACCTTTTGAAACTTTGCCGATTAAGTCATTCTGGCAGATTTTGGCCGGAAAATGCTTACGTGGCGCGACCGGACCTCGCCGGCGAATATGTGGCTTGCCCGCGACGACGTGGCGATTTGATAATCCTTCCATTTGAAATCCTATTTGCAATTATTATAATGACTACTATCTAACTTTGTAAGATGACATAATCAATTGATTATTCATATTTATCTTAATAAATTTGTTTTACGTCTATAAATAGCATAAATTTATGCCACGTGCCACCACATGGCAAAAGTTATGGAGAGAGAGAGAGAGAGGAAATCTGAAAATTTTGCAATGTGGGCCTGCTCTTGCCACATGGCATACGATTAATAGACTATTGCACATTACTTTTCAAGATGGTAATGGTTGGGGTCTCTTGCCCCTTCACTGGAAAGTTGTTTTTTTGCAAAAAAACGCGTTTAATAGCTGTTTTACCGAAATAGAAAAAGAAAAAAGTACATTTAATATGGCCGCATTTTGTTTCATATTTCTCTATTTTTTTAACTTTTTTTTTTAATTTTTTTCCTTCTTTCTTTTTTTTCCTCCCCTAGTTGGCGAGCTGAGGCTCGAGCTCAAGGTAGCTAGGTGAGCCTCACTTGAGGTCGACGAAGTCGACCTTACCAAAATGAGTCTTGGTCAATCGCTTGCCATCGCCAAGGCCTAGCAATAGGCTAGAGGAAAAAGAAGCAAACGAAAGAAGGAGAGTAGCAAAGGAGAAAAAAAAGAGAAAAAACTTGTTTTAGATAAAAAAGAATTACTTCTTATTTTTATTCCAAATTTATTGATTCGCCACTTTTCTATCCCGGAAAAATAAATTAATTAATTGATATACATAAATAGATTTCTATTTTTATTTTATTTTGGGGAACAGTAAAAATAGAAAAATAGAAATTCTACTCTATAGACCCTTCGACTATTCACCTTTCAAACACAATTCTTTTTTTTATACAAAAAGTGATATAAAAAAAAAGAGAGCTTAAAAGTATCATTTCAAGATGTTGGAGCAGTATCGAATAATTTCAAGTCCAAATGGATTTTAGATTGACATGGATAGTAGATTGAAGTCATCCGTTGAGACAACTTAAATAACTCAGCAATTAGCAGGTCAGCGTATAGAGTCATTGCTCTGGCTACTTATTTACATTTCTTGTGAATTTACTGTTGGCTGGAGATCGAAGGAATTCATAACTGATGTTTCAGAATACACGGTTGTTTTGTCTCTTGTCAGTGTTTGGTGCACCTTCGTTCCGTAGACTGCGCATGCTTGAACATTTTGAAGAGGAAGTTCCAAGCAACATTCTTTTGGAAAAGGACAGTAATGACAATCTTGAGCTGTTCTGTCAACGGGAGAATGTTATCTCTTTGACATCTTTCACATATCTACACCGTCTTCATTGAGAAACTGGATTATAATTCCAAACCAACAGGAACTATGTCGACGCCTTTCTTCTTCATAGAATGTTCAATTCATGTCATTCAGTTGTGGTACAATGTTACTTGTATTTAGACCATTATGATACAGACTGCAGGAAGTCGAGGCATGGCTGAATGGTGGAAGGGCTCTTCAGGCTGTTTCTCTGGCGAATTTTGCAAAAGCTCTCTCTTCTGAATGAAATTTTAACGCATAGGTAAACCTGTGTTTACTGTTCTTGTGATGCTTACTGGTCGTAGCAAATTAAAATTTATTAATCTAGAATTAGTTGGTTAGGTGATCCAAGAAGAAGAGGGAAATTAAAGTCCGATGATTTCGCATCACAGTTGTTACTCTCTCTTCTCAGTTCTCAGATTTCTCATGCGTCTTCTCTCCCTCCCTGGTCTTTCGAAACTCTCTCAACAAACCTCGTCTCTTCCTTTCTCCCTGCTCTCTGCCTCGCAGATTCGAACGGCAGGCCCGATCCCCCGCCCCTCCTTTCGCTGGAATATCTCAGATTTTCATCTGCAGGGTGGAAACACCATCTCCGAACTCCGTACATTGTAAATGATCATACAAACCTGCCTCTTCGTCTTCCTTCTTGTCTCCTACTGCCGAAAAGAAAAGCTCTCTCTCTCTCTCTCTCTCTCTCTCTCTCTCTCTCTCTCTCTCTCTCTGTGTGGAGTCGCCATGAGCTCTGTCTCGGAAAACAGTTTCACTTCCCCCATCGGCAACCTCGAGGACCTCCAGAATTGCTCCATGTCGGAGCTCATCGCTTCCCTGACATCTGCCCTCAAGCGTGTATACTTCGAGAAAGTCCAGGAGGCTATGAACGCGTTGCAGAGGAAGTGCGACGAGGTCGAGCAACAGAATGAGTCGTTGAAGAATGCGCTGGAGCGTCTGAAATCGGAGAAATCACACCTCGAGGACGAGCTGCGGAAATGCAGGAGGCCGAGTAGAGATGCGCTTACGGGGGCCGAGAGAAGGAGAATCGCGGAGGATGTAGGTGATGTGCGGAGACGAGGAGGACGAGGAGAAATGAGCTCGAAGGATATAATGGATGAGGTGAAATGGATGACGGAGGCATTGAAGCGTCGGGCGAGGGAAGTGGAGGATTGGGTTCGGGTTCACAAGATGAAACACGAGGACTTGGACTAGAAGCTCTCGCGGCAGGAGAGGAACGCTTCAATGCCGAAAAAACGAGGAGCTATGTGTTTCGGGCAGCAGAGAAGGGGAACTAAAATAGTCGCCGGTCCTTCGCTGAGGCGTCATGGATATTGCAAAGGAGTTTCGTGATTGAAGTGGCAAATGGAACAGAATAATGACCTTCTTCAATCCTTGTTCATTGTTTGTATTCATTTCTGGGTAGTTTTGCCAAGCTTACTAACAAGAGTGCTTTCCAGGTTTTTCCGGACCCTGTCTTTCGTTAATTTAGCGAATAATTTTGCCCCGTTACTTTTTTGGAATCAGCAGAGTTTGTGTCTGCATGGGATTTGTGCTTTCCGCTGATCGACCAAGCTCGCGAAGGGGTTTGAAACACGCGAGGATGTGGTCAGATGGTTAGAATTCTGTTCTTCTCACTTTATGTTATCTCTACTCGCTTTTTGCAATTGGAATTATGGATATTGCGCGAGTTTGCATCGGCTTTGCCGTGTAAGCACCTTTGATCAATATTTGATGTAGCCGATCTGGAAAGGCGGATCTTGGGGATTGCAGTGGTTACTTTTCAGAATTGTAACCAATAGACATCAGGGGTGCGTGTGTGTGTATGAGAGAGAGAGAGAGAGAGAGAGAGAGAGAGAGAGAGAGAGGGAGAGACGAAAAATGAAGTACTTGCTTATCATGGGTGAAATCACTAGACATTTTGAACTTATCTACCCTACTGAATGACTTTTAGCTTGCATAGTAAGAGAAGTTGGAAAGAAATAACTCGTGTGATAAAAAGATGAAAGTATCTAAAGCAATTGGTTTCAAATGCTTCATGTATCTTATGCAACCAAGGAAGACAAACTTGCTTAAGTCCACCAACAAACGCTCATTTTATGATTGCCTCAATTCAAAGTCATTATAATAGCCTATGAAGCAAGTTCTTTCAGCATTGCCGGGTCTGCAATTGGGAGTCCATGCCAAAAAATGTTCGGCAGTTTCCTGAGGAACATGAGAAAAGATCTTTCAATGTGTGCTTCTTGTTCTCTTTGCGAAGTAGCATAAGGAGTTTCTACTTATAATTCAGCAGTCTTTCAAGTTACCGATAGATTAAAGAGTACGAACCAAACAAAATCTTGTCACTGGGCTACATCTATGGCCCCAACGTGGGAAAGTATACGTCTGAAAGCAAACAAGGGCAAACGTCTTGTCCAGATGTCCTTCGGCAATATCGAGCACTTGTCACTAGGGAGGTCTCGAAGAGCATAATCCCAGAAATGAGCTTGCTGTTTTAACATGGACACTCGGTTCTGACTTCTTCCATGAGATGGAAGGTGTGGGAAAATCTGATTAATAAGGTTTTGTGCCAGGGTGGGATTCTGCGGACTTGGTGAAACAATGGAATAGAAAAACGAGTAAAGTTTGAGGAAGTGGAATTATTCTATTTGATCAACTTTGCTACCATGGAAGCGAAGAAGTACTCTTCCATCAATCTTCTCACAACTGCTCCCTTTCTGGATCCGAAGAGAGCTATCCATCAGAAAGTAAAACCAATGATGGGTGCTGCAGGTGCGTCGGGAGTGAAAATCTTATGCTTGCAGGTTAGTCACGTCCCCAAGCTTGAGCGATGCATTTTGGTCTCCCCTTTTGGACTTAAAGACTGAAAATTCAACTACTAAACAAATCTTAATCTAGGAAGCATGGATGATACCATTTACCTACTTATGCTTGATTTATCAAACTTTTGCTATGAATTTATATTGGTCACTGTGCTTTCTCCCCCAATTATCGCCCCAATTAACTGTGTTCGTGTAATTCAATTTACATGCCTAAAATTATGCCATTGCCAGCAGTTACTTCGTTAGATCGATTAATTGGGTAGGAACGGAATCATTTCTCAATGGTAATCGCTCGAGACCACCGCGAAGGGCCATAGCCTCGCTCGTATCTCCCTTTCTCTCTCGAGTACTCGTATTGGTTTAGGACATGGTATTTTATATAGAAAGGACATAGCAACTTGACAACAAATAGAGGAGAAACGAGAGATTTGGGAAATCTATATGAAGTGCATTGCTTAATAGAGACATTGGATATATAAGACTCTATCTCAAATACAATGTATGTAGTCACAAATGACAATAAGGGAAAAGATATACAAATGGTACTTTCCTAATGTACGTGATTTAATTCTCAACTAAATTGATTTATTCAATCACTCGAGGATAGGGAATCATAACTCCGGCAAATATATAAACTCCCCTTGAAAAAGATATGCACAAATGGCTTGATACGCCGCTACTATCAGAAAGTGAATCGTTATAATCCTTCAATTACAGATAGATAAAGCTGTTTGTACAAAAGAAAAAGGCCTCGGCTTGGATTAAGGAATTTTCACTCATAATAACCAATCGACCATTTAGACCACCATGCTTAGCACCATAAGATGGGACTCATACCCTTTGAGATCGTGCCACTTGACTCGACGGCAGTAAACCCTAAATAAAACCTAGTTAGGGTGTGTTTGGTTGGGCATTTAGAAAGCTCATTCAGCTTTCAAAGCCCTTTTGGCTAAATTTTGGATGTTTGGTTCAGCTTTCAAATGCTCATTTGTCCAAATATCAGCATTTGAAATGCTAAAAGCCCAATACGAGTCTGAAAGTGCTTTGGGCTTTCAGCATTTTCGAAATGCTGAAGCCTACTTTAATAAATTTTTGTTAGTGACCCATTTTACCCTCAAAATTTTATCAAAAGTCCAAATTTGCCCTGTTCATCTTTAATGAACTGTTCATCTTCTCCGACCTCAGCCTAGCTGCTAAGGTTGCGAGGCTAAGGTCGTGACCTTGCGACTGACCACGCAGCTAAGGTCGCACGGTCCAGCGACTTGGCGAATGAGGTCACCGGCCGGACTTTGCCCACCTAGCTTCCTTCGTTTGCCCTATTGTTTAAAAAAATAAATAAATAAATCGAAAGCCCATTCCAAATTCAAGTTTTGCCAAACACTTATTTCAACTCAAAGCCAATTGTAAATGCTTTTTTACCAAACACATTTTGCATTCTCTCAAGGGTTTTGGGCTTTTAACATTCCCATTTACCCAAAGCCTCCAAAGCCCCTTGCAAATGTCCCACCAAACCTACCCTTATTCCATTTTGAGGAAAAATAGTAGGAGGAAGAGGAGGGCTGGCGGCTTCGAGGGCCTTTCTTTTCCATTTTCACGTTCATTCACGAGAAATCCTCAAACACACTCTTCTTCTCCATTGCCCACTGTTGACAACCCTATTCCATCCATCGCCTCCTTCTCGGGTTTGATCTTTCCAAGCATTTATGGTCAGGGGTTGCATAGCAGAAAAATTTCATTGGTTACCGAACTTGATTTCAGTCTAACTTATTCATTTCCAAGACTAAATCTGCCCGTGTCTTTTTGAGTGAAAATTGATATCCAGTTAGGTATGACGGCGTTCATTCGCAGGGTTGCGACCATGGATCTGCGAGACGAACGATGACCTCTTCCACTGTAGATAGTGACTTCTGATGATGCCCGTTGGTGGGGCTATTCTTCCAAATGGCCAGTGGTGGGGATGAAGGGAAGGAAGAGGAGTAGTTCGGGCCTATCATGAAGTTTGAGGAAGTGATGAGGGAAACAAAGGCTCAGGGGTCTACTCTCGCTTTGAATATGTTGGAGGTAATAAAAAGTGTCGGGCTTCGCAAGATTCATTTGGAAGGATTCCTGGGTTTGCAGGTTTTGTCTGGTCAATTGGGCTTTGCAAGGAAGTCTAGTTCTAAGCTTTAGAATCGACAGTCGGCTGATCCATCATCTCTTTTAAAATTGGAACAGAGATAGTCATTGATTCTTGTAGTGCGACAATTCTGGAAATTCAAAATAAGGGCAAAGACTTTTTTTGTCGTGTTAATTTCGTCGTAAATAGTGACGAATTTTTTTCCATCGTAAGCTAGTGACGACTTTTTTTATTTTAGTCGCTAATTCCATCGCTATTAGCGACGGATTGTGTGCCGTCGCTAATTTTCCGTAGCTAAATTCCAGTTTTTTTATAGTGTATCCACAATTATTAATCCTTTAATAATAATCATATATAACAAAATTAATGGCTAAATTAGACGGTTACCTCATTTTCGCGCGGAACAAATCCTTCATAGAAAAAGCAACTACGGGCAAGACAATCTACTGGAATGTTATCAGGAAGAGCGTAAACAATCTTCATAACTGTCAAAAATTGGACTGGAATCGATGGCTCTGTTGCTCTCTTTCTAGTGCTCTCTTTGGATTTAAGCTATAGTATGAAATTACAAAACATAAGGGATTTGGATCACCTGATGCTAAGTCAGGTGACCTCAAAAGATCCAATGAGGAGGGGGTTTCCCCCTTCAATAAGGGGGTTTTACTGGACGGAGGAAATGGGATCATTTTCCCACGGTAAAGCATCAATAAAAGAAGATATGAGCCGTATAGAAGAATCGTACGGACAGCGCACATTTTTTAGTGGGTAGCATCGGTGTCTAGATAATCGCCATAGACTGGGACAACAGAGATGCCCTCCTGCCAGCAAAATCGCACGGTAGCGTCCCCTGCAGATCCCCTTCGTCTTCAGGTTGACTGGGTCGCTGACAGTTCGCCGGTGGAACAAGAGATGACGAGAAAATAGATCACTATCTAACTGCAGAACGGGAGAGAAGTTCTACGATATGCCAACCAGAAAAGCTCTGGAGATCGAGGTATTGTCTCTCCACTGCAGCTCACTGCCACGACCACATTGGCTCTGGCGAAGGTAGCGACCTTGGCAGCGAAGTCTGATGACAACCGTAGCTTTTGAGATGTAATAAACAAATTGGGGATGAACGAAGCAATGGCATCGTTGCTGGAGTGCGGCCAAAACTAGAACGTCGGAAGACGAGTGGATTAAGCGCAGGAACTTGATAAAGAGCGAGTGTATGGCTGGATGTCAGACACAACTTCAGACTTGGCGAAATCCTACGAGATCCAGCAAAGGATGTACTCGGATTGGGGACATGTGCCAACTATCCGAGCTTGTCCATGGGGGAATTGAGATTCTGGTTGATGAGGTGAGAGAGATCGATCAACACCTCCACTGCCACCAAACTCCAGCGACACGGGAAAAATTCCCGCCAGTCAAAAACCATTTCCTTTCCTCTGGTGGTATTTTGTCAGTATTATCCCCGAGATGAGACACAGGTCTTCTCTCATGAGTCTGACTTCCTTTCATTTAATCTTCACAATACAAAGCGTAGGATACAGCTAAATTTTGGCTTCTCAAAAAGAGGATTGGCAATAGACATGGAAGAATATCTCTATGTTGAACAGCAAAGAACCTGGAGAAGAAGAGCAACACATTTCATTACGTACGGAACTGCTTCTAGTCATCTGGTCATCCGTTTGTTTTACTTTGCCAATTTGATTGCAAAACGCCACGGAAATATAAGAAAATACCTCATCTACATATTGAAAAAGCCAACTCCACCACGTAAGGCATTATGATATATTGAATAGCTTGCAGTGTCTTAGAGAGGTCAATGAAGCCTTGGGCTTGGCCATCATACAGTATAATAGCCATGTTCAAGCTGCCCATGCAATCACCTGCCTTCTAAAAAACCTGATCCTTTTATCTCCAAGGTAGAAGGCGTGAACAACACAATGCGCAGGTCCAAGAATGTAAATGGACGCGCCTCTCACAGCCATCTTGTTGTGATAAGCTTTCTCAGGGCTTCCAAACAGATTATGAAAGGGTGGATGATATGCCACGAGATCATCTCCAGCAACAACATCAACAGCAAAACTTGCCCGGTCAATCATATTGCTATCCCTTGAGAACAAGCAAAGCTGTCCATCGACCGTCAGTACCACGAGCATCTGAGAAGGACAAAGCCCTCAATCACCAATATTGTTTACATTGTTATGAAAATACTTTCCCAGTGGAGAATTAAAATCTAAGAAAATGTGACGCAAACCCGGTCATCTAACGAGGCGAGTCCTGAGGCTGTGTAGACAAGAGACCAGTTCCCACAAACTTTCAGTTCTGAGTTGACCAGCTTAGCAACTTGAACTTTCTAATCCCAAGCAATAGCAAACAATGAGACTCGTTCCATGGCTGCTTCTAGAGCACTTTCTGCCAAAGCTACCACCTTTAGAAGTCCTGACTCATGTATGTTAAATTAAACATTGGATGAATAAGTTTCTCGTGATCTGTCAGTGAGATACCTGCGCGAGCAGCTTTCCTTGCCGGTTCTGCTGCCTCCTACACTGCCCGGAGCACATGCAGGTGAACTCAGAAACATCGTGGTCACAGAGTGCCAATGCAAACCATTACCGTGTTAGCCAGGTTTCGAGTGTGAATGAAGTCAGCATTTTATCAAGTGGTGTAGGTTCGAGGCTTGTAGATGATGCGGCAAGTGCATCGTCCAGAGCGTCTGTAGCAATGAACGGAGGGAGCATTTTAGGATTTACAGTAATGGGGCGGAGTTGCAGCTTTGTCCAGACAGCAAGCTGTTTCAATTGAAAAGAATCTGTTGAGAACCTGGAGAAGCAAGGGAGTGCATATAAATTAGTTACCCACATTCTAGACAAGGTCCAAATTGTTGATTCCAGGTTATTGGAGCAGGTGAGATTATTGGCAAGGAAGCATGCCTGCATTTTCTAAGGTAAATTTTGGTGACACGGTGCTCTTTATTTCAAGACATTTCTCATTTTCTGGTAAATGGCGCCTCTTGGTCCTTATTGTGTTTCCATTATGAAGTTTGACTTCTCTGCTAGAATATTGGAGTCCAATTGAAAGATAGACGCTTTGATGGTTTTCTGGCAGAAGTAGTTAGGCAGCCCTTCAAGGTTTAGTTCTTGCTCTGGCCATTGGATTCCCAGCTTAAATTTGATATATTTTGATAGCAGAAGCAGTTAATTGCTGAGTTGTTGGTTCTGCACACAGATAAGAAAGCGGGACTGGAATAAACAGTGTCCAATTTTGAACGCCAGACTCAATGCAAAACTCTCAGTTTATCAAAACCATCACATGATTGAAGATGAAGAGCTTATTATCTATGATTGGTTTGTGTAGTTAGCTTATAAAACAGCTTGCGCACATGTAGATTCAGCGGAATTCGTCTTGTCTAGATTCCATGTTGTTTTTGGTAGATGATGGTATGTCCTCTGCTCTTGTGAATAATCCTGCATGGATAGCAGCAGTTTGGTCACTGTACCAACGATCATGAATATCTTTCATATGCTCCAAGTACTATACGGGACCTTCTTCAGTTTGTATCTTTTCAGGGCAAAGGGCTACTCAAATTTGTTTCTCTTGGTGAGCAATCCAGTACTAGGACAGAGCTATGTGAATAGGACAGAGCTACAGTCGGTGACTAAATCAGCCCTCTTCAACTTTACAGCCGTGATTGCTTGACATTTTGAAAAGATCTCGCCTGGGTTTGGTCTCTACTCCGAGCTCATTATGTCCTTGTTTCACTCCTCAACCAAATGCAGTTAATGTATTCCATGAAATGCCTGGAGTCCACGAATATGAAAAGCTTGTTGCTTTTGTTAGACCCGAAAGTATATGGATGTGTGTCGTGCGTCAGAAACCGAGTTGGTCGAGATTTTAATATAAGAGACTTCTACATGCAAAGAAAAACCACTTGAATCAATACTGTATACAACATTTCCTTTAACTTCTCCTTGTTCACTCCGCGTCATGGTATTGGAGCATATGTCACTGGTCTAACTTCCGCAACATCTTCTTGATAGCCTCCCGTCTTTCTCTTCTATCCTCATTGTTGCAGAAAAAACACTATATCTGCACACACAAAAAAAGGTTGGCATTTTGGTGTTGAAATCAGAATTTGAGCAACTAAAAAGAAAAAGAAAGAAAATTAAAAAGGATTATAAAAGAATAATTAAAAATAATTAAGAATTTGAATTTGAAAGTAATTAGAAGTTCGATTCTTTTTTTTTGGTTATTTTTATAAAAACAACCCGTTTATTAATCAAGAAGCAGAGTCCAAGGGTCAAGGATATGTGCATGGCTTTTGTGGACTAGAGCTCGAGTATTGAGGATCCGAGCATGCCTCTTATAGACACAGGCTCGAGTGCATGGGAATTAGGTAAGTGCACCAAGGGGTTTGGGCTTGGCCTGAATAGACATGAGCATGAGCACCAAAGGTCCAAGCTCGATCATCGGGAATCGGGTGAATGCTAGGACCTAAAACAAACATTAAAGTCTTTAAGCCCAAACGTAGAGTTTCATATAGCACATAATACTTAGTTATTTTAGGTAAAATATTTTTTTGGTCATTCAAAGAGAGAAATCATTTTCTCAAATTTAAGTATAAGTTTTCCGTAAACTCATTCTCCATTGCAAAAAGCAAATCAAATTATAGGAAATGTTTTTTGAGAAACAACCAGAGTTTTAGTCTAGCAAAAAATATATCATTAATGAAACAAAAGAGAGTTCCTATCGTTGTGTTTATCATAATCCTTACTAACTGTCCTTCACTGGAGGAACCATTTGTCCTTAGAAGCGTTTATCAAGTCTTTTCAAGCATATCATACTAGAGTCCTTGATAGTGCGTATTCAATGGTGACGCTGCGCTTCACCTGAGGTTCACGAGGACTATATCTTAGGCAAATGTGACAGCCCAATTATGGCCCAAAACATCCTGCCCATGGGCCTTATTGTTAAATAGGTCTTAAATGGACCTTGATCTATGGAGGCCCACTAACCATGGGCCACATTTGACTTCGTATGCTCAACTAAGGGCCGAATATCCTGTCAATGAAGGCCCATTGAGGATGAGTTTATCGGGCCCATGTGCCTTGATAATGGTCCTTTAGTCCAAGGGGAGCATTTAAGAAGAGCCCTCTTTGGATAGTTCTTGGGCACGATTTAGGCCCAATAATCCTGTCCATGGGCCTCCAACTTGGGTATTGGCCAATTAAAGCCCACTTTAGGGCTATGTCAGCTCAGTTAGTGCTCAAAATATTCGGCCCATGTACACAGTGGCGCGACCAAATAAAGATTCAAAGTAATGAGCTATGGTCGTGGGATCAGTTTGGCCCAACACAAGATTAGGCCTTTACTTGGGCCTAACCATGGGCCAATACCGGCCTTAATGCCGCAGTCAAGGCCCAAATGTAATGGTACAATCCAAGATCTTCAAAGGGGTGATTATGTGCCCTCCAAGCCCCCCCAATTATGGAACATCACAAGTTCCCGTAATTATAATAAACTATATGATACTCTCTTCAAAAATAAGATTAACTTACAAATCCGTCAATGTTGACGTGTTTGCCATACGGAAGAAGATCGCACTATTAATATAGGTATAGTGCATTTGCACTCTAAGAAATTTAAATGAGCTCATAATATGCTGGTGATGCCGAATTTCATGAAGTTGCTCACAAAAAGTACATAGACCTATCATCTGTGAACATGACTAGATTACATCTGATAACTTTTCGCATGTCGTAAATCTAGGTGAATTATGTAGACTCATTGTAAGCAATTAATTTAGTCATAGTATTTTGATGTAATTTTTTCAATTTAAAATCGAGGGGCTCGAAATTACTTAATCAGCTCCAACTTTCACTAATAAGGCTTTTAAGCCGTATTTTTTTCATAGTTTTTTTTTGTAAATTTTTGTGCTTAAAAAGTGGACGGAATGGTACTAATTGGGAGGCCACAACCATTACGATCTTGAAAAGTAACCACTACAATACCCAAGATCCACCTCTCCGGATTTTGACAGATTACATCAATATTGATCTCAGGTGCTTCAACACAGCAAAGCCGACGCAATTCGCGCAATTTCCCTAATTTCATCTGTAAAAAGCAAGTAGAGATATAAAAATAAAGCGAACAGAACAGAATTCTAGCTATCTGAACACATCCTTGTGGGTTTCAACCCTTTTCGCGAGCTTGGTCGATCAATGTAAAGGCCAAATCTTATGCAGACACAAACTGTGCTGAAAGTACGGGGAAAACCATTCTCTAAATTAACCAGAAAAACGGGGTTGGGAAAAACCAAGGGAGCATTAGCATTATTCTAGGAATGCAAACAAAGAATGAAAAGGGATTAAAGAACGTCATTATTCTGTTCCATTCGCCACTTCAATCACGAAACTCCTTTGCACTACTCATAAGCCTCAGCAAAGGACCGGAAACTATGGTGGTTCCCCTTCTCTACTACCCAAAACGCGTTGCTCCTTTTTTCAGCATCGAATAGTCTCTCTTCAGCCGCGAGAGCCTCTGGTTTAACTCCTCGAACTTCTGCACCCAAACCCGAAGCCTCTGTTCCCTGTCCTGATCCTCCAATTCATCGAATGTCTCCTTCAAACTGGTTGCTCCTCCTCGTCCTCTTTGCACTCTCTCCGTTAAAGGACAATCTACATCCTCACCGATTCCCCGTCTCTCAGCCACAACACGCGCATCTCTGCTCCTCGCCCAACGGTACCTAGGATGACACGAGGCAGCCATCGAATGGGCCGACCTCATTACATTTTCTCTCGAAAGGTTATCTAGAAATTTGACAGATTTCACTATGATAGTATAGTGATTGAGCGACGAGGTTGTTAAGAGCATATACTATTGGATCATTTTTTCTTTTGTACAAACAGCTTCATCTATCTTTAATCGAAGGAACCAGAGTGTCCATGTTAAAACAGGGAGCTCATTTCTGGGACTATGCTCTTCGAGACATATATTTCCCCACGTTAGGGCCTTAGATGTAACCCAGTGACAAGATTTTGGTTGGTTCGCACTCTTTAATCTATCAGTAACTCAAAAGACTGCTGAGTTATAAATAGAAACTCCCCATGCTACGTCACAAAGAGAGCAGCAAGCACACAGGGAAGGATCTGCCAATAAGCAGACAAAAAGCAAGCAAACAAAGGTTTGCTTGTATGTCGAAATTACATTCAAATGAGAGAGCTTTCACCGGATCTGCCAAAGGAACAGCTTTAAGAGTCCTTCTCCAATGCAGTCCTATAATTAAATGGCCGACTTACTGAAATCAATAACATCATGGTTTTACGACAGATTAAGGCTGTGCCACAATGGAATGGCATGGTTTTCGGACTTTTGACGTTTTAGGAAGAAGAAAGGCATCAATGTGGCTCCTGGTACTTTTGAAGATTTCCCGGGAAAGATAAGAGTGGATATGTAAAGAGATGTCAAAGAGATAATACTCTGCTGTCGACATAATTCATTATGATTGTTACTATTGTCCATTCGCACCTCCAAAAGAATGTCGCAAGGAACTTCATTTTTATCATGTTCAAGCACGAGCAGTCCAGTAAAAAGGTCCACAAAACACCAGCAAGAAATACGTTTACTCTTTCAAGGCTTCACTTATGGCAACAACAAACTATCATTAAGAAAAAAACCGAGTTCTGTAATTCCATTTGCTGGCATGCTGATTGCTGAGTCACATCAGTTGTCTCAACACATAGTTTCATGGGCAGGTGATCCATGTCAATTTAAAATAAATTTGGGACTCAAAACTACGTGATCAAGTTCCATCTTTCCGTAATAAGACATCTGAGCTTCTTCTTCTTTTTTTGGTGAATTCTTATGCTTTATAATTGGACGGGGTTTCACCAGTCCAGAGGTCACAAGCATTGCAATTTTGAAAAGTAAACACTACAATCCCCAAGATCCACCTTTCCAGATCGACTAATAACATCAAATATTGATCTCGGGTGCTTAGAGCACGGCAAAGCTGATGCGAGTCGCGCAATATCCATAATGTCAATTATAAAAAGCGAGTAGAGAGATAACATAAAGTGAGCAGAACAAAATTCTAACCATCTGACCACATCCTCGCGTGTTTCAGACACCCTTGGCGAGCTTGGTTGATCAGCGGATAGCACAAATCACATGCAGACACAAACTCTGCCGATGCCATAAAAGTACCGGGCCAAAATTATTCGCTAAAATTAACGAAAGATGGTCCGGAAAAACCTGGGAAGCACTCTTTTTAGTAAGCTTGGCAAAACTAGCTGGAAATGAAAACAAAGAATGAACAAGGATTGAAGAAAGTCATTGTTCTGTTCCATTCGCCACTTCAATCACGAAACTCCTTTGCAATATCCATGAAGCCTCAGCGAAGGACCGGCGACTATGTTGGTTCCCCTTCTCTGCTGGCTCCTCGTTTTTTTGGCATTGAAGCGTTCCTCTCCTGCCGCCGAGAGCTTCTAGTCCAAGTTCTCGTGTTTCATCTTCCGAACCCAAATCCAATTCTCCGCTTCCCTCTCCCGACGCTTCAATGCCTCCGTCATCCATTTCACCTCATCCATTATGTCCTTCGAGCTCGTTTCTCCTCCTCCTCTCCCCACATCACCTACATCCTCCGCAATCTTCCGTCTCTCAGCCCCCACAAGCGCATTTCTACTCGTTCTCCTGCATTTCCGCAGCTCGTCCTCGAGGTGTGATTTCTCCGATTTCAGACGCTCCAGCGCATTCTTCAACGACTCGTTCTGTTGCTCGACCTCGACGCACTTCCTCTGCAACGCGTCCATAGCCTCCTGGACTTTCTCGAAGTATACACGCTTGAGGACCGATATCATGGAAGCGAAGAGCTCCGACAGGGAGCAATTCTGGAGGTCCTCGTCGTTGTAGATGGGGGAAGTGAGACTGTTATCCGAGACAGAGTTCATGGCGACTCCACAGAGAGAGAGAGAGAGAGAGAGAGAGAGAGAGAGAGAGAGAGAGAGAGAGAGCTTTTCTTTTCGGCAGGATGAGACAAGAACGCAGACGAAGAGGCAGGTTTGTATGATCCTCAGCAATGAATGGAGTTGGGAGATGGCACTGCAGATGAAAATCTGAGATATTCCAGCGAAAGGAGGGGCGGGGGATCGGGCCTGCTGTTCGAATCTGCGAGGCGGAGAGCAGGGAGGGAGGAAGAGACGAGGTTTGTTGAGAGTTTCGAAAAACAGGGGGGGTGGGGGCAGAAGACGCATAAGTGATCTAAGAACTGAGAAGAGAGAGGGGATGCGGCGAAAGGGACGGGACACGTAGCGTCAAGTGCCGTGCATTGAATTTAGGGGCGTCAAACGTCTCGGTCGGGTTGGGTTTGGATTGAGTCAAATGTAGGGTGGATCATATTTGACCTATTTAACCCGTTTTGACCCACATTCATGTAGTGTAAATATAATGACCCATACTCGACTCGACCCGACCCATACCTGACCCGACTTGTATTACTAAAATACTTCCATATTTAATCAAGTTTAGGAAAATTTGTTTGGTGGTTTTTTTTTTTAAAATTTATTGTTTATGCAATATGATTTTTTGATAATTTTTCTAATTTCTTTAATTTTTTTTTGAAATTTTAATTATTTTTATTTTTCATTTTTTGCTTTTTCCTTTGCTTTTTCCTCTTTCAGTGACCGGAGTTTGGTGAGTTCATCCCACGCCTCTTAACTAGCGGCCAACTTAGAAAGAGGGAAAAAAGAGAAAAAGATAAGGAAAGAAAAAAATGGAAAATAAGGGAAAATAAAAATAATAGAATTTTTATTTTTAAAAAATAAAATGATTAGAATATCATAATTTTCATAATAATATATAAAATGATTTGTTAATAATACTTAATATTAATTAGGTAACCCATTTATGACCCGTTTAAAACCCGTTTAAGACCCAAGAGGTTGTTGAGTGGCCCATTTTAGACCCAACTAATTTTTTAAGCTAACTCATTCATGACCCATATTATCAAATATGGTTAAAATATATGTCTTTGACCCATTTTGCCACCTCTAATTGAATTGAATGAGCCGGTCTCATGATATTTTCTTGTGATAAATTGTCTAAGATTGATAGAATTCAGTGTCGTGATTAAGCCATGAGATCATTATGAGTTTCAGAAATTTTAAGAAAATTGAATGAGATGTACACAGTGACGTCATTATTGAGTTAGGGCACATACTCTTCATCGTCAATCCACGTTAGTAGTTTGCACACAAAAAAAAAATCCACGTTAGTAGGTGACAAAAGAGAGTAGAACTTTTAAGTCATTTAGTATAGGAATTGTACACAAGTAACTGCAAATGGATCCTTGACATATGTAAAGGGGGACATATATCAAGTCCCAGTTGTCCGATCTGAATTGGACAGTTGGAAATTTTTATTTAATTTTTTTTATAAAAATTCCCAACCATTCAATCTCAATCGGACGGTTGGGATTCCACGTCACTTACTTTAGGTGATCCTGATGAGTACAGGCTTTTAATCATAGAAAAGTATAAGCATATATTGTCACATAATTTAACTTTTTTTTTGTTTTGGTACAAATGGCTTTGTCTATCTCTAATTGAAGGATTATAACTACTTAGATAGTAACGGCGTATTTAGGTTACTTGTGTAATTTATGTTTCAACGGGAGTACGTATTTGTTGGAGATATGTTTCCAAAACCATGTACATTCAGAAATGTATCATTTGCATATCTTTTCCTTCATTGTGACCGTAATCATTGTATTATGGATAGAACCTTATGTATACAAGGTTACTATTAGGAAGCAATACACTTCATATAGATTTCTTAAATCTTCTGCTTCTTTTCTATTTCATGTTTAAGTTGCTATGTCCTTTCTCTATAAAATAACATGTCCTATCAACAAGAGTATACGAGAGTAAGAGAGATATGGCAATAAGAGGCTAAGGCCCATTTGATTGTCGTTAGCGATCGAGCACTTTAAGTAGTGTGCATGACTAGGCGTGATCGGTTCCCGGGCGGTTCCCAGTTCTACCAGACTAGAGGAGACTGGGTGGTCCGGTTCGATTCTTGCCTGGTCCGGTCCGAATCCCGGGTGGGTAATTAATCTTTTTCATTTAAGACTTTCGGATCAGGAGAAGACGCCCTAGGATGGCGTCCGAAGGTGGCAATGGTGGCCGAGGAATAACACGGACGGCGTCGGATAGCAAGAACAACAATTGGGATGACTTGAAACAGGCTGAGGATCGTTGTTGGCGAGGCGAGGTAAGGCGTGGCCACGACTCAAGCAGAAACGACGCCAGAGAATAGCATTGCGTGGCGCGTGGACGGCGCGATATAGTTGGGTGTGGCGTTGGTGGAGCACAGGAGCTCGGCGAGACAGCGGCACGATGCCGAGGCCAGGATGAAGACAAACCAGGCACAGTGAGCACGAGCAGTAGTGGAGGTTCGGATAGGACCAAAACAGGTTACAGCGACAAGGGAAGAAGTCGCGTCGCGCTAGGTGGTCGCCGAGGCAAGCTTCGGTGACGAGGTAGCAGCAGGCTTGGAAATCTGGAGTTTGTGAGGGAGAAGATACAGCGAGAAGAAAATAGAGGGAGTCGGCAAAGAAGTTGTGAGGAAGAAGATGTAGTGGGCATCGCACCAAAGGTATAGAGGATAGAGAGTGTTAGGGGCTTAGTACTTCAGTGTGGGAGAGAAGAGAATAGGCGAGAGAGAGGTGGAGAAAGTCAAAGAAGTGGGAAAAGTTAACATGAAAAAGGGGGAAAATATAGCGTGAAAAGGAGGAAAAGAGAGATAAAGAGTATGAAGGATCTAGTGCGATCACCTAGAGGGGGGTGAATAGGTGATTTTAAAATCTTTTGCGGAAGTATAAGATACACAACGTGTAAAGCGTGATATGTGAGTGATAAACGAAGAACTATAAGTATAAACGGAGAGTTAAGAGAATAAAGATCAAGGCATAAGGTTCATAGTGGTTCGGCTTAACTCAAGCCTACGTCCACTCTCTCGGGCTGACAGCCTATCGGCTAGATTCTACTATGAATCAAAAGAGTTACAAATCAGTTATAAGACTTCACCGAGTCTTCTGCTCTCACAGCAAGTATATGTAACACTTTTTTGTTTACAATGTAAGTGCACAGTAAATGAGCAGCTCTAAACTTTGGAATTAAACTCTCGTCGGCTTCTCGTATTATTGAACAACTTGAAATATCTCCCTTAGATACTCCTTCATGCCAATACAACCGTTGGCACTTTCCAAAGGAGTTCTTCCAATCAACCCATTGGACAGAATCAGGAGTATATCAAACAATCTTCAAATAGTGTCAAGAGTCCATCAATCATGGTCGCCCATACAATCAGGATCTTGGTTTCCATAAGTGAATACTTGCCACAGTTACCCGATTTTCAGAGAATCCGATATGCCAATAATAAACTTCATATTCTTGGAAGTAATCAATCTTGTTGATCCATAAGTATGCTGTCTGAAATCCGTGAGTATCAGAGTCGTAAGTATATCCTCTTACTCAAACAGTCGTCATAATTCCGACAACCCATATTTTACCAAATTTGCCTTCCAAACGATACGTGTCTGATACCTTCGGATCTTAAAGATCTGACTACCTTCAGATGTTAAAGATCTGAGAACTTTCAAACTATCCAAGTCTGACATCTCTCCGGATGATAAAGATTCGGCAACTTCCAGATCATACAAGATTTGTCAACTCTTCAGATGATAAAGATCTGACCGTAACTAAACACTTGACTTCAAGTCAAATCACAGAGTTTTGTCCACTCATCATAGATCTTTGTATAGAGTTTTGTCATCTTCAAAATCATCGATAGATCTTCCTCTAATAGAGTATATATAATCATATTATATATGATTTCTTTTAATAAATTCATTTCGATCCGATCTAGGTGGCCAGTTTCACCTCGGAATCGGGAACCGAACAGAAAATTTCTCGGTTCCATATAAATGGAACCGGGAACCAGACAGTTCTCCCGGGGAATCGCCCGGAACCAACTGGTCCGGGTGGTTCTCGGGCGGGCGGATTATAATGCTCACCCCTATGCATGACGCGCAATTAAATATACTAGAACATATATGGACACCTACAACCATATGTGAAATGCACTTGATTTGTGTTGCAATTGATATGGTGTCGAGGTGAGCTTTTGATACGGATGGAGTAACATGTTTCATACAAAATTCGTTTTACTGTAGGAAGCATACTGAACTAAGCTAGAGAGTTGACTTCACCCAAGATTTTTGTCATTCACTCTATAATAGCTTAGAGAGACTTTGTGGACTAAAATAACGATTAGATGGCTTTTGAGTCTACAACAATATATCAACCCACAAAAAGCACAAGTCTTTTCTTATTTTGTGGAGCATTTGGCTGATTTCTTGTTTGCCACCAGCGTTAGGCCCAATTGAAAAGCACCAAATAGTGATGGTTCAATTAATGTGTCTTTGGAATAGAAAAGGAAATTCAACCATTCCAAAAATTTAGGTCATATATGCTTGCATCATTAGCATATATGACCAATGAATTTTGGAAGAAGTATGAGAATATGAAAAATGCCAGGGTAATCATCTTGCATTTAAAAAAATATTTTGATGAGAATTGAACTGTATGAAGATGGCTGAAGGTTCATCAATTAATGATCATACTTTGAAAATGATTGTGAAAATGAAGAGTTGGCAATGCTAAATCTTGTTATGGATAATGAGTTAGTTATGGATTTGATCCTCCAATCTTTGCCCAATTCCTTCTCCGATTTTGTCCAAAAATTCCACATGCATAAAATGGAGAAAACTCTAGCTGTATGCTGGTAAATTATGAGAAGCAAATGCACAACACTAGGCTTAGACCAAGAGGTTGATTGGGACAATCAATTCTCTTCAAAGTTTTGACGTGTTAGTGTACTACTAGATTAGTGATGAACCTAGGAATTTCACATGCCATAACCAATTAAGATGACATTGAATGGGAACGACAAAATTGTAAATGTGTTTGCACTCCCAGCAATCAATTGAGTTGAATGAAGATTTATATCAAATGAGATTTAATTTAATTTTTGGTCACATACATGCGTACACGTGATGTACACGCATGCGGAAATTAGACACAAAATAATGTGCCTGAAAGTGTGCACATGTTGGTTATATATAAAAAAAATTAATTATTATAATATTATTGTCAACAGGTGTGGTTTGTTCACCGCCAGTCAACAAACCTTTGCTTGTTAACTGTAGTTTTTAAAGAAAAGGGTGTGTACAGTTTTTCATGAGAAAAAAGAGAGGGTTTTTACATGAAAAAAGGAACGATTATGCAATCGTTAATAATTACCATGAACAAAAGTAAAAAAAAATGCACAAAAATTATCTACACCAAATTATTAGCACGATTGAAGTATTGATTATCCACGATAGTTCTTCTTCTGCTCAATGTGCGATTGGAGGCGTGTGCAAACTAGAGGTCCGATGATTGTCTGGCTCGAATCGATGACATTTGAACTAAGTTATTTTCGACACTCTACGGGAGGTAATTCATTGAAACCTTTTGTTGATACGACTTTTGTTTCAAACACACGAATAACGCCTTTGGAGATACTTATATAGGTTAGTGTTTCTGATGTGTTTATGTTTATTTCACCTATAGAAATAAATTATTCATAATTTTTTGACTAATTATTCAATTGATACAAGTTATCATTTATAAGAAAGTATCTTTCAAATTATTTATTTTGGTAAACCAAAAGCAACCCAAATTGAAGAAATAAAAAAAAAGTTGGCAAATTTTGCCAATAATGATTTGTTATCTTCTACTACTTGTAATGCTACTTCACTTTTTTGCGACCTAGTATTGAGGTTGAGATGTTACAAAGATGGTGATTAGATTATTGAATTTGAGTTCAATAATGATCTAAGACATCCTCATATCAAGTGATACCGAAGTAATTCGTCTTATTGGACTTGGACTATGACCCCAAATAAAGATTAAAGCGTAGAAATAATTCAATAATTAAGTCTCAATTTAATAAAAGAAAGGTGCTTTTATCTAGAAGATCTCTTAAATATGCAAAATTGCAAAGTTCTTTCATCGGAAATCGAACACTATTAGCCGAAACGAGATGGATTTAAAACTAATCCACGTGTCAAGCCCAATTTATATAGGATAGAAAAAAAATGAAACTTAAGGCTCCATTCGTTTCATAAAAAATATAGCATTTCTAGAAAATATTTTTGAAGAAATCATTTTCCTAAAAAATAATAATATTTTGGGTGTTCGTTTAAAACTTGAAGAAAATTATAAAGAAATAGATTTTTAATTTTTTTTGTTATATATTGACATGTCGCCAGTCATAAGTTTTGCTCCCATGAACTCTTGACTTGTCACTAAGCCTCGAGCTTGCCTCTAGAGGCTCGCTACGAGCTCGTTGTCACAGATTGTCGGCTCACAAGTCTCGGGCGAGGTCGGGTACACTGTTAGAGGCCGCGATATTTAAAGGTAAACTAAGGCTCCGTTCGTTTCACGGAAAATATTTTTCCGGAAAATATTTTCCGAAAATTGTGGTGTTCGGGGGGCGGAAAATAACTTACCAAGGAAAGTATTTTCCAATCAAGGAAAACTAACCTTCTAAAAATAAGGAAAATATTTTCCTCTCTAAAAAAAAGGAAAACATTTTCCAGCCCTTGAGATGTGCTCCTAACAGCCTCCTTCTCTCTCTTTTCTCTCTCTTCTCTCCCTTTCCTCTCTCCTCTCTTTCCCCTCCCGAGCCGAACTCCTCTCTATCCCTCTCCCTTTTTCTTGCATTTCTCTCTCTCCCCTCTCTTTTCCCTCCCCAATATTTTCTCTACTGAACAACAAAAAATATTTTCCGATTCATTTTTTAGTTTTAAGCGAACAACGGAAAATATTGTCATTTTCCGGAAAAATGACTTTCGAGATAATATTTTCCAAAGATGTTGGATTTTCCGCGAAACGAACGAAGCCTAAGAGGGAAAATGTTTTCCACTTTTGAAGGTGTTCTCTCCATTGGTGGAAAATATTTTTCTTGACTATTTTGTTTTTTCAAGAAACCAGTGCTGGAAAATTAGAAAAATATTTTCCGTTCGTTTCACGGAAAATATAGTAATTTGGAAAATATTTTCCAGGAAATCATTTTCCTGGAAAATGATAATATTTTCCGGTGTTCGTTTGTCAAAGATCGCTGACACACCGGCCTTGAGTGAGATCAAGAAATACTATTAGAGGCTACGATATTTAAAGGCAAGTAAAGAAGAGGGAAAATGTTTTTCACTTTAAAAAAAAGGAAAACATTTTCCCCACTTTTGAATGTGTTTCTTTCATTTGATGGAAAATATTTTCCCTGACTATCTTGTTTTCCGCCCCCCGAACACCACAATTTCCGGAAAATATTTTTCGGATGAATATTTTTCGTGAAACGAACGGAGATCGTCATGCTTCGTTGCCAACATTTGACAGTCCATAGCCCACAATTGCTTCGGAATTTTAGAACTGATCTGAATTTGCAACCCGAAAGCAAATAAGAAAAATTGACAAAAAGTACACAAAAAGGACCAATCCATTCGCTTTAAAGGTGAAGCAAACCCTCTTTTCTCTTGTAGGGCATTATAAGTCTATGAAGTTAATGGAGTGATAATTTGGTGTAAAATTAGTGATAAAAGCATTGATCGTGACCTCCAGTGGGAATTATCAAAAGTGGCCCCCGTGTTTCGGACAACATTTTTTCCCTCCTCACTTAATACCGTGATGTTTAATCTTTTAATTTGGAGAGTTCCACTTCTAGGCATAGCCATTGTCCGGGAGTTTTGCATATAGAAACACTTGAGAGCAAACTTACTTTCCTAGTTTAGATATCTCTCTGTCCACCTGCTTTACTTTTTAATAGCTACTCTTGTCAGAGGTGACAATTGGGAAGATCGAATCAGTTTCACGATCAGGTTGTGTTAGATTCATGTCATTTTCTGATTGTCTCGTCTCAGCTAAGGGCTTCACTTTCTTAAGATACGGGTTGGCTCTTGTTTGGATAGTACTCAGATAAGTTGTAGGCTTGTTCGAGTTTCAGATTATTTTGATTTAAATTTTTGTTGATCCAACCAGGTCAGAATCAAGCATCGCAACTGTAGGACAGCATCGAGTCTAGGTCTACTTAGGTGCGGTTTACTCCAGGTTCGGGTTAATGTCACAATTGCTTCGGTTCAAGTTCGGGTGCGGCCAATTCCACATCCTCGGTAATTGAATTGCCTCAGAAGGGTGTTGGATTGCGTTCAAATTAGATTGGGTCCGCATTATTGGCTTTTAAAGTCCACTTGGGTTGGGTTGGGGGTCGGCCTTGGGATGAGTTGACACGTATTCCTCTCAAGAAACTGCTAATCTAGTTATGTTCTTGATATGAGTCATGGTAGTCGATGAATTAGCTGATATTGAGAACGAAATTTGTGGAGTAAATATCATACTTAATAAGTTTCACTGCAGTCACCTTTAGAGAAAGTGAGTGGTAACAAGAGTGACAATTTTGCAAATCTAAAAGGAATTAGTATTGTCAATGATTGAAAGTTGATATCTAAAAGGAAATCAGTGTTGTAGATATTCATGAGTCTCCCTGGAAAGGATATCAGTTATAATCATATGGTTCGAATCTTATCAAAACACCATGAAATGGTAATGATGAAGGCTCAAGTCTGCATGATGCTGGATACAGTTCCCACAATTGACTGAGACAACCAGCTTAATTTAGAATTCGCAAACTCTTAGCAACAATAGTCCAATACTGATCTCCAATATCCAGTCACAAAATAAGATACCACTGGCTCACATTTGATTGAACAGAAGCCAGTCCAGAGGAAGTATGACCACCACCGCACCAAACAAATGAAAGCTCCATGGAAGATCATAAGGACTGGAGCACTTAGAAGTCAAGAGATATGCCGCCATACTTTTTCCATGAAAAATAATGGTAATTGCCAAGCTAAAATTATGTTCGATACAGTTGACAGGCTTTGAACACACTACTTCTGCTAAATTCCAATCCTGTCAGAAGGCCATGCTTGAGAGAAAAAAAGGCTTAAAGATTATCCACTACGAGATAGAAGTTCAATACATACAACAAAGATGCTGAGTAAAAAGAACATTATGATTTTGAAGCTTTGTCTGCTTTGATGTCACCCTCATGTCGCAGGCTGTTCTCTCTACTGTAAGCTGACTTAGCACCCTGAGAAGTAAGGGACCAATTTAACCATAGACATTGAGACTGAGAATGTCTTCTTGTAATCAAGTGCCCAATTTTTCCCAAAGTAAACGACACTCACTTGAAAGATTGTCCCAAGCTTTTTCAAAGCTTTAGCACGAAGCTTCAGAACATCCCTGGGAGTATTAGGGTCTTTAAGAAGCTGAAACAATAACAAGAACAGTTATATTATTTTCCTTTTAAACGACACTTGCTTGAGTCAGCTCTTGTCATCCTACTATTAATCATACTGGAAATTCATTGAAATTTGAAGTCTGCTTTTGGCCAATCACGCCCTAGAGAAAGCATGTGACATGTAATAACACACCCCTCATTCCACCATCGCCATGCAAGCATTCTGTCTGAGTCAGAACCCCAACTTTTAGTACACATTGCAACTGACGTCTCGCTCGGTTCAAATATATCAAAGCCAAAAATATGTAAACGACTCGATCATACAAAACAAAGTGGCAGGAAATAGGAAAGAAACATTTGAAACTTCAATAGTGGTCCCTCCTTCACTCACCTGGCAGTCACCGAGGTACAGAGGATGATTCACCAAAGCATACTACGAACTTTTGTCACATGTCGACTTCAGGTTCTTAAAATTTAGTTAGACGCTATGGGAGAGGCAAGTTTGAAGTAAAAAATTTCCAGCTTTTTCACATATCATCAGTCATGATTAGCTGGCCAAGGATGGTGTCACAGGTTTATATAGTATTGAGCTACTAAAGATCTAGTACTCACTGCTTGGCAGACATTTGATAAAGTTGACTCTATATCAACCACATTAATTTGCCAGAGCGAATTAAGCATGGCATTTTTCTTGTCTTCAATCGTTTTTAGAACAATCTTATCTTTGTTTTGTCCTTCATTCAGCTGTTTCAGCTCATCCCTTATTTGAATGCAAGACACAGCACCTACAGATTCAAGAAGATATGAGTTTGTTGACTATTATAGAAGTTTGACAAGAGGTTCAGCATGCATCATTTCCTCGGACTGAGAGAGAAAATACCGGAAGCTGCCATCACTTGCGATTTTATGTGGTGCCCCTTATCTCGAACCCATTCTGCTACAAAAGGGACCTTCATATATCGAATATCCTTTCCAAGTTCTCTTGCAGCCTTTCGCGTGTAAACATAACCAATAGTATGAAGCATGGCTTCTCCAAAAGCTGTGGATGGCAAGAGTCAATGTCAATGCAGATATCATCAGTGAATCAAAAATAAAGCGAGCCTACAATGGGGCTGAATAATTTCTCTTGCTTCCATCTTCAAAAAAAGAATCTACTCAGAGAGAGAGAGAGAGAGAGAGAGAGAGCTGGTGCTACCAAAAAAAAAAAATTGTCAGAAAAGTTTAGCCAAACAGAAGTGAAAAGAGAATTGCCAATCAACACCCAACCACTTGGACTGATTCTTTTACTATTATTATTTTTTTTATGGGTAATCTTGCGATTATCCCTCTTCTTCAACTAGCCGTTAATTTAAATAGAAATATTGGAGAGAGATGGGCTCAGTCCCATGGAAAATAACAAAGCAATATACATTCTACCGGAGCTACACCAGGAAAAAATTACTGAGGAATGTCGCTGTTTGGAGTCATATCAAGTTTGTCCTCTAGCTATTTCATGTGTAAAAGAAACTATCCAGTATTATGGACTTGTTCTAGTTCCAGTAAAAAGGGAAGAAATTGCTGCTTCTTACAAGGTAAGCCTCAATTTACTTATACATGACAAACCTTAAATGACACCGAAACTGATCACTCTCTGACCTCACTAAACAAGATACGTCTGGATTTGCGTATCCGAGAACTTTTGCTGCTGGTAAAGCATGGACTCGAACAATCACATATTTACATCTGCCAGCTTGACACCATTTCGAGTAAATATATATGTGCATATAGAAGCCAGGTCGATGTTGGAAGGGAAGTGCTTAATTAAAGGCATATATTTTACACATATGACATTTACAATAGCCACATGTTGGCCAAACAGAGAGACCATGACAAGTTCAACATTAATAGATGTTACAAAATCTTCCTAGAAAGCTAAATTTCAGAGCTTGATCTAGTCTGTTTTATTTGCCTTTGCTCTCTCAGGGTGGGGATTAGATCCTGTGAAAATGTATAAGTGATGATTTTGAATAGGTAGATGGTATTTCATGTCTTATATTTTGAAATAACATTTCAGTGTTAATCAATGCATTGCAAAACTTTCATGCACCTAATCATTATCAGAAAAATGCATGATGATTTATTGGTTATAGCTCAGCCTTTGGTCTATGCATTTTGTTCAAAAATTAGATAAAGTGATCCATGTAAGTAGGCAACCAAAATCTCCCTCATGAAAGGAAATTCGATATATAAGCACACTCAAGAAGAAGAAGAGTTACCTGCTTTAGAGAGGCGTGTTGCTTCTGAATTTGCCCATTTTACAAACTCTTCCGTTTGACATTCAACGAAAGGCTGAAGGCGATCCTTCAAAATATTGATGAGTTTTTCTTCCCTTTCATTTTGCAGCGCCTGTACCATAGAAATGGAAAAATAGGTCAAACAAGTTGCATATACTGACAAGTACAGCGGGTGGATAGGGCTCCGGAAACAATTAAAAATATATTAATGCAGTTTATCAGAGGAAGTGTTTATATAGCAGAAATGATACTTTAATTTTTTTCTGCTTTCGGACTTCTGAATCCTGGGAATCGTCTTCACCTTCAATTCCTGCTAAAGAAGCCAATGCAAATTGCCCAACATAATCTCCAAACATGTCACTCCCAAAAAGCATCCCAAACACGACTGAAGGGTGCAGCATGGTGTCCCTGACAAACTCAATATAGGTAAGATATCTAACATCTGTTTTTCCTTTTTCTTTTTCTTCCTTCAGAGAACTAAACGACGAAGAAACAAGAAGGGGTGATCTGGCATAAACGGACATTGAAATCAAATGAATCTAGAGAAAAAGTCTAGATTAATGAGAATGATATTTCCCTCATTTTTTGGCATATGATTCGCTTAGAAAAATGAACTAACAAAAAGTATTTTCCTACTCAACAGAAAAAGTTTTCTTATAGGAAGAGATTTTCCTACCAAAGCATAAATTTAAGAAAATAATTTTCTTTTTGAAAGCTGAAAAATATTTTCAAAAATATGACTAATTATTGATGCTTGAACTCGAAATTCTAGGGTTAGACATGAAAACTCAACGCCAGTCTCCAGGTCCTAACATTTAAGACGAGGACTCTAGCGCCTAGGCTGGGGTCCATTGAGGTAGTGTGCGAACCCCTGGTTCTCCTTGCCCTATGCCTCAACACTTAAGCTTGGATAGCTGATACTCAAGCTTCATTTCAGGCACTTAGACTCAGGTCCACAAAGGATGGGCGTAGGTCCTTGACACTTGTCCTTGAGTCATTGGTGAATGGAAAACTCATTTTTATAATAAAAAAAATTCATTATTTCTTAAAAAAGTATTTTTTTCTGTACTTTCTTTTCTTTTTCCTTCTCGTTGGCTGGCCATGGCAATGGCCTTTGGTCAATCACTGTGGCCGGTGACTAAAGAAAAAAAGACAAGCAAAATATAATTACAAATTTGATTTTAAAAATTTTAAAAATTTAAAAAATAAAAACAAAAATTATTAAAAGGAATGCATGGAGGAAAATATTTTCCATACAATAGAGCAGAAAAATATCATCTTGTTTATTTTCAAGTTCTAACTTCTAACCAAACACCAGAAAATGACTTCCTATTAAACATTTTCTAAAAATACTATATTTTCTAATGGAGTCTTACTCAGAAATTATCCACACTGGTAAAACTATTCAACTTATTGTATCAGCTGTCAAATTTTATTGGCTACTACTCAAATAGCTGGGAGGCAAGCAATTTCAGTACTTTTTAACCCAAAGTAATTAAGAACTGAGAAATAGAGCAAACCCATTTGTGACCACTATCTGATGGACACTTGCATTTCATTGAATTTTTTGTATACCTAAAGAAAATCATTATCTCTGAAAATGCTAGATAGAATGGACTTCGGAATATACTGGTTTATCCAATGAAAACATATGCTGGAAAATGGGGTGTTAAGAAAATTAAGTGTACTGTGAAGGCCTAGCTCATTGTTGCTCAGGAGAAAAACTTACGGAGTAACTCCTGCCTTTCCGTGCTTGTCATATGCCTCACGCTTCTCAGGATCACTCAGCACTTGATAAGCCTCCCCAAGCATCTAAACATCGAAGGCACAATCAGTAATACCAGATATATTTTATATAGAAAAAGTTTGAGGCTAGATATACACTGATCTCAGAAAAAGCTTCTGATCTACATAACATGTGAAAGTCAGTCAAGCTGAATGCTGAAAATTATATCTCTGAACAACATTCTTTTTCAATCTGACCTCCATTAATAAACTGATTGACTTTCAGATTATTCTGCTTCAAAAATCCATTTTTCCTTTTGACACTGCTTGCTTGGGGACTCCAAACATTCATCGTCAATGGAATTTGTAGTTTTCCTTGCAAACTCATGGTGATTATACTTGTTCAGGAAAACAAAAGAGAATCAAACTGACCTGGAAATTTTCTGCTGCTTTTGGATCTCCAGGATTCTTATCTGGATGAACCAGCCGCGCCTGAAAGACAATGCATAAACTAAATTCAAGTAAAGAAACTGACATTTTCCTCATATTCACAAAACCTTATTCCCAACCCTGATCATAGGTACAACCAACAATTCTGTATTCACTTAAAGTAGCATCTCTTTCTTCTTCTCCCAATCACATTGGAAAGTCCCTTACCTTCCATTTGAATCTCATTCTCACCCGAAAAGGAGAAGCCAACCGAACGCGCAGATGACCAATTACCTTGAGATAATAAGCCTTCTTAATATCAGCCGGAGAAGCATCCACGCTCAACTCGAGGATGTCATAATATGTCATGTCCTTCACCATCTCCCTCTCTCTACCCAAAGACAAAAACAAAAGAAATGCATAAGCATCAGCGAAGCACGTCAAGAAGAAGGTGAACCCCGTAAACGCAGCCCTCTCAGCCAAATCAGCCTCCTGTACACCCATTCACATTTCCTCCCAATAAACGAAAGACATAAGAAATCTCCCAAATAACCATTTCAGTTCAACACGCACATGCAAATGCAGTGAAAAAAGAAAAGAAAAACCCGAAATAAAGAAGCTCGGGAGGAAGAGGCTTACGAGGTTGAAGCTGAAAAGGTGGAAAATACGAGCTGATCGAAGAAGAAGAGAGCAAAATGAGAGCCCCAAAGACAATAAGCTGAATGCGGTAGAGGGCACAGAGCTCAGGCACGGAGTCGATCCTGATCTGATTCGAAGAGTGCGATGAAATCAATAATAAAAGCACTAAATATACGGTGGAGGGGAAGGTGATCGTTAGTCGGTAGGGGTACAGCAGAGATATCGAAAAGACAACGCAGCTAGAAAAATTAGAAGCGACACGAAGAAGATTCTGTATATGCTGCTGAGTCGTTTTGCATATGCTAGTTAGAAAGGTTGACCAGCGTCCACGTAAAAGATGCCATGGTTCTGGTTCTTCGAAAGCGTCCGCCCGACAACGGAACAGTTTCCTGGCATCGCACACCAGGTGGGGTTTCTCATACGGAGGTGTATATCACACTAATAATATGATTGTCTGTGTATAAAATTATTCCTTTACATTCGCACATTATTATAGATTTTCTTATAAGTGCTTCTGCATACTTGCCAAATAACTAAATTAAGATATTTTATAATTATTAAGGCTTTTTGTATTATATTCTATTAGTTATTTTTGTATTAAGGCACATTGTTTATGGTTTTTTATTGTTTCCCTTTGAGAGTTATTAGAAAAATATCATAATTGTTATCCAAATTTCATTGCATCCTGGAGGATTTTTGTCAATAAACATTAATAATAACGTGGTGGCAAATAACAATTTAAAGACATTGCCCTTTGATGCTTTAAATTCTAATTCCATTCTTCATAATAGATTATGTACCAACAATTTTGAGGAATTAGTTATGCAACAATAGAGTCAAAGCCAATCAAAGTTATAGATCAAGACATAGTGAAACAGGGCCGGTTTAATGACAACAATTTTGCTAGTTGGAAAGGCAATTTTTTTTTCTCATTGCCTTGAAGATGTGCTACATTCTAGATACCACTCTAATGCTTATAGAGGATCTAAAGCCTACTATTGAAAGGGGACAACCTAGTGCAAAAGTCATCGAAAGGGTCAACAAGGAGAAGTAGTAGAGCGAGAATATTTAAGATTTAGGTCTAGATTTTATTACTCATATTCTCCTTATTGAAGATTACAAAGACAATAATGTGGTAAATAAATACACTTTAATATTAAATCTAGAGGATGATCCTCAGAGTTTTAGTGATGCTATGTCTTCTAGGAATGCTTCATTTTGGAAAGATGTTATAAATGACGAAATGAACTCAATTATGTCTAATAATACTTTGGTATTAGCAAATTGACCAACAAAGATCTAAAGCTATTGGATGTAGATGGGTTTCAAGAGAAATATAATTCTAATGGTATTGTCCAAGCTTTTAAGGCTAGGTTACTAGGCAAGGGGTATAGACAAATGAAATGAATAGATTATTATAATACATATGCTCTTGTAGAATGCATAACATCTATTCAAATTTTTTTACATTAGTATCCACATGTAAATTTTTACCTTCATCAAATGGATGTCACAATTATATTCTTCAATGAAGATTTAAATGAGGAAATTTTTACATAGAATAACCAAAGGTTTTGTTCTTTTCGGAAATGAAATGAAAGTATGTAATTTGGTTAAATCCCCATATAGCCTTAAGTCCTAAGCAGTGGCATGAAATAATTGATTCAATCATATTGTCTAATGGTTTCACGTATAATAGTGTTGATAAGTATATTTATTTTAAATTCACTATAGACTATATTGTATTAGTTTGCTTGTACATTGACTTTTTTTCAATCGAAGCTTGTAAAAATTGATAATATTCTTATTTTTGGAACTAATATGAATGAATCATTGAGACTAAGAAGTATCTAACTTCCATATCTAAAAATAAAAGATTTTGGTGAAGAAGATATTATCCTGGGTGTCAAAGTTTAAAAAAATAATAATAGAGGTTATTCTTTGGGTCAAGATGATCACAATGAAAATATATTGAACAAAATCAAACATCTTCATTTTATAAAAATGAGTACTCTACTCTTCCAGGTCAATTATTTACCAACAAGTTATACATTAAAAAAAAATTGCATGTGTAATTCTCAAATCAGCTTAAGCTACGAGGGCATCCAAGGAAATATCACTTCTTGGTGCGATAACTGAAAATAGGAATGGCACGGTCTTCTTGAATGATAGTTTTCCCAATATATTTGTCATGCCCCGGTCTCAAGTATGCAGCAGTCCTTGTCATTTTCTCTTCGACCAAAATATCATGACGTCCCAGGTAGGTCGTTGGCCTTCTAATTCATCAGAGCTTTATGCAAATGAAAGCGAGGTAAGTAAATTACAACTTTTCCAAGCCATTATATAAACACCTTCACACACACACACACACATAACCATACACACAGATACCAGTACTTGTACATGCCAAATACAAACTAGGGAGGATAGACCCAAAACCCGCAACACAAGAAAGTGGCGAGGGAAGGGAGACTGAGCTATACATCAAAAGGAAAACAGAGTCATACTAGTATCAACTAGACTAGGCCAACCTAGGGGTCTACCATACTACAGCCTAAGGAATCGCCCAACCTGGGGTCGATGTTCCACAGCTTATACTTGCCCGAGGGCTCTTTATGATAGACCAAGGGCCTCCAACTTCTCTTGCATAGTGGACCTAGTACTGGTGGGGAACCCAATGCCATTGTGGGTTATCCCATTCCCATATGGTGGTTTCGTGCTTCTCCATGACATATCCAAACGCTGACTTGTACCTATATACAATCGACCTGTTGTCCTAAGGCTTCTTAGGCCTTACCCACTCCTCTAGCTCCTCCTCATATGCGCCCAAATCCATGTCATGTACCATCTCCTCCTCCTCCATCAGTTCTTCCTCCATCGGCCCTTCTTCTGGGTCCATAATCAGGTCCTATAGGAAGGATATAGATTGACAGAGTGAGATGATAATCTTAGTGAATCTACCCCATATACCCGGACTAGGAATGAAATCGCCCTAAGATCCCTATTCACGTCTCAAGTACTAACTATCACCACTGGCCAGCTCTAATATCACTATGGGGCCAAATCATTCTCGACGCCCCCAATTTCTAATGAAATTTATCTCTCTAATATCTACTCACCTCAATACCTCGCTTTTTCTCATCCAGGTCTACTTATAAGTCAATCAGTCCACGATTGAGACTTGCCCATAAGCCATTGAACCTACTAATCAGGGTTAGTAGCAATAATTAAAGGATTAAATACAACACAAATTTTAAAAAAAATAAGGTGGTCCACAACCAGCTTATGACTCTAACTAATTTTCATTGGCCCATCGCCATTTGCACGAGCGATCCAAAACCAATGACCGCACCGGTTATCCAAACAATCACCCAAAAATTAACGTAGTCTAGTCGACACCCTTACTGGGTTTTACCGACCTCCAAGACTGATCAGGGCCCACTGGCCACCTAATCGGCCCAATTATTTAAAATAAAGAAATAATGAAAAAGTGGCCCTAATTGGCCCTAATCACCCAATTACATAATTAAATCACCCAATCAATTCTAATAATTCTACTAGAATAGGAAATAGTCCTAATCTAGGGAAAGGAAGTCTACTCACAATCAATTCCTCACGTACTGGTGGTTGGTGGCGACCTACGATGACACAAATTCTCATGATTTAGAGAGCGATTAGGCTTGATGCGACTTGGCGAACTCCAGCTCGACCTTATAGAAGGATGGCCCAGCTCCGAGGGACTCTGGTGACGACTCCAGTGAAGCCTCTATGGGCAGCCCTTGGCCGTGGGAGCTAGCCAAGGCTGTAGGGGAAGCAGCGGAGGTCGGCGGTGAGCGAATCAACTCCAGCAAGGGTCCATAGACCCGGTTCAAGGCCAAACAATTCTGATCGGTGGCGGTTTGAGCTCCGAGACACGATGGTGAAGGCTACTTCTGGGTGATGTTAGGTGGCCCTCGAGTTGGTTGATGGCGGCTGAGCAGCCTCGCTTGGAGCTGGAATGTGTTTAACCTGGTTTGGCCGGACTTAGGTCCGAACAGAGATTGTCGGGTCAGAGCTCGATTCTCACTCTCTGTGTCAAATCAACGGCGGCAAGTGGCTAGGGCTTGTTCTTGGGACATCCAGGAGTTGGATGGTGGTGGTGGCAAGGGATGGGTGCTGCCGAAATCGGCTTGATGGGTCGACAAGGGCTCCGGCGAGGGTTTTAGGGAAGAAAAAGGGGTTTATGGGCGAATCGACGATTCTAGGTTAAATAAATAGCAACGAAAGCCATTATGGAGCTGAGGGAATGCATAGGGATGTGTTGGAAGCAATGGCATGGTCGGCGAGTTGCCGGAACAGCCAAACTCTAGCAAGGAGTTTGATGGAAGAATAGGGGACGACCAAAACCGTGGGGGCAACTTCAAGCGGCTCCCGTCTGCAGCGACGGCGGCGGCGGTCTATTGGGGTTGGAAGAGGGTGTGTCAGGGAAGCTGAGGGAAGCAACGACACGTCGATTGGTGGTCAGAGCAGCAAGATCTAATGGTCAAAAGGTAGTTGCACGGGTGAAAAACAGGGTGAGTCCACGCCCGAGAGAGGAGATAAGCTTGTCGATGGCAGGTGGCAACCAGCCAGCGGCCATGACGCTCGCTGACGAGACGCCTAAATGTATGTGCAGGCGTGTCTGGTAGCTGGCTACCGGGGGGCCCTTTCTGACGTGCCCACTAGCTCTTCGACAATAAGCCCAAGAGAGAGAGAATTGGCTTGGGGGGGAAGGGGGGTTCGCGCCGATTGAGCCGGTCGGTTTGCAGTTAGACTGGTCTGACTTGCTGTTAAACCGATCCTAGCGTTGACTCGGCGGTCAACCTGGGAAAATAATAAAAAAATTAATTAAAATTAATAAAATTAAATAAGAATCTAAATAAATTGAAAATAACCTTCCAAAACCAAAACTCAAGGTTCTTGGGGTTAAACGCAATTAATTAAATTTCAAGAATCCAAATTAAATTTTGAAAATTCAAATGCAAAACCGGGAAAATTCATGGGGCTCTTAGGCCACTATTAAGACTAAAATAGTTACATAATAAACTCCCGAGAAGGCCAAATCAGGCCGTTACAACATTTGTCATTCAATCTGCATCTATCTTGATTTTGAATTATATATTCTCTTTTGTCCTTTTAATTCATTTATATTTCAAAAAGCATGTAGTGACCACTTCATCATTCAGAAGTTGAACTGGGGCTTTTAGATGCATATTGACTTTTATATACAAAAAAAAGCTCAACATACATAATGTAATAGATGTATATATGTGGATGATTGCGAACTAGGTAATTTGCCTTTTCATTTGAGAGCTCTTGATGAAATTTGATCATGTGGTGTAACAGTGAAACGACATATTGTTTAATGAATATGTAGGATGGCGAACTAATAACAATGGAATGGGATACTCCTCGGTGTGATTGACATTTAAGCAGGGATTGGGATTGGGATTCGGGGAAAATTACTATGACTTGTGAATTTGGCAAAATCACATCATCATATTCACCGATTTTAAGATACAATGCCTTGCTTATATATTCTTGTAGATCCTCATTGAACAGTTGCTCAAGTGCTTCCACTACCATGAGGACGAACGTGTATGTGGTAGCATCACTTCGTGGAGGTGAGCTAACTAGTATGACGCTGTCCTTAGGGTCCTCATAGATGTTTGTATAATCAAAACTAATGTTATTAAATATTCATCAAGAGCCGTCATCATCGATATTCTCTTCCATGATCATGGATGCAAGTAAATTTGCAATTCCGTCGGAAGCTTTGCTCAAATGACTTTCTCACGCTGACAAAATGCTTAATACCTAACACTGGTTGTGCGGAGATCGTTAAGCGGCCAAAATGTCCCCCTTTGAACTTGTGCAGAACAATGGTTGCCACTCAACATGAGGATCCGAAAAGAGAGACATTGTCTTCGACGGTTCCATGTTGATGTCTTGGTGAGGCACATCAATTTATTTTTGAAGTCGGAAGATTCCTTAAGCCAATGAATTTCCCCAATTTTGACTAGCATGATTAGAAAGAGATTAGTGCCTTGTTTTCTGCTGCATTCAATTCTTTCTTAAATTGGATTTTGCACGTTAAAATCTGCAATTTACATATTAAAGGAAATATTAAGCCGTTACGAAATATATGAGATTTTATCAAGTAAAGTTGTGGAGAATTTGTGGTTAAGGTGGCTTTCAAAGAAGAGAAAAAAAAAACAACTAGCCTCCAATAATTGGTATTAGAGCAAGATACTAATTATTTTGAATTGTTTACTTATAAGATAATGATTTATCATGGCTTGTACCTTGCACCAGGTATCTTTGAGTGACAGAGCAACAACAAATCTCCCTACTTTGATAGAAAGGATTACATCATTTGAAAAAAAAAATGAAAGCCTTCATCTGATCCATTGATCCTTTGATATGGGATATCATTCTGTATGGAATTTATCCAAATGTAAGAGCCATATCTTTAGTTGCTAGAGACAAAAAAAAAAAAAAGGAAGAAGAAGCACAAGAAGCATCACTTTCTTCTACTAAACTCGTCAAACAAGAAGCTTTAGATGCAAAAGCTTCTATACCCTCGTTGTTGTACATTACCCCTACCGAACATAACCGTGTTTCATCTTGTGAAACAACAAAGGAAATTCGGGATAGATCTTATGTGATTTTTAAATGAATTAATAGGGTATAAAAATCAAGATTAACATATTTCTTGGTCAATACGAGTCCTTCAAAATGAAGTATGATGAATCAAGTTGGGTATTTTTAATAGATTCATAGACGTAGTTAAGAGGCTTGCATATCAAGGCAATCCAATCTTATGACCATTGAAAGTGAACAAACTTCTATGAGGACTTCTAAAGGATCGGAATCAAGTTAAAACCTCTATTTGAGAAATTCAAAGATTCATGCCACTACCCATTGATGAACTAATTGGAGCTCTTCTGTCCTATAAAGTTGAATGACTTATTGATAAAGATGACCTCAAAAGTAAAAAATCAATTGCCCTAAGGTCTAACATTGATTCTGATGACACATACTCTAAAGAAGACAGAACAATGACAATTTGGCTCTCCTAATAAAAACATTCAAAAAGATTAATAGGAAAGGAAGAAAATTCAAAGGAAAAAGTTCTTCCATTTAGTCGACCAAAAGAAGACCAGCGAGTAAAGTGATGTAATACGTTTCGAATGCAAAAACAAGGACATGTCAAGCCAAATTGTCCACTTCTAAAGTGAAAAAAAGAAGAAGGAAAGTCTAAAAGAGTTCAAAAAAGCTATAAAAGCATAAACATTGAAGCAACAATGAGGAATATACAAATACATGTTTGATGGAAAATTCAAATTCAAACTCAGACTCAGATTCATACTTAGATGCAAAGGAAGCAGTGTACGTAAACTATTCCAAAATTCCAATTGAAGTTGCAAATTATATTGATCATTTATGACTTTGCTCTAAAAAAATAAAAATCTATGAATTGAGGAAGGAAAACTCCACGCTAAGATAATAGGATATATCTAAAGAAGATAACATTAATTTTTTTTTAAATTCATTTGACTTACATAGAGCTTACCTACAGTAAAGTGCATTTTTGTTGTTAATGAAATAAAAGTAAAATTGTATATTTGAAAAATTTTAAGTAAGTGAATTTTTTTATATGAATCTTAATAAGTATTGGACACAAAAGATATAGTTTAGAATGTAAATGAATTGAAACTTACATCTACCAAGAAGTTTTTCACTAATGCAAACTTTGAGAGTTTCTACAAATGATAATGTTTGAAACTTCTAACAAAATTCCTAAATAGAGGTGTGCACTAAATCCGATTCAAGCAGACCGAATTGATTGGCACCCGCCGATTCATGGCATATTTTAGAGAGAACTAGTTTGGTCCTCTGAAGTTTCAAACTGTGCATCAATGGCCTCCAATAAAGCCTTAACATTGTTATGCTGAGCTAGCAAACCACAAATAGTATGGGATATTTTAGTTCTTATGAACATCACACTAAGGCGGTTAGACCGCTCCCATTTTTCATAAAGGGTTATCTCAGTTGCAGTGCTCAAATCAGTAAGAGCATGTGGTTTGTTTTACCTTATAGCATAATCAATTTCCATCATCCCTAATTGAAGAATGATCAATTCCATCCAAACTTTATAATTTTCACCGTCCAATATGGGAACATCACTTTTAATTTCAGAGAAAGTCACCGATTGTAAAGCTGTATAACAAATATGCATGCTTATGTCATAAATTTGAGGCGAATTAAAGCAATATCATACTTTGCTAATGCAAAATATGGGAAATATAAATCACATAACATAAAAAATGCATGTGGGCTAAGTCTTTAATTTAAATAGATTCATAATAACATGAAGAGACTATCACACTATACTCCTTTTCTCAATCCCTATGGGTAAATTAAGAAAAATAATATGATATTTCAACCTAATTAATCATATTAGTATAATGGAAATTCTTGTGGGATAAAATCTATTAGAAAAATAATATAATTAATTATAATTAATGTCTTTTTTTTAAATATGATCCGGATGCACTTAATGTATATAAATTAATTAATCAAGGATGCTGAGACTACTCCTAATTAATTAAAAATATATGGATCATTGGAAATTTAATTTCATGCTATATATATTCACAAACTGCATATAGGGGCAAATAGTAAATAATTCACCATAATGGCAAAACTGTTAATAAACCATAAGGGCAAATCTGTAAAAATGCTAAATTAAGGGAAAAATAGTAAATAAATACGTCCAGGGGAAAAAAAGTAAAATTGAACAGCCACGGGACAAATCAGTAAATGCGGCAGCCCTAGGGGCAAAACCAAGAATTTTCGAAGAAAAATAAGGGCTGAATGGTAAAGTAATAAAGAGAGGGGAAACCGTAATTTCAGAAAGGAACAGGGGCAAGGAGGACAAAAGGCCATGGGGTGCCAGCCAGGCACGCACCCTCAAAGCCTCGCGCGAGCGCGTGCCATGTATCCATGCGTGTGCTCCCCTCTGCCAGCACGTTCGACTCGTGAAGCCCACGCGCCATACCCCCCTTTCCAAAATCGCGATTTTCACTATTGTTCTTCCCTCTTAACGCCATTTCATTGTCTTCTCCGAATGCTCACCCCAAATCAAATAAATTTTGGGGTTTGTAGCTTATGCCGGCACGACCATAATGGTCCAAGAATCAACAAAAACAACAAAAAAAATTAGCCCTAAATCAAACCAAAAACCCCAAACGACAAACCCTATAAACCCAAAACTTCAACCACGCAATTCGTCTCGATCATTCGAATACTGAATTGATTTAGGGCTTTAGTTACCCATATGATTGCGAACATGTATGGTCAAAATCAGGTCGTTGTTTGCTGGAATTTGGCCGAAATCAGCGATTTCTCTCTTAAGCCCGAAAAGCCCCAATTTTTATTTTACCCAAAATCAGCATAAATTCACACGAATTCCATCAAGACAAAGATGCTAAAGCTCTGATACCAAATGTTAGAATAAAATATACATGAAGGACTAAATGTCTCGATTATTTATGAACGAACAAATCCGTTCGTAATCGAGACCGAATGCGAAAACGTAACAAATTTTTACTTACCTCCAGCCATTAATGGAACTCGATGAAGTACTTGATTCCAGAAGTCGTGGAATGTTCAGAGATCGCAAATCTCTAGCCAATTGCCCTCTAGAAATCGATGGAGTTTTTTTTTAAGCTTGAGGGTTTGGTTTAGAAGAGCCCTATTTATAACTTACATTCGCATCCCTTCGCATAACTTCTCCCATCAAGAAGATAATTAGGTTATCGAGTAATTATCACATAATATTGTAGGTAATATCCATTAATGAATTAAATCGAGAGACAAATAAATGTGAGATCATAATAATATAACAAGATAAATATAATCACCTCGATAATTCCTCACTTGGGCTAGCCCGTTCTTTCGATGGGTTAATTCCCTTTTTAGTTGGGCTGATAAAAAAAAATAATGTGGAAAAAGAAAGGCACAGGAAAGAGGGAAAGTCTGACTTTGACTAGACATGAAAGAGGGAAAAGAAAGGCGTAGGAGCTTGGGCAGAGTGAGGGGAGAGAGAGAAGATAAAGAGAAAAGAGAAAAGAGGAGGGAAAGAAGAAAGGGAGGGGAAAGAGAAGAGAAGTAAAAAGGGGGGAGAAGTCGTCCAAAAAGAAGGGAAGTTCGGCGGAGAAAAGGGAAAATGAGGAGAGAGAAGGGGAAAATTCTCAGCAATCATCCGTTTTTTCATTCAATCCATTTCACCTCCACAGGAAAGCATATCTCGATCATTTTCATTTCAGTTTATTGTTTGTTCGTAAGCTTGCTGCTCTTCATTTGGACATGTGTTCTGTACATGTTTTCAAGCCTAAATTTAACTTAGTTTTATTGTGATTTGGTTGATTCCATGCGAGACGATGTTTAGCTTGATTTCATGAGCTTCTGTGATGATTTGTAGTTTGGATTGATGTTAGTTTAGGAAACTAAAACTCACCAATCGTTGCCAAACTTTATATGTTCGATGAAAAGTCGAGATGATTTGATTTTTTCCTAGTCAAATATGTTTAATTGCTTGAGGAATCTTTATAGTCGTGTGATGCTGTTTTGAAATCATAGAATTGTCAATTTTTTGTTCAGTGATAGATTTCAGTTTCGGCTTAGTGTTGAATGTGGATGTAGTTGAAATGAAGACGATGAACAGAGGTTAGTTTTGTTAATTTGTTAGAGAAGAGGTTAAACCAACAATAAAAAAGAGGGACCGAAACAAAGAAATTAAAAGAGGGCCGATATATTAAGATGGGCCAAATTAAAGAAATAAAAGCATGGGCTGGCGCAAAGCACAATTAAAAAGTAGATGGGCCGGCGAAATAAAAAGAAATGGGCTAGAGGATAAAATGGGCTGCGAAATTAAAAAAACAAGGAAATGGGCCGACGAATTAATAAAAAAGGGAATTGGGCCGGCCTTTTAATAAAAAAATCATTTTTTAAAAAAATAAGAAAAGAATGGGCTGGTCTCTAAAGGACCTAGACCAGTAAGGTCCGGGTCGTTTCTGGCCGGGTTATTATAACCCGGTCTGAAACCCTTTTAATAAATATAAATAAATAAAAAATAATAAATGATTAGAAAATACAAAATAGATAATAGAAACTCAGAAAATAATAATAAATTAGAAAACAGGAAATAGATAATAGAAAATTCAGAAAAATAAAAATTAGAAAATTAGAAAATTAGAAAATTAGAAAATTAGAAAATCAAAAAATTATTAGAAAATCATAAACAATCAGAAAAATTATTAAAAATCGTTAAAAATCAGAAAATCATTAACAAATCATAAAAAATCAGAAAAATATTATAAAATCATTAAAAATAAAAAAATCATTAACAAATCATAATAAAATCAGAAAATCATTAGAAAATCAGAAAATCATTAGAAAACCATAGAAAATCAGAAAATCATTAGAAAATTAGAAAAACATTAGAAAATCATAAAAAGATATATGAAAAAAGTTTCTAAAGTGAATTCAATTGTATAAGTTTTTAGAGCTTGACATTAAAACCCTAGTGGACTAGTCTTTTAGGTGATGTAAGCCTGCATGAAAACATTTAGGTTAACCAAGTAATCAATTTTAGGTACCAAAAGGGCATTAACTAATTAGTTAATGTAATCAAGTCCCCGTACTCTAGGAATCTCTAGTTGTGTAGAAAGTGAAGCATTTCTCCCAATGCTTTCACTTGGTTTCTAGCCAACCTTAATAGGCTAGTGACGGCTCCTTTTAAAACAAAGTTTTTTTAGACGATTAAAGAGATTTTAAAATGAAAATTGCCTAAATATCACACGAGGTATGGATTTGGGAGAATCCAAGCTCGAGATTGTAAAATCAATAGCAAATACTTCTAAACCTATCTTTTCTCCCCCTAAAGGGCGGAAGTTAGATCGCGACAGCTTGGCGACTCCGTTGGGACTTATGGACTTAGGCCTAGCAAATAAATTGATTGATTGGTAATTGGTTGATTGTTAACTAACATGTTTTTATGCGGCACTTACATGAAGATGAAGGTAAGTCCACTAATTTGATGTTGTGGTAGATTGTTCATGCAGGTTGGGCGATATAAGGGGTGGAGTGTTTTGTTAACCAATTGTTTTGCAGAGAGGTGTAGGAATGTATGAATATGTGAATGCAATTGAAGTGTTGTTTGAATATAAATTGATAAGCATGTTTGCTTATTATTGCATCACTACATCTCGCACACATAACCTGCAGCCAAAACCCAAACCGCGCTTAGGAAACCCTTAGGAGGTGTCGAAAGAAGGAACCCGCGTCGGGAACGACCCGTGGTAATCCCCTTTCAGCCCTGCTCATTCTAATTAGTGATGAAGGGAACTATCCGACGAAAGTGCGGACGGGGAAACCCTTCGGATCTAATAAGAATGGGAGCCTTACGCCTATAGATATCCTGCCATTAGATATTATCTTCACAATTTCATGTGTTTGTGTTTGTCAATGCAACATCATGGTCCCATTCTCACCTGTAAGTATTTTCCTTTACTTGCTCATTATTACTTCAATTTTTCTTTGGTTATACGATGCATTGCGATTTGATTCAAATGCCCGTATAGGTTTACTTTCAATGGGTACTCCTGAAATTCGAATCATCCTTTCCCCAAGGAAGGCTCTTCTAAGCATGTGGGATGGTCTCACCAGCAATAAGCGGGATTATGTGGAGAGGAGGATTGGATACCTCATTTCACTTTTGCACGTGGAGCCTCAAGCAGCCATGATCAAAGTAATAACACATTTTTGGAACTCGACGACCTCCACATTCGTATTTGGTTGAAATGAGTTAACCCCGACTTTAGACGAGTTTGATGTCATCATAGGTAGGTCACCATCTTTTGGGTGGGCCAATCTGTTAATAGGCTCAGATCCTATGTCAAGTTTGAGTGAATTTTTAAAAGTAAACATCACTGAAATTAGGAATGTCGTACGAGGAAATTCAAATGCACTCCCTTTTTCTTATTTGGAAAGAAACCTAGCTAGTTTACCTACCAGATCAGACCTTCAAGATGCCAAAATTTTCCTCCTTGCGTTCTTTGGTTTTGTCATCTTTCCTCATACAAGAAAAACTATGGACCCTCGAGTCGCTTTTGTTGTTCACCAAGTTTGTCACTCAAAAAGGTTTACGAACATGATTTTAGCCGAAACATTTATTTCCCTCTCTCGTTTCAAGGATGGCTCTTCTAGTGCTTTTAGGGGTCCAATAGGCCTTCTTCAAGTCTGGCTTCTCTCTCATTTAAAAGAATTTGGTGGCAGTATGTTCATTCTAGAAGTCGATAAAAACATGCACCCTCTCTCCAAATATAAAGAAATAGATAAATTCATCCATTTTTGGTCATTTTACTCATGGATGGACTTCTTTATAAACCTTGTTCCGAGTCAGATCTTATGGCAAGCCTCATGGATAAGATTTCTCAAAGCACGCCTTACTAGCGGATGCGATGACCCGATCCCACTTTTGGGACTCACGGGATCTACGTCGTATTATCCATTAAGGGTAGCCCGTCAGTATCGCATGCTTCAAGAAATCCCTCCTCCACTAAAGTCGGGTTTATATCGTTTCGACTTCCACCCTCAATTCATCCAAGGAGATCAAGTCCAACAGATCGAGGAATAGATCAACAAGATGGAGGATATGCTATACCACTGCCCACCAAGAGATGTAGATTGGGTTTTAGAGTTGGAAGGTGAAATGAGAGAACATCATGCTTCTAGGGAGTACATGCTTCGTCAACCAGAGCCCGTGCTCAAAGTACTTCTCTCTTACGTTTCTCCTAACCCAACTCCAAGGGAAGTTCAGATTCAATATGCCATTAGAGAAAGAGACGAAGCTCTAACCAAGGTGGAACGCCTCATCCAAGAAAACAAACAGCTCCACTCGTGTCAATCGAAGAGATCAACCCGAACTGAAACTTCAAGCACGTCCCGTTAAAAGTTGATTAACTGATGCAATCCCTTTCCCTAATTTAGTCTGATGTATTCTTTAGTCGAATACAAGAACCTTTCCTTTTTTAGGAGCTTTGATGTAATTAAGGATCTTATCATTTGTGTTTTGAGTTCTTAGCAATTAGCAAACGGGCATTTAAATCAAACTCAACGTATCGCCCCTTTTTATTATATAAATTCTTGATATGAAACTCCGATAAGAATCCCTTTTCGTAAGATTAGACTTGCACGAAAGATTCTTATCCGTGTTGCATTACGAGAATCGATAAAATAAAAGGGGGGTTTTAGTCGTCTCATTTTATTCCACTATACTCACCCGTTTCTCTTTTCTTTTCTTTCCTTTCTTTTTGTTTGTACTCCATTCACAGGTACTAAATCACGGCTTCCGGACGATTGCCGATTCGCACGAGGTCAAGATCTCTAAAAATGATAATGGAGGAGCAGAACGCTCATTTCGCCGCAATTGACGACAAGATTAATGATTTAGCTACCCAGTTTGTGCAATTCGTAAACGATATCCGAGCCGCTTTGGTGCCATCCAACCTAGATCAAACAGTGCCTGAAGTGATTCCAAAGCCAGCGACCATCGAGGCTGGAGACAAAAATGCATAGATGCCAACTCCAATTGGTCAAGCTTGACCCCATCTCTAAGGCTATTACAGCACGAATGGAGGAGGAGAACAATAGAAGATTCGCTAAATTGGAGCAGAAGCTTCGAGCCATGCAAGGCTATGAAGCGAAAGTAATGGAGGATTTATCCCGATACTCCAAGATGCACTTTCCGGACAAATTCAAGATCCCAGAGTTTGTCAAATATGATGGAACTGGAGACCCAACGATCCATATGAAATATTATCTCAACCGGATAGGGAGATATGCGCAAAATGCCCCGCTTTTGATCCAAACTTTCCAAGAAAGTCTATCTGGCCCGGCCCTACAATGGTATATCCTGCTGAAGCCCGAGAAAATGGAACGTTGGGAAGAAGTGGCTGAAGCTTTCACACTGCAGTACAAGTATAACACTGAGATCGCTCCTACACGCGATGTTCTAGCTCGCACGGAGAAAAAGAGGAGCGGATCGTTCTGAGCTTTCGCCCAGAGGTGGCGTACTATTGCTGCACAAGTTAAACCGCCGTTGGACGATAAGGAAATGATTGGACGATCGAATTATTCCTTAAGGCCATTCCCCAGGATTTTTACAGTAAAATGATTGGATCGGGCTGTGATACTTTCTCTCGGCTAGTAACTATTGGAGAAAGGATTGAAGGAGCCATCCACAAAGGGCGAATTAGTGAAGGGTCGAGTCGTAGATTCCCCATCAAGAAAGATAAAGAAGTGGAAGTGGCATTTGTTCAAGCCCTAACTGAACCAAGATTACCCTCAAACTCGCGATACCCTTCGGTATCTGGAGAGAACAAACCAGAGCTATGAAGTAAGAGGAAAGACACCAAGAAATTTTACACCCCTTCCAAGGCCGTTATCAAAGTTGCTGCAAATGTTGCTGGCAAAACAAATGGTCGCCAAGGAGGTACCTAGAGATAATCCTCCCAGGTTTTACGAATTTGACATGTCAAAATCCTGTGAATATCACATGAGTGAAAAAGGGCTCAATGTTGACAATTGCTTAATACTCAAAATCAAAGTGCAGAACTTGCTCGATAAAGGGATACTGGCTTTTAAAGATTCACGACCCAACGTGCAGCAAAATCCTCTTCCGGATCATGGACAAAACGTAAACATGATTATTGGAGTTGTTTGTGGTGATATGGTCTGTCCATCTGGATCGGAAGGAAGAAGTGATGACCCTTCTCAGTTTGAAGGAATGATAGCCATGATAACACCCATAGCTATTGACTTGTATGCTGAAGAAGAGGCTCTGAGATCTGATGGGAGTGACATTGAGCATGTGGCGATTGATCATATAGCCGAGGAGTTCACATTGCTAGGGATGAGCAAGGATGACATGGAAATAGTGGTTATTGAATTGCCGCCATTAGATGAGGAAGAAGTCATGTTAGAAATTTCGCCAAAGCTGAACACTAAAGCTGTTTTTTGGAATTATGAGACAAATGAGATTGATGCGGTCACTCGTTCAGGCCGTTGCTACGCACCTACTGAAGTGGTGGAGAAGAAAGCAGTCACCAACGAGGAGACCGAAAAATTTCTTGCAATCATCAAGACTAGTGAGTTCAAGGTGGTGGAGCAGCTGCGGAAAATGCCAGCCCAAATTTCATTGTTGGACCTTTTTAAGACATCAGAGAAGCATAAAAATGCATTGTTGAAGGTTCTCATTGAAGTGCATGTCTCAGAGACCATTAACGATAGTCAGCTGGAAGAGTTCGTTGCGTCCATATTGCTGAAAGGCCAAATGTCATTCTATGATGAAGACTTCCCCCCAGAGGGCCGCAACCACGCTAAAGCTTTACTCATTTCGGTGAAATGCTGCAAGAAGGTGATTTTGAGGGTGTTAATTGATAATGGCTCAGCTTTAAATATCTGCCATTTGGCTACTTTCCATCACTTGGAGGTTGATGAAGCGAGGATCAGAAGCTCTAAATCAATTGTCTGTGCCTTTGACGAGATGAAGAAGCAAGTCATCGTCAAGATTGAGCTTGAGCTTTTGATCAGCCCAATACCTTTCTTAGTGAACTTTCAAGTGCTGGATATCCCTAGTGCTTTCAACTTTCTTTTGGGACGCCCGTGGACACACACTGCTGGGGTAGTACCTTCTAGTTTGCAACAAAAGGTCAGATTCATCGTGGACAACAAGTTAATAACTGTTCATGCTGAGACAGACTTCAAGGTGTACCATGATACTGCCATCCCGTACATCGAACTAGAAACAAAAGAGGAGTCCAGTTATCAAGCGTTTGAGTTAGTGTCCATGATCTGTGTGCCAGTCGGAGCTGCCATGCGTAAACCAGAAATAAGCAAACCGCCAATGATGTCGAGTAGGGTGTTACTCGAATATGGGCATACCCCTAGGAAGGGGATTAGGCGCACACGCTCAAGGTATCAGCAGGCCTATTACACTCGTTAAATGCTACCAAAGGAGAGGTCTGAGCTATGTTGAAATTGAAGATGGGAAGAACAACGAGAAGCCAAAGGAAGGAGGAGAACTTCATCAGCGACTACTCCCTCCTCACTTAAAAGAAACTTTCTGGAAATCATCTAGGCTGTTGCATGAAGAGGAAGGAGTCATATATGATGTTGCTCATTTGTTTCAAGAAGACTTCATTTGCATGATCAGTGACAAAGCGGCCGAATCTTCCACTAGTTATCTTGATCCGTCTCTGTAGGGATGCTCCCTATTTAATTTTCTGTCTATGGCTATATTTCATTATTTAGGAACTGTCCATCTTTGCAATTTGTTTAAATATGCAATCTACATCTTGGATTTTGAGCTGTAGATCCAAGATCGTAAACTTTGAAAAAACGACCTTATCAATATAATACATATGCACGTTTTATTAAGGACATGTAGAAATATCACACCAGCCCAATGATGAGACACATTAATTCACTTAACAGTGTTGCGTGAGGCATGGATTTCTACATGTTTTCTAGTTTCTAAGAAATAGATTTATTGAGTCAAATGATATGAGGATCAATTTTTGAGCTACTTGCATTTCAAATTTTATTTTCAAAAATGGTTAAAAAATTCATGCATTGCTTTCATTCACTAACCATCTTTATTGCATCTCAGGCATGACATTCTAAATGATAAATGCGTATGTGACTCGGAAATGGATAATGAAAAATCTCTCGAATATAATACGGACAGCAACGATGGCCAGAAGAACGTCGAAAGAGATTGGATCCATCATGAGGAGTCCAAACCTCTGACAGTAGAACCGACGATAACGGTGAATTTAGGAGATGAAGAGAGCATCAAAGAAACCAAATTTGGTGCCAATCTTTCGAAGTTTGAAGCGAGAAGGATGATCGATCTTTTGAAAGAATATCAGGATGTGTTTGATTGTTGAACATGCCAAGTTTAGATCATGCGATTGTTGAACATGCATTACCGACTGAACCTGACATCCCACCTAAGAAGCAAAGACTCAAGAGGACCAAACCCGAGTTGTCAAAGAAAATTGAGGAAGAGGTTATGAAGTTATTGAAAGTCGACTTCATAGAAGTGTCACATTATCCAGATTGGATTGCTAACATCGTACCAGTAATGAAGAAGGATGGGCGAGTTAGGGTCTGTATTGATTATCGTGATTTGAATCGGGCGAGCCCAAAAGATGATTTTCCATTACCTCATATTGACGTTTTGGTAGACATCACTGCTGGATTTGAATTATTTTCGTTTATGGATGGCTTTTCTAGGTATAATCAAATCAGGATGAAGGAGGAAGACAACAGCAAGACTTCTTTTATTACTCCATGGGGGACTTTCTGTTATAAGGTGATGCCTTTTGGACTGAAAAATGCTGGGGCAATTTATCAAAGGGCAATGGTCACGTTGTTTCATGACATGATGCATAAAGAGATAGAGGTGTATGTTGATGACGTGATTGCTAAGTCAAGGAGTGGCGAAGACCATATTGGTGTGCTCAGGAAGTTGTTGGGATTCATGGTTAGTGACCGAGGTATTGAAATTGAACCGTCTAAAGTCAAAGCCATTTGTGACTTGAAAGCTCCTACAACTATTAAGGAAGTTCGAAGCTTGTTGGGAAGATTAAATTATGTGGCAAGATTCATTTCCCAATTATCAGAAACAGCCAAACCGTTCTTCAAGCTGCTGAAGAAGAATGCTAAGATCGAATGGGACGACGAATGCCAAAAATCCTTTGAAGAAATAAAGCACTATCTTTCTCATGCGCCAATACTGGTGCCACCGGTCGCTAGAGTGCGGTTGATCTTGTATCTTACTATTCATGACTAATCCCTAGGAGCTATGCTAGCCCGGAAAAGGCCAAGTGACCAGAAGGAACACGCGATATACTATCTTAGCAAGAAATTCACCGCTTCGGAGATGAGTTACCCTGAAGTGGAGAAGACATGTCTCGCATTGGTATGGGTCTTGCACCGACTGCGTCAATATACTCTTCATCATCAAATTTTGCTGGTGACTGAAAATGATCCTATTAAATACCTTTTGGAGAAACATGCATTGGTTGGGAGGTTAGCCAAGTGGCAGGTCCTAATTTCTGAATTCGAAGTACGAAGTATGAATCAGAAATCTATTAAAGGAAGAGCTATAGCTGACATGTTAGCTAAAAGCCCCAGTCAAACAGAAGATGTTGATGATGGTGATCATGTTGATGAACGTATCCAAACGATATCCAGCGATAAGTGGACCATGTACTTTGATGGCGCTGTCAATCTATTTGGCTCTGGAACAGGGGTGATTTTAATTTCCCCAACAGGCAAACATTACTCGGTAACTGCAAAATTGTGGTATTTCCATGTACCAATAACATCTCGGAGTACGAAGCATGTATCATTGGCTTGCATTTGGCCATTCATACGAAGGTTAAGAAGTTACGAGTCTATGGTGATTCGGCACTTATTATCCTTCAAACTGAAGGACAATGGCGAACGCGTGATTCTAAATTGATCCTATATCACGAGTTTTTAGAAGAATTGGTGAAGGAGTTTGAAAAAGTTTCTTTTGAATATTTGCCAAGATCTCAAAATCAGTTTACCGATGCATTGGCCACACTATCATCGATGTTACAAGTAATGGAAGGAATGGATATCGAGCCGTTGAGAATCGAGATTCTTGAGCGTCCAGCCTATTGCATGGTGATTGAAGAAGAGTCGGACGGAAAACCGTGGTATTACAATATCATGACCTATCTCCAAAAAGGAGAATTCCCTAAAGGAAGCGGAGCATCTGATAGAAAATATTTGAAGAAATCGGCATCAAAGTTCTTTGTCAGTGACAGTGCTTTATATAAAAGATCCTTTGATTCAATGTTGCTAAAGTGTGTGAATGCTAAAGAAGCTAATCAACTGATGAAGGAAATACATTAAGGAATATGTGGCCCGCATATGAATGGTCACCTTCTGGCAAAGAAGATCATGACATTGGGATATTTCTAGCTAGCCATGGAAACTGACTGTATCCAACATGTTCGGTATTGTCAGCAATGATAAATCAATGGAGACAGAATCAATGTCCCATCAAATGAACTACATTAGATGTCTGAACCATGGCCGTTTTCTATGTGGGGCATTGATGTGATCGGTCCAATCAATCCAAAAGTTCCAATGGGCATCGTTTCATTTTAGTGGCGATCGACTCCTTCACAAAGTGGGTTGAGGCGAATTCCTATGCTAACGTCACCGCTAAAAATGTGGCCAGATTCATTCGTAGAGATATCGTTGCACGATATGGAGTTCCCGAGTCGATCATCACAGACAATGGCTCGAATCTGAATAACAAGATCGTGAATGACATGCTTAATGAGTTTTGGATATGTCATTTAAATTCTTGGCCATATCGTCCACAAATGAATGGAGCTGTGGAAGCTGCTAATAAAAATATAAAGAAGATATTGTCGAAAACAACTGACAATAATTGCGATTGGCATGAGCGGTTGCCGTACGCATTAATTGGTTATCGAACCTTGATTCGTACTTCAATAGGGGCAACACCTTTTTCACTGGTCTATGGTATGGAAGCAGTTTTTCCCGTGGAAGTTGAAATACCTTCGTTAAGGATCTTGTCACAAGCTGGTTTCTCCGAGTCTGAATGGGTACAACAGAGATGTGATTAGTTAAACTTGATTGAGGGGAAGAGGCTCAAAGCTCTATGTCATGGCCAATGTTATCAACATCGGGTTGCCAAATCATTCAATCGTAAGGTTCGACCGAGATATTTCATGGTAGACAATCTTGTGCTAAGGAAAGTGCTACCTTTTTCTTTAGACCCATGTGGAAAGTTTACTCCTAATTATGAGGGTCCATATGTTGTCGAGAAAGTTTTACCAGACGACGCTCTAATTCTTGTTGAAATGGATGGTCATGAATTGTCTAGGCCTGTAAATGCTGATTCAGTAAAAAAATATTTTCCATAAATAAAATCAGAGACTGAGAGCCGTTCCTGAGGAAGTCCGAGTCTTTAATGCCATGATTATTATGTACACATCCACATGTGTTCGTTTTGCAGGAATAAGAGTCCCTATCAAAGAGACAAATACGAGGTTATAGCCTAAATCCCTTTTCCTGAGGAAAAATGTGAGTACCAAAAAGGGGCATAAGCAAAGGGTAATGTTGTATCGTTCCCAATTCAGATGATTGACAAAATAAAAGAGATTGATTAATCATGCCAAATGAAAAACATGCTTAATTGATACATTCGTGTTTACTCTTTTACAGAGCGATCAGGTCTTTAGGTCATAGGTAAGTTCTCTTTCTCTAAAAAAAAAACTGTTTTTCAGAAAAACAAACACTAAAATTGGAAACTTTGCAAAAGGAGGAAAAGTCATTTTCAGTTAGATTTCCTTTGTCTCAAATTTAGTTTGATTGTTAATTAAAAATTTGTCTGAAGAAATCAATCAAATCATGTTTGAAACCCGAATGGTGAATGTCTCCCCACACTGGGGCAAGACAATGCAAAGAATCTCTCGAAAGTCTTAACAGCTTTGAAAAAGGTTCAGCTAAAACTAGGGGGCATGAAAAGCAGTGTGCTAGGTAAAAGCAGGGCCAATGTCCAAAAGAAAAAAAAAGACTGCCGTGAAAATCACTGTTCAAAACGAAAATCGTTGCAAATGCAAAATTTATTAGAGAAAAGAGTGAATCTCTTGTGATTGAATCAATAAGCACAAAGACTTTCGAGACAAAAATGATGATATCACAGTACTATCCAGATGATCACCAACTCATGAATCCCTTTCTTTTTAAAAGTTTGTCAAGCCTATTAGAGCCTTTCCCCTGAACCAACATTACAACCATTTCCCTAAGTCTCTTCGATCATGATGATTTGAGTGGAAATAAGGATCTTCAAAGAAGTTACTGCTTAAAGAAGTGAGAACAAAGCTACCTTATCTCATCTTGAGGTTTCTTGACTTGTAAACCCAGTGAAGATGATGATTCATAAGAAAACCTTTCAGTCTTTGAACTTCATCCCTTTCCCACCTTATGAATTAGGGTGAGCATACTAAAGTCCCTCTCCTTGCCTTATGAATTAGGGCTATTTCTTAGCCAATGATGCTTATCCAATGTTGAAATTATAAGCAAGCCTACATTACAGTCCTTCAAAAGACCTTTTGGATTGGTTGACGTGTACTTATTGCGAATGGTCCTCGAAGCCCTCGACACTAGCTGTGTGAGATACATTAAGTGATCGGATCTTTTTCCCCACATCAGTGGATGGGATCAAACACTTTTCTTGAGAGTATATGAGAAGCCCTTTTCTGATTGAGCATTCCTCATTTGACACGTTTAATGAACTCTTTTTACGAGTTAATTCTGAAAACTTTTGATGATTGATGATATTTCCAAATGACTAAATAAATTGATTTTGCATAGGCAACCAATGATTTTTCACCAATGATAACTCTTTGATATTGACTATGGTCCCCTTCTTATAGGACGTGGTGAGCTTTTATAGCCTGCGGTCCCTTTATTAGATATAGTGACATATAAGTTGAAATCCGTTTTTCACACGGTAAGACTTCCTATATCAGTCGAAATTCATTTTTACATGGTAAGACTTCATATATCAATCGAAATCCATTTTTACACGGTATCCTCATTTGTCGAAATCCGTTTGAAGACGGTAATACCTCCTCAAGTTAAATCCATTTTTACACGTTAAGACTTTATATATTAGTCAAAATCCGTTTTTACACGATATCCTCATTTATCGAAATCCGTTTGAAGACGGTAAGACCTCCTCAAGTCGAATCCGTTTTTACACGTTAAGACTTCATATATCAATCGAAATCCGTTTTTACACGGTATCCTCATTTGTCGAAATCCGTTTGAAGACGGTAAGACCTCCTCAAGTCAAATCCGTTTTTACACGTTAAGACTTCATATATTAGTCAAAATCCGTTTTTACATGATATCCTCATTTGTCGAAATCCGTTTGAAGACGGTAAGACCTCCTCAAGTCAAATCCGTTTTTACACGTTAAGACTTCATATATTGGTCGAAATCCATTTTTACACGGTGTCCTCATTTGTCGAAATTCGTTTGAAGACGGTAAGACCTCCTCAAGTCGAATCCGTTTTTTCACGGTAAAACTCCTCGAAAGTTGAATCCGTTTTTACACAGTGAGACCTCTTCAAATCTGTCGAAACCAATTTGTACATGGTGAGACTCTCCAAATTAGCCAAAACCCGTTTTTACATGGTAAGGCTCCTCGAAAGTCGTATCTGTTTTTACACGGTAAGGCTCCTCGAAAGTCGAGTCCGTTTTTACACAATAAGACTTCTCTTCATCAGTCAAAACCCGTTTTTAAACGGTAAGACTTCTTAGTATTAGTTGAAACCCAACCCGTTATTACACGGTAAGATTTCTTAGTATTAGTCGAAACCCGTTATTACACGGTAAGGCTTTTTTCTTTTGGTTTAAAAAAAAAGAAAAAAAGAAGAAGAAAAAGAAAAAAGACGAAATGACATGGAAAATGGTCATCACTTTATTGGCAAAATTTAGGCGTCTCTTATCTTTGAATGAAACCTCTTCGAGCTCCCCTTCAAAGAGGGACAGCTGTTGACACCTAATTTTGCCCCTCACTTGATAATCGTTATTAATTAGAGTTTTATTAAGAAACAAATAAATAGAAAAACGAAAAAGGCAAAAAATAATAATACAACCGTGGGCCTTCACCTTCCTTTCGCTCCGACTTGCCCGCGCGAACTACCCTTTCTTTTTCCTTTGATGGCCCATCCTCTTCAGCCCATTTCCCTCTTATCTGACCCATGATCCCATCCCCTTTAAAAAATTAAAGAAACCCTAGTAGAGCCCCCTATCTAGAAGAAGAAATAAACGTGTAAAAATGAAGGAGGTGGCAGCGGCATTTCAAAAAGAAAAGAGAGGAATAATAGAAATTTTGGGAAAATTCGGTTTACAGGGGGTAAAAAGGGGGGTTCTAGAAGCTTGTGGTCTCTCTCTCTCTCTCTCTCTCTCTCTCTCTCTCTCTCTCTCTCTCTCTCTCTTCTCTCTTCTCTCTCCCCTCTCTCTCTCGTTGGGTCTCCAGCTCCCCACAGAGAGACAGAGGCCGAGACACAGAGAGACAGAGGCCGAGACACATACATAGACACGGATTGCCCAGCTCGGTTGCCTCTCCCTCTTAGCTCCCCTCGCCCACAGCCTCTTCCTCCCAGCTCGACCTCACCGCCCCCACAGCTCACTCTCTCCTGTCACTGCCCTCGGCTCGCCCGTGTCCCTCAGCTCCGTGTATGTTCTCCAGCTCGCAGCTCCCTAAGCTCGCCCCCCTCACCACAGCTCACTCTCTCTGTCTCGGTCTCCCCTGCTCAGCTCGCGCGCCTCCGCCTTTCGCCCTTCAGCTCCATAGCCCTCGCTCCCTCAGCTCTGCTGCTTCGCGGTTCTCCTTTAGCTAGTCTTTGCATCTGCTCGCCCTTCCTCAAACTCAGCTTGTATTTTGTTTAGGACCGAATCGTCGACGTCACCGGTTGAAACTTCTCAGCGATCGTTCGTTTCTTTGTTCAGTCCGTTTCACCTCCACAGGTAAGCATATCTCGATCATTTTCATTTCAGTTCATTGTTTGTTCATAAGCTTGCTACTCTTCATTTGGTTCAAGCCTAAATTTAACTTAGTTTTGCTGTGATTCAGTTGATTCCATGCGTGACGATGTTTAGCTTGATTTCATGAGCTTTTGTGATGATTTGTAGTTTGGATTGATGTTAGTATAGGAAACTAAAACTCACTAATCGTTGCCGAACTTTATATGTTCGATGAAAAGTCGAGATGATTTGATTTTTGCCTAGTCAAATATGTTTAATCACTTGAGGAATCCTTATAGTTGTGTGATGCTGTTTTGAAATCATAGAATTGTCAATTTTTTGTTCAGTGATAGATTTCAGTTTCAGCTTAGTGTTGAATGTGGATGTAGTTGAAATGAAGAGGATGAACAAAGGTTAGTTTTGTTAATTTGTTAGAGACGAGGTTAAACCAAAAATAAAAAGGGGGGCCGAAACAAAGAAATTAAAAGAGGGCCGGTATATTAAGATGGGCCAAATTAAAGAAATAAAAGCATGGGCTGGCGCAATGCACAATCAAAAAGTAGATGGGCCGACGAAATAAAAAGAAATGGGTTGGAGGATATATTGGGCTGCGAAAAAAAAAGGAAATGGGCCGACAAATTAATAAAAAAGGGAATTGGGTCGGCCTTTTAATAAAAAATCCTTTTTTTATAAAAAAGAAAAGAAAAGAATGGGCTGGGCCTTACGCCCAGCCCATTATCGAAAGGACTCGGACCATTAAGGTCCAGGTCGTTTCGGGCCGACTTATTATAACCCGGTCCGAAACCCTTTTAATAAATAAATAAATCGAAAAAAATAAAATTATAAAAAAAAATTCAAAAATAACAAATGATTAGAAAATAAAAAATAGATAATAGAAAACTTAGAAAATAAAAAAAAATTAGAAAACAGGAAATAGATAATAGAAAATTCAGAAAAATAAAAAATATTAGAAAATTAGAAAATATATAATATAAAATTATTAGAAAATCATAAAAAAAATCAAACAATTTATGAAAAAATCATTAAAAATCAGAAAATCATTAAAAAAATCATAATAAAATTAGAAAACCATTAGAAAAAATTATAGAAAATTAAAAAATCATTAGAAAATTAGAAAATCTTGAGAAAATCATAAAACAAATCAGAAAATGATAAAAATCAATAAAAAAATATAAAAGCAATATATGAAAAAAGTTTGTAAAATGAATTCAATTGAATAAGTTTTTAGATCTTGACACTAAAACACTAGTGGACTAGTCTTTTAGGTGATGTAAGCCTGCATGAAAACATTTAGGTTAACCAAGTAATCAATTTTAGGTACCAAAAGGGCATTAACTAATTAGTTAATGTAATAAAGTCCCCGTACTCTAAGAATCTCTAGTTGCGTAAAAAGTGAAACATTTCTCCCAATGCTTTCACTTGGTTTCTAGTTGACCTTAATAGGCTAGTGGCGGCTCCTTTTAAAACAAAGTTTTTTTAGATGATTAAAGAGATTTTAAAATGAAAACTGCCTAAATGTCACGCGAGGTATGGATTTGGGAGAATCCGAGCTCGAGATCGTAGAATCAAGAGCAAATACCTCTAAACCTATCTTTTCTCTCCCTACAGGGCGGAGGTTAGGTCGCAACAAGTATTATTAACAAACCATCTCATATATTATTAACAAGTCATTTTTGAACTACGAAAATTCTGATATTCTAATTATTTTATTTTTTAAAAAGAAAATTTTGATTATTTTGATTATTCCTTTTTTTCTTTCCTTTTCTTTTTCTCCTGTTTCCCTCTTTCTAGAAGAGGAAAAAGCAAAAATATATATATAATTTAAAAATTAAAAAATTTAAAAAAAAATTAAAAAAATTAGAAAGATTATCAAATAAATCTTATTGCATAAAAATATTTTAACAATATATATTTTTTTAAAAAATCATGAAGTAAAATTTCCTGAACTTGGTTAAATATGGAAGTGTTTTAACAATACGGGTCGGGTATGTGTTGCTAAAATTATATTATATGAAAATGGGTCAAAACTGGTTAATTGGGTCAATATAGGTCGGACCATTTTTTACTCAAGCCAAACCCGACCCGACCTACCCATTTGACACTCGTACTTGTACCCATATTGTTAACCCCAAGGCACCCGATTGCGGTTCGACTCGACTTGAGCTCCATCATGGCCGCCATTCCGAGCCAAGTGAGGACCCCATGTTTTTAAAGGTTCAGTCCTGCGAATAACTCTCTTTGGGTCAAATCATGAAACCGGGACATAATATTAGCTACGTCTTTTTTAGTTTCAACCAACCACCACCTTTTTCTCTCTTTCTTTGCGTTGTTTGGTTGATTATTTCTGACCAGATATGAGTTCTAGTGCTCGAGTACTAGTTCTTTTACTCTTTCCTCTTCGCTCGTCTTGTGTTCAATGAAATATCCTAATGGTGAATTAGCGAGAAAAGTGCCTATTTGGATCGCGGCCAGTGGGGGGTAGCGACGTCGTTCGTTTGCAGCCTCGCGTGACGATCGGCCACCGTTTTTTTGGCTTGCTCGCTTTTCTATGCCTCCCTTGTTTGTGTCCCTGTGGGTTCGTGTTGGAGAGACGTTCACCCGGTAGGAGTTGGAGTTGGTTTCGTTGAAAGCAGACCCCGGCCTGTTCACGGCCGCCGCTGTCAAGGCTCTAAGAAGCCGCTAGTTGGGAGGGGAGGCTTTGGGCCAACCAAATTGAAGCCGAGCCGGCCAAAATGACCTCTCCTTACTTGGGCTGGCCCATTCTTTCGATGGGTTAATTCCCTTTTTAGTTGGGCTGAACGAAAAAAATAATAAAGAATTTGGGTCAGCATTTTGAGCTAGGATTGATTTAGATTTTAGGTTAAGTTTATTTCTGATTTTGGGCTTAAGCTGACCACAATAGGAAGTAGAGCAGTGGGTCGGGAGAGCTGCAATTGTGGGCTGAAGACACGGGGCATAAAGCAGATATAGTAGAGAAAAGGCTGGGCCCAACGTGAGCCTAGCCTTGGGCCGTGAGATAGCAACCCGATCGGGCCTGGTATCTTGGGCCCAGGGCCCAAATCGTGGGATCCACCCCGCGAGTCCACCCCCTGTGCATTCGGGTAAGGCCCAGACCCGATTCGGATTATTATATATTGTGATGTAATATTTTATTAATATAATAAAATCCGAAAAATAAAAATAAAAATAAAAATTTCTCTTTTAAAGAACCCAGCCAAAGACCGGGTTGGATTTGGAGCCCAACGCCGGTCTCTTCTAAATATTATAACATATAATATTATACTAATAAAATAGAAAATTATATTTATTAAAAATTTCAAAATTTTTAAAATTAAGAATTTTTGCAAAGAAAACCTAACTGAGAACCCGGGTCGGATTTGGATCCTGACCCGGTCCCACTTTTAAATATAATAATATATTATATATATAATAAAATAATATTTTTATTAAAAATTTCGAAAGTTTAAAAGAAAATATAATTAAAAATAAAAGTTCTAGTTAGCAAAGTTGGCCTTGCTTTAAAAATTGAATTCTAGTATTAGTATTAGAATAAGCCTAGTTTAACCAATTAGCACAAACTTTTGGAAAAGTTGAAGAAGTTATCCTTGATAGATAACTATGTGTTTTTGGTTTGTAGAGCCCTCTAGCATGATTGTGCGTCTTACTTAACTTTGTATGTGGATACTTAGATGCATGATTACGATTTGTGCAATTCAATGCATATCCTGGATTACTTAACTAGATGCTAGAATGATTAAGTCGTCGCATGCCTAGTTATAGCGTGATAACGGTGGTCACAAATATAGTTCGCGCAGAGCTGGTGGTGTTTAGACCAGAATGTTTAGACCGATGTCCATTCCAATCTTTATTTTGTAAAATTTTAGCCTAAATTCATCAAGATTACGTTGATTTAGACATATCCAAGTTAATCGGCATGTGCTTAGTCTAATAAAATCTACTTAGACTTAGCATCCCCTTAGTTAACGAAGGACTAAGGTAATTTAGCTTATATTCCTCTTTCTTGTCCTCATCGTTGGCCCATATTCTTTATTATTGTTTTTCGATCAGCCCAACTAAAAAGGGAATTAACCCATCGAAAGAACGGGCCGGCCCAAGTAAGGAACTATCGAGGTGATTATATTTCTGTGCCTTGATCCGTTTTAGTTTCTGGGCACGAGCTCCTTTTTGAAGAAGGATCCTCTGTATTCCTCTATGCTAGAATTGTTGACTTATACTGCTGCCTTCTTAGCAAAATAAATATCGATATTGCTGTCTTATGCTAAAGGGGATGAAAGATCCGATCTCGACTCCAAGTCTAAGCTGGCTCTGCTTAAGGAACATCGAGCGGGAATCTTGGCCAGGAAAATCAATGCTTAGTGATGTGAGATTTCTTTGTTCATTCAACTTAATTGAGAAGTTCCATCTATCCAGTCTCTGATGTACCTCTTTTTGCTTCTTCTTTTGTTGATGATCAGGCCATTCTCCCCATGATGAGGTTCCAGAACTAGCGAAATCCATTCTTTGTGAATGGACGGTAGAGGTTGAAGATAAACTCCATCACACCGAAAGCTGTCGGTGGTAAGTTATTTCGTGGATAAATACTGATATGCCCACCAGCCGATCATTCCGGGTAATTGTTAAGTTGGGTATGTTAGGCCTGTCGTTTGGAGGGTGGTACCCCATAATTGTAAGCTTGGCGTTAGATAAGACCGGACATTGGGCCTTGGAATGGCATGAGCCCATTTGCAAAATGTGTAGAATTTAGTTCAGAGGGCAACAGGGTTTGGGCAAGATCCCATCGGCTTGGCTCAGGCTTGCGCAAGACGATGGCCGGTTTGTTATTCAAAAGCGAGAAGTCATGCTTGAGTTGATGGCGACCGAGGGGGGATTTTTCCCGATGTGCTTTTCGAGGAGGCTCTCTCCAGATTATATGTACTTATATAGGTTATATGTTTGAGCGGTACGCTGGAGCGAGCGCCCTCTTTATTTGTAGGCACTTAGGAAAGTTTGGCACCACGATGGAGCTCTTCAGCATCCGCAGCTATAGTATGTTCCGGCGGTTGAACTGTTTGTCCATTAAAACGGTGCCTTGCTCCGAGGCTTCAGCACTAGATAGCTTGGTAAAGATCTGGTGTCGGCTTTAGGGCAGTGAGAGAACCATTCCCTAGCGCGAGAGGATAGGGAGAATCATGTTTTTTGATTTATGGAAGAAGTGAATGATGCACGGTATGGAAAGACGATCCCGTTTTGTTCACTTATGTATCCTAATTTATTTCTTTTTCTCTTTTTTTCTCCCTAGAGTGGTGGTGCAAGAGAGCTATTGCAGCTGCAGACGTTCTAGAGGTAGAGCTGTCTTCATGGCGAGGATGAAAAACGTATGCTTTCAAATCATACGTAGACCGCGTCCAACATCTGATTTGTCGGTTGACTGCTCCGACTGGCCTTACCTTGGCCATTCACTTCCACAAGTGCAGAATCTGATAATGAATATTCATAATTTGATGCGATGTCTTAAGATATATGAGGTTGAAGCGAGTATACCACCGATTGGTGATCCTCGTGGGGCCCATGTTCGAGGCACCCCAAGTCCTTTTCCCATCTGTCATCTGCACCATCGCCTCCCAAAACACCGAGGGATATGGAAAAGACGTTCAAGCGAGCGACTGGTAAATCGCAGACCAGGTCTCAAATAGGTGAAATCCTTTGAAGTTCGGTCGGCTTCAGTTAAGCCCATTTAAGCCATACCCAAAAGGGGAAAAAGAAGAAGTATACGTCGTTTTCGTTTTTAATGAAGAGAATGTAAAAGGAGGAGCCAAGTAAGAAGGATAAGGAATGGGAAGCAATTAATGACAAAAAAAGAAGGAAGGGAATAACAACCGTAACAACGACAACAAAGCGAACGGACGAACAGAAATTGGTATAACATACATCTTGCTTCGCGAAGGAAGTAAGTACGAGGTGGCACTTTCATAATCCCGACGTTTCCTTTTTTTGCGGCAATCCAACCATTCTGGGCGATGCTTGCTTCGCGAAAGAATTAACAGAAATTGGTCCTTACGGTCGTTTCAGCAGTTCGACTCTTCAGTTTCGGCCATTATTTATAAATCCGCGATCTATCCTTGAGTTTTGGTGGCCATTTCATTGCTCCTTAATTATTAATCCTCTGTCGCTCCTTTCTGAAAGTCCAGCCCAGTGTCAAAACCAATACACTTCTAAGTTAAACAAAAAAAAAGAAGCCACCGTGCTGAAGATGTCTCGCAACAATTACGCCCCGGTTTGTGCGGTCGTAGCCTCCATGACGACGCTGTTGATCGGTTTCCGCAAGTTCTCTCTCTCTCTCTCTCTCTCTCTCTCTCTCTCTCTCTCTCTCTCAATTTCAAAAGATCCCATCATGTTACAGCCGGCTGGTATATTGCTTTTATGTTCTGCGAGCAGTCTCAGGACTTAGAGGAAGATAGCATGCGTTAATTTCTCGAGTGATTCTGGATTGTGTTTAAAAGTTCATTTACTGGCTCTATGTGTGCTTCGTTTTATCAAGGAAAAAAAAATCTGTCATTACGTGTTCCGTAAGTATGGCATCGTTCATTCTTTATTTCATCTTTTAAAAAAAAACTTATATACTGATTTGTTATAGCTTGCTTAAACATTTCTTATTAAAAAAAACAGTGTCTTGTTATGCGGAATGAAAAATACTTATCTAAGATAATCTCGGATTACAAAATATTAAGACAAGTGTAAATGATAGTTACATCTTTTACTTTTACCACTCTGGGCTGTGCCCCTTTCCTTTAACCTTTTTTGTCACGGGATGTTATGTGAGTATGTCGCGCTTTTCCCTTGTAGATTATATACAAGATGAGGTTTGGGTTAATATCTTTCTGTTTTTGTTTACGAGCAACAAAAATTAATCTATCCATTACTTGTTTTACAGAAAAATGATGTTTGACCGGATTGGATTATAGTTTATTTTTCCCTATTAATTATCCCTATTACAGACGATGATATAACTTTCCAAGCCCTAAGTATATAATTTTATTTTTAATTACACTAGGCATACCTGTCCATGCAGCCAAAAGTAAAATCAACTGGACGGAAGTTAGGACTAACAAAGACAACAAATGCTCCAGCTGAGCAGAAAAAAAGGATATAAGAGCTTTTTTTTAGCACAAGACAGTGGCGTATTTTATACCAAATATAGGAACTGAGCATTCCCCACTCGGCGTGATTTGAAATAAATCCCACCGAGCAGGACTTTTAGTTTTTCTTGAGGACATCCGGACCGGACAAGCTAGTCATCTGATTTTCCTGTTTTATTCTTTGTACTTTCGCAGACAACGGAGCGGCGAATGGATACATGGTGATTTTGCAGGAGTTAAAGACGAACGGCACGCCGGTTGAGGTCGTGACGGCGACCCTCAACATCCTATCAATAGTAGGGATGGTGACGGCGGGGCGGGTGTCAGACCTCCTCGGTCGCCGCCCCGCCATCATAATGGCCGGGATCGGTTTCTTTATTGGGCGTTTGCTGATGGGCTTCGGCCAAAGCTACGCCGTCCTTCTGGGGGGCCGCCTCATCGCCAACATCGGGGTCGGCTACGCCCTGATTATTACCCCTCTGTATGTTGCCGAGGTCTCCCCGGCCTCCTCTCGCGGCAAGCTGAGTTCCCTGCCTGAGGTACACTCACTCAAGTTTCTTTTTTGTCTTTCTGATTTCTTATTATCTTTTTCATTTCTCTTTTAGACAATTTAAATTATTAAGGTGATTACTTATTCATTCATGAGTCCTTCGGTATTTCAGGTGTTCTTCAGTGCCGGCACGGTCCTCGGCCATTCCCTCATCTATGCCTCCGGCAAAGTCAAGCTAAGCCTCGGGTGGTGTTTTGTGCTCATCCTGGCGGCTATCTCCTCGCACCTAATGGCCATCGGGATCGTCGCCATGCCGGAATCCCCCCGGTGGCTCGTGATGCGGGGTCGCCTTGGCGACGCGAGGCGAGTCCTCCTTATGATCTCCGACTCCGACTCCGACGAGGAGGCCGCACTCCGGCTCGCCGAGATCAAGAGGACCGCCGGCATCCCTGTGGAGTGCAATGACCACATCTTCGAGGTCACCCGGCAGAGCACCGGAGAGATCGCCTGGCGGGATCTCCTCCTTCACCCGACGCGGCCAGTCTTTCACATCCTCATGTGCGTCGTCGCGATGCACTCGTTCCGACAAGCCTCCAGCGTCGACACCCTACTCCACGGCCCGCACTTTTTCAAGAATGCCGACGTCACCGACCCCAGGAAGAAACTTATTGCGACCATCGTGGTTGACTTGATAAAGACGCTATGCATGCTCTACCCCACCCTCCACCTTGACAGCGCCGGACGGCGGCCTTTGATGCTGTTCAGCGTCGGCGGGATGTTCTCGTGCCTCCTTGTCCTCGGAACCTGTCTCATCTTTGTCGACCAGAGTGACCCGGAGCATTCATGGTTGGTGGTTGCGTGTATTGTCCTGGTGTTTCTCTACCTGGGTTTCTTCTCCGTGGGACTGGGACCGATCACATCGATGTATAGCTCGGAGGTTTTTCCTCTGAGATTGCGGGCCCAGGGGTCTGCGATCGGCTTCGCCGTGAGCCAAGCAGTGACCGAGGTGTCGTCCATGTCCTTCTTATGGCTATGCAGGACGATCACCTTTGCCGGGGCCGCCTTCCTGCTCGCGACGATCGCCTGCGCCATGTGGGTCTTGTTCAAATTTATGATGACCGAGACACGGGGGTTGACGCTAGAGGAGATCGAAAGCCTTTTCGGGAATTATATAGAGTGGAGGCCCACGGGAAGAGTCACGGAGCAGCCACTGATTAATATGGTTGATCGCGACGCGACCACGTCCCGACCTCCTTCGAGAGCTATCCCACAACACCCTTCCGACCGCGACGTCAATTGATGATGGAGATTGCCACTGTCTTATCATTCGGTTGATTTTCTAGACTTGGGAATCTATTGATTATTCCATTGAGATATGTGGTTTCTGTCGCTAGTCTGCCAAAAGTTACCGCTTTGGAATGGAATTGGGAACAAGATTGGGTTTTCTTCTCTCCTTTTGATGCTTTTATGCTTCGACTCGGAAAAGCTCGTGAAGAGAGCCTTCCAACGAGCTTAATCTGGAACCTTTGCAGCCAATTGTAGAGGTATTCTACTGTCCATCTTGTTAAGCATATTCATGATGATTAAGGTTGCTGCATGTCTAAAACAGAGCATCAAGATCAGAGGAGATGAGTCTCGGTTTATTGAAGAATGTTGACTAGACACTGACTGGACGCAATGTATTGACTTGAAGAATGCAGAATTGAAGAGTAGCTCTACAAGGGCTTGACTCGAAGGATAGACTACATTGACACATGCTTCTTACTCTTTGATTCTGTTAGTTAGTTTTTTGACAGCTGTATTCAGTTTTATACTCAGTCGAAGTTGTTGTAAAGAGCCTATATATATATAAAGGCTGATAAAGAAGAGAAGTTAAGTGTGGTTGTTCAGATTGAATGAACTGAAGATGAAGATAATGCAATTCAAGGCAAGTTCTAATTCTCAATACGTCTTCGTCTTCATCTTCTGCATATAGCTAGATTTCTTTCACATCCGAATGTCTCTGATAAGTTCATTTGGAGCAGTTGGCAATAGAGGTCATCTCCCTCCATTTCAATTTTCTCTGACTCCGTCCTGAATAACCATGAGCACGACCTTCAACCAATACATGTTAGATGATTACTAAACGTCCTTCAACCGTACCAATCATCTTTCCTGTTTAGAAGTTCCTAGTTCAACCAAGATTAGGATTTGTGGTAGGCTACCGGTTTTTTTTTTTTTTTCACTTTTGGGCCACTGTTTTGCTTTCAGCAGACCAATTAAACTCGAAAGCACGTTCAAGTAGCTCCTTGTTATCAAAACCATGGTCTCACGAAATGGCTTCTCAAAACCCGAACTCCCCATATTAGACACAGCATCAAGCAGCAACAGCAAAAGGCAGAAGAGAAGTTTGACAAGCTGAGGGAACCTTGCACTCTTACAAAGCAACTTATGGGTAACATTCCAGTTACCTATCAGCAAATAAGGGCTCTAAAGGAGAGGTCCCTTCAAGAATCTGCAGTACAAGAGGAGTTGAAGCATCGCCCTCTTCTACACTCCCAATAAAGAGTAGCAGTATAATGTCCACACACTTGCTACTTGTAACACTCAAATCTGCTAGTAAGCGTGCCAGGTTAAGTTGCGCAACAGGAACCGCCTGCTTCTCTTTTCCATCCTCAAATTAGCAGATATTGCATACACATGTAAACAAATGTAGTTGAAATAGACGAGAAAATTTAAAAATACTGAAAGAAGCAGTACACTGAACAGAGTTAAAAAGACCGATAAAACGCGCAGCTGTCGTCCACCCTCAGCGAAAGCAATTCGAGTCATCCCAGTAAGCAAAGCACTGAATAAATCTTCGCACATGCTCAAATCTCTCCAGACAGATAATAAACGTGCCTCAGCAGCATCAGCAAATAACCCAAGAGTCTCAAGCCGAAACTTCTTTACAGCTTTACCATCCGAGTCAAGGGATGACAAGATCTTCATCTTCAATCTTGTGATGGCTTGATACACTGATAGTATTGCATCGAGTCTGGATGTCAAAATTGGACCCTGTTCAGTCCAGTCCCGCTTTCTTATCTGTGCGCAGAACCAACAGTTCAGCAATTGACTGCTTGTGCTATCAGAATATATCAAATTCGAGCTGGGAAACCTATAGTTAGAACAAGAACTCAACCCCGAAAGGCTGCTCAACTACTTCTGCCAAAAAACCATCAAAGCATCTACCTTTCAATTGGACTCCATTGTCTCTGGTAAAAAATGAAGCAACGTTAAAGGACTGCGGCCAAAACGAGACACGTCGAAAGAGGAGGGAAGCAAGCGCAGGAACTTGATAAATGATCCCCCGAGTATGGCCCGGTCATCAGACACAACCTTAAACTTGGCGAAACCCCAAAGAAATCCGGCAAGGATGGACTCGGATTGGGGGACATCTGTTCATCGGCGAATTGACTCGGATGAGGTCGCAGAGCTCGATCAACGCTTCCATTGCCACCAAACTCCCGCGATTCGGAGAGAGTCGTCGACCTAGATACCGCTGCTACGCCAATGGAGGAAGGAGGATGGAGAGGAGAGGAGAGGAGGGGAGGGGAGGGGAGAGCAGATGGAGAACGAAGAAGAACGGAGCTTGGCGCCTATTCCATTCTCTGATTTTTTCTGGAATTTTGATTACAATAGGTCGGACCCTGCTTCCCGGATCCAAATCGACTTCTTTTTGGCCCTTTTTCAAGCGGGTTTCGTTTGGGCGAACCTTTAAAATAATGACTAACCAATAAAGAAAATGTAATCTATATGTATCTATACCATTATATAACATAAATAGGGCGTCCCAATTTTTATGGACCCCAAAATACTCTCACTTGATTACCTTCATTTATTTTGTGTAAGTGTACGACTGAATGTGCAACGCATGTGTATCTATAAAAAGAGATCATTTGTTAACTTTACAAATACTTCATCAATGTTCAAATCTCTTGATTATCATGATGACATGAAAAAAGTACTAAGGGAATGTATAAGAAATACCGCTGGTTGAAAATCCTACACGAGTTTATGCTATCTCACACAATTTGAACATAGGGAAATGTCAAGCGGAGATGTTTGTATTCTCAAAGTTACATCTACCTAATAAATATAAGAGTTACATTGGTGAATTAATCAAATAAGTTGCACCATATTACTATAAATACTTTCTTAGTCAAGCCGTCATATACAAATCTTCAACTTCCCCCTCTCGTTTGAGAAAATCCTAGCACTTATTATTAAGGATTCTATGATCTTTTATCAATATGATGCTATCTTCGCCAGGAGCTTGGTAAATCTTTAACGTATGTTGCGACCTCTTAGAAAGTGCATCACCTAGGGTTCGGCTAATGGATTGCTAAGCTTGATTTAGCTCAAGCTCTTCTAAGAATCATACCAATTCGTGACTTACGTCAAAATTCTTTTAATGCATTTCACTTGGAGTCGCCGCTAATCTATTTACGATGGGTCGATTAGAAATCCATGTAAAGTATCGGGAGTTATACTTTATCCCTTCGAGCTAAAGACTATGAGAACAGGGACTTGATTACACTAGATTATTATAACGCCCTTTCGGTACATTTTCTTTAATTTCAAAAGAAATATTTCTACAGGCAGCTTGAATTGATTGTAATCAACTCCCTAACATGTGTGATGATCACGTGGGTGCGCAAACATGTATAAATGCTAAATAAAACAAAGCAAGTTTAATGATTTTTTCTATTATTATCCTAACGTGCAAATTAACTAAGTATGCTTTAATGATGCTTTAAATTATTTGGTATTTAAACTTTTTATATGCAAAAACTATTATAATATGCGATGCTTATGATGAAGATCAAACCCTAAATGTGATTAACCTAATATGATTTGATATCCAATCCTAGATTAAGCTAGTCTACATAGTATGCTATTTAACCAAAGACAAGTGACTCTCCAGATGACTTGCTAATGATATTTTTTTAGGCAGAATGAAAATTCAAAATTAAATAATATGATAAAATATGAACTCTAATCTAACATGATATGCGTTAAGCGGCCCTAATTCTACTGCAAATTTGATATGTTATTTCAACATGGCTTAAAAAAAATGTAATTTCTAATTAACATGCATGATTGATATGCAATTTTCCTAATTAGCGAAACTAATATGCAAACTACATGGCAATTATGTACCTAACTCTATTTGACATGCGATTATGTGACTCTATAACATGCACATGAAATGGTGATGTAACATGTTTTAGACCAAAGACATGCATATGATTTTTTTTTATTTTTTAATTCAAAAATAAAATGCACACAAAATAAACTAGGGTAATTAAAATCTATCTAATGCATGCAATGAAATCTACATGAATATACTTTTTTGTGAATTTTTTTAGAAATATCAAAGGAATGAAATCAACATTAAACATGGCAAACATATCACATGAGATAATATTATGATTCAAGCAAGCTCGGAGAAAAACGGGTTGTATCTCGGGCATGAGATTGGATTGGCCAATATTCCGTGTGGTCGCGAGTCGTATCTCGTGCATGAGATCGGACTGTCGACTAGTGCATGCTTCAAATTATGATTTTTCTAATTCGAGGATACATGAAAATCTTGGGAATATGCATCATTACTTGAAGATATGATTTAGATAATGAAATTCGTCAATTTGGATTTGAAACTTTAGGATCATTTACCTAAACTGTGAATTTTCCTTCAAATCCAAACCCTTGGCTCTGTGGACTCGTGGCGGTAGTGCTCATATTATGAACGGTTCTCCCAACCAAAAAGTGGGTCGGCTCACCTAGATGCTAACGTTCGGGACTAGCAACAAGATGATTGGCGATGGACATCGAGCATAATCGGTAAAAGTGACTAGAGAGGGAAGATGAAACTGGAGCTCAAAATCACCAATAACATGAGCAAGAACAAATAGCCAACAAAAAGCTTGGTAGTGGGAGTAGAGATTTGAGAACAAAAGCAACAAAAAATCTAAGGAAAGATAGAGTTTTTTTTTTTTTGGGTGACCGAGGACTCCACCTGGGCCCCTTCGCGCTCGGCAAGCGCTAAGGAACCGGGTGCCTATACCTCGGGCCAATGCAAGCTAGCCACCACACTCACATCAGCAGTTAAGTCACCTAGCGACGTCGCTGGGATTCGAATCTGCACCTTTTGCGAGAAGCACAAGGCCCGAACCAACTACGCCACCACAGTGGGTGATTAAAGAAAGATAGAGTTCTCCACCAGCAAATTCAATAATTTCCTCACTTTGTTTTTTTGAATTTTTTTGTGCTCTCCTAAAGAAAGTCCCCTTATATGTCTTTTATAGGCGAAGACAACCTACCTTTTTTTTTTTTGGAAAGGAATTCGGTCAATCTTTTCAAATATTTACCCAAATATTTTTTAACCAAGACACCCGTTTGCTTGCATGCTGATTTCCTTGTATAGAAACATTGGAAATAAGATTAATATATTACAGGCTCCAAAGTAATCAAGAAAGATCCACCAAGTTTCTCATTGATTCCCCCTTTACCCTGAATTTCGACTTTGTACATTCTATCATGTATCAAAATTTTCCATTCGTTCCCGCTTCCGCATATCTCCATAATCTTGACCGAATTTTTCTAACAAATGCATAAAATCAATGCACATATTCTCCAAAGATTATTTTTTCGTAGATTCATTACAAGACCAAAATTTAGGTGTCAACAGCTGCCCCTCTTTGAAGGTGAGCTCTAGAGGTTGCAGTCAAAGATAAAATGATTTTGATGATGCAATGGTATGGATGATTTTTTTGTCAAGATCATGAGTCCAATTTTTTTTGCAATATGATGATATTTTGGGAAATAGGAACCTTAATGAATCCATACTCATTTTTTCAATGTTATGCAAATGTAGAGATAAAAAGCATACATGTAGCTACATACCTGAGCACCTGAGGAAGTAAACTCCAGGTGCAAGATTATTTTTGACTAATATCTAGAAAATTTCCTTATGTCTGAAACTGCAATCAGTTGTCTGAATTGACTCGAAAATTCCTTTGGATTTTTTAAAATTATACCTGAAACTCCAATCAGGTAATAGACTCAAAAATTCCCTTCGAACTTTCAAGAGAAAAAGTGAAATAGGTTCGAAAACTGCCTTCAGACTTTCGGAAAAAAGGTACTTGAAATTCCAATCAGGTAATTGACTTGAACATTTCCTTCGGATTTTCAAGAGAAAATAGTGAAATTGGTTTGAAAACTCCATTCAGACTTTCGAAAAAGGTTCCCAAAACTCCAATCAAGTAATTGACTTGAAAATTCATTTCGGACTTTCAAGGAAAATATGCTTGAAACTTCAATCAAGCATTCTGGAATATTAAGACAAATGTGAGGCCTCAAAGAACAAACTCTAGCACTCTTAGTCTTCAATGGTACATTACCTGTCAGACACAATTAGAGCAAAACAGCATACGTATTCATCAAGGCATACATTTCAATCAATTTTTTTTTCATATGTGATGGTTTCACCATGCTTGGCATCATCAAATTTCCACTAGAGAAGATTATCAATTAAGATCGTTTTCACTCATAGCATGAATTTCTTAAGAATGACAAATGAGATATCTTCGGTTAGAAAGGGCTTTCACTCTCATTGGATAAAGACTATTTGAGAGTCGCTTTATCTCGCCATCATCATGTCGATAACGGTCCAAGTACTCTCGCAAGCAGTACGATTTACCAATCAGAGAGGTATTTATCAGGGATGTAATGTGGTTTGGTCAATGGCTTAGCAAAGGGGACTTTTTGAGTCAAGGCTTAGAAAAATATTTCCAACAAATGTCTCCGGATTTACAAGTCAAGAACCTTATGAAAGAGATAGAAATAATATTGTCTGCACACCTTCGAGCTAAGCTTAGAACATTATAATCTCACGTTAATTCAAGTGCCATAATCAGAAGAGACTTTAAAAAGGATGTAATGTAGACTTGATTCAAAGGTGAAATACGATTGGATCATTAGGCTCAAAAAGTGTGTATGAGGTGAAGAGTTGGTGATCATCTCAAAATTGTTACCAGATTTCTTTCACTGGGGATTGTTTCCAAGTTTAGATTTTGAGCTTCTGGCTTTGCTCCACCGAGTATGATATTTGATATCAAATCCACTGGAGATTATTCACAAAATTGCTCTATTTAGCATTTTTGGGAAAACCATAACACATTGAGGGTTGACTTTTACAGACTCAAGCCTTTGGCTCTGACTTCTATGGGCATCAGCCACACTGCCTTTTCATGTCCCTAGATTCTTTTACTTTTTTTTTTGAATTCGTACTCGGGCATTGGCATTGCTTTTACCAGGCACACTGCTTTTTTATGCCCTATTTTCACATTTTTTTTACCTATGGACTAGACTGATATGATATTTCAGGTCGACATCCCTTGATGTAATGCTTGTATTTTGCTGTTTCCAATGGTTTTGATTTTTTTTCCATGCCCCAATGTAAGAGATTATCACCAATGTGGGTTTAATGAAATGAAATTGCAAGATCAAACTGGCTAGCAAGGGATGAAAATGTTTAGGATAGAGAAATGAATGTTGTTCATCATTCCTAAGGCACTTGATTTACCGTTTGATTTTACATGTAAAAACAATATTCATAAATTGATGCAAGTGAAAACAAGAAAGTTTCTATCCATTTTTTTCTTTGAACACCGATGATGCAAATGTACATTCAGTTTACCTCTATGTGGGGTGATTCTTGACAGGGGTAGTATGAAAAGAAACTTTACAAGTGTTTAGGCTCAAAATGTGTAATCAATGGATCACATGTAATGTTTGGGATAGAGAAAAGAAAAAGCCCCTCATCATTTTAGTAATCATACTTTTCGCGAGAGAACCTTTCACCTTACGGACATGGAACTTTCTACGCTCATCACACAAGTGTAAAAATATGGCACTATGTATGGATAGGTTTGCCTTTTGTCATCCCGATATATCTCAATTAGCATTCTCAATTAATTGTGCATGATTTATCAATTTGTTTTATCTTGGCAATCCTCAATGGGAATGATGAATGAAATAAGCAAAATCATCATGTAAATTTTTTTAGTATATATGAGCATTTTGAGCACAAACAATTCATCTAACCCAAACAGCATGAACATGATACCAAATTCAAAAGAAATATGTTGAAATTAAGAGTCCATTGGCCGCCTTTGTGTGTGAACTCAATCATCGATGCCACATTTTTATTTTTGTCCATGCACCAAAAGAACGTGCATGAATATGACTCTAAATAAATGTGATCTAAAATTAGAGAAATTTTCATCACATATCGATGCTCTGTCTCTGCCAGATTGGAAAATGCCCCACAAATTTTCATGTAAACCTTTGCAAATTACTTTCCTTCGAAAGTGTCCACTCTTGATCGGATTAGAAGAATTAGGCTCTGACACATGAAGTAAAGGGGTTAGAAAAACAAACAGGGTTTATCCAATATGCACATTTTTTTGTTTTTTAAATTTTTTTTGAACTTTTTGGAACGAGGAAGCAAGAAGAAACTCAACCCTCAGAATTCTTCTTAGATGATATATACCTTTTTTTCAATTGTTGGTTATCATCACCGGGCCAGTTTGGTATACTTTAACATGCCCTCAAAATAAAGAAAAACCTGTAATTTCATTGAATATAATCAAATGAATTACATTATTGGAATGGAAAATGCAACCGCTCAAATCCTAACAATGAAAATTCAAACAATAATTGAAATTCAGAAAGCAAGAAATCCTAAAAAGCCACAAAAGACTCATTTGCAGAGGAGTACGAGAATTTTTCTACTCGGTGACCCCTTTTGCTCCTTTAAGATGGCTAGGTAGATGATTAAGCTGGACACTTGGTTGACCAGTGTGGAAAGAGAATGCCTTTGTATCCAAGAGGTCTTGAACTCTATGCTTCAATATGTAGCAATCATCAGTAGAATGTCCAACTTCACCCATGTGATACTCACACTTCTAGGATGGGTCATCATTTGTTCGCTCGAGGTTCGGACGTTTGGGCTCACGTCAAAGTAGCCCTTTCATCTGGAGGATTGGAAAAACCTTGGATAACAGCCCTAGCAGAGGCATAAAGTTCCTCTTAGTACCTTGTGGTCAACCGGTGAAAGGGCATCATTCACTTTACTATTTGCCAGTGTCTTGAGTTGGTCGAGAGTGGGCCATGTTCACTTTAGATGCAAACTCCTTATCTTTCTTGAAAGTAAATCTCTTTGCGAAGGTAGTCTAGTCCATAGCCCAACCATCATGCAAAGCAATCTCAATGTGTTCTGTAACGGGATTCAACTCAGCCAAGGATTCGAAATGAGATCCCCACACTCGATCGCGGAAGTCAAATGACAAAAACCTCATAAACTTGTCTAGCATATTCTTTTGAGTAAGCTCGGGGGTGATTTGCACAGCCACAGCTCTCCATCTCGTGGCATAAGCCTTGAAAGTCCTAGTATTCTTTTTTATCGAAGCCAATCAAATCCTCAAGCAATAGGGCCACATCAAAGTTAAATTTGTATTGCCGTATGAAAGTATCAGATAACCTCCCTAGTATTGAGCAGATTAATCTTTTTTCACAATGAACCATTGTAAGGTAGGTCCGATTAAGCTATCTTGGAAAGTGCTGATCATGAGCGGCACATTGTCAGCATACGGTGCCATCCTCATAGTGTAGTATTGTAAGTGGACCTTAGGATGGGAAAGACCTTCATACTTGTTAAACTTAGGCACCTTGAACTTCTTAGGGACCTGGACCCTAGCAATATGAGTAGGACCTTGTGGGAACTGATCTTGAAAACCTTGCATTTGTCGAATTTGCTCCTCAAGCTTAGCAATGCGCTTAGCCTCATTACTGTTTGACAATTTAGAAGATGCCCCAGCCTTAGCAGTCATGGTCGGAGGAACATTATCAGTCGAGATTGCTCCATTCTCGATCAAGGAAGTGCTGGTGTCAACATTTTTTCCTATATCCATTAGCTTAGCCAGAGGAAAGTCATTGGGCAGCACGACCTTAACTCTCGGTCGAACGGATGCAGACAAAGTGGAAATACTTGTGTTTAGAGAAACAACTTGCTTAAAGAGGTTCTCGAGGACATTCAAGACTATTTTTATCTTAGTTTCAAGAACGACAACACGAGTTTGTTCAGTTTGATGGGCCATTATTGCTCTTGCTTTTGCTCCTGCGATAGTGGGTGAATGTGGACGATCTGTAATCACCTGCAAAAGACAAAACTAAGGGTAAATGTGTGACCGAGAGAATGTTCGATCCATGACTCAATTGAATTAGCACATTGAATAAGGAAAAAAAGATAGAAATCTTACTTCACCAGGAAAATAAAACAATCACATAGATATGTGCATGATAGATACAACTTGATTTCTATTCTAGAAGGCTTAACAAAGTGGACCCACAAGGATGACCGGACTAGCCACAGGCGCGCGTACTAAGTCGGGTTCTTATGACTCCGGCACAGTCGAAGAGTCGACCCAAGTTGCAGGCTTGAGGACAGGGGTGGATACTCTCGACACCAAGAAAGAAATTTCGGGTGCATGTGGTCGGAGTAGCATCTACGTCAACACCATCCTAAGTAATCCTATGCAACCCAGGTCCGGCGGCGGGTTGTGTGTGCAAAAGTGTAGTGCTAAAGTAATGAGAACATGCGCAACAATTGATATCAAGCAAACACTCCTAACAAGGCATTCAAACATTCATTTCAAAAATCATCCTGCAAAAACATTCAACACATATATTAGGGACATACCTGGTATCCTTGCTACTAAACAAAATTATTATTTTTGGTGAAAATCTAGAGTTCTTTGAACCAAATCCCCAGTAGAGTCGCCAAGTTGTCGCGACCTCTTGGAAAATGCATCACCTAGGATTCGGTTAATGGATTGCTAAGTTTGACTTAGCTCGAGCTCTCCCAAGCTTATACTAATTCGCGACTTAGTTCAAAATTCTTATCATGCAAAATTTTTTTCACTTGGAGTCATCACTAATCTATATAGATGAGTCGATTAGAAATCCATGTAAAGTACCAGGAGTTATACTTTACCCCTACGAACCTGAGACTATGGGAATGGGGACTTGATTACGCTAGATTATTATAACGCCCTTTCAATATTTTTTTCATGAATTTCAAAGAAATATTTGTGCAAGCAGCTTGAATGATTTTAATTAAATCCCTACCATGTGTGGTGATCACGCGGGTGCACAAATCTATATGTTTGCTTAATGAAACAAAGCAAGTCAAATGATTTTTTATTTTATTTTTTCTATTACTATCCTAACATGCAAATTAACTAAGTATGCTTTAATGATGATTTAAATTGTTTTGTGATTTTCACTTTTTATATGCAAAACTATTCTAATATGCGATGCTTATGATAAAAATCTAACCCTAAATGTGATTAACGTAATATGATCTAATATGCAATCCTAGATGAAGTTAGTCTACATGGTATGCTATTTAACCAACGACAAGTGACTATATAGATGACAAGCTAATGATATTTTTTAGGCATTTTTTGTATTAATAAAGGAAAATTCGAAATTAATTAATTTGATAAAATATGAACTCTAATCTAACATGAAATGCATTAAGCGGCTCTAATTCTAATGCAAATTTGATATGTTATTTTAGCATGGCTTGAAAAAATACAATTTCTAATTAACATGCATGATTGATATGCAATTTTCCTAATTAGCGAAACTAATATGCAAACTACATGGAAATTATGTACCTAACTCTATGTGACATGCGATTACATGACTCTATGACATGCACATGAAATGGTGATGTAACATGTTTTAGACCAAAGACATGCATATGATTTTTTTTGTATTTTTTAAATTCAAAATTAAAATGCACACAAAATAAACTAGGGGTAATTAAAATCTATCTAATGTATGCAATGAAATTTACATGAATATACTTTTTCTATAATATTTTTAAGAAATATTAAAGGAATGAAATTAACATCAAGCATGACAAACATATCACATGAATAATATTCCAATTCAAGCAAACTCAGAGAAAAACGGCTAATCATATCTTGGGCATGAGATCGGATTGGCCAATATTCCGTGCGGTCACGAGTCATATCTCGAGCATAAGATCGGACTGTTAACTAGTGCACACTCCGAATTAGGATTTTTCTAATTCGAGGATACATGAAAATCTTGAGAATATGCATCATTGCTTGAAGAAACAATTTAGATAATGAAATTCATCAATTTGGATTTAAAACATTAGGATCATTACCTAAACTGTGAATTAGTCTTCAAATCCAAACCCTTGGTTCCGTGGACTCGTGGCGGCGGTGCTCGTATTCTCAACAGTTCTCCCAACCAAAGAGTGGATTGGCTCGCCTGGATGCTAATGTTCGGGACTACCAACAAGATAATTGGCGATGGACATCGAGCAGAATCGCTACAAGGTAAGATGACACTGGAGCTCAAAATCAGCAATAATGTGAGCAAGAACAAACATCCAACAAAAAGTTGGGCAATGGGAGTGGAGATTTGAGAACAAAAGCAACAAAATTCCAAGGAAAGAGAGAGTTCTCCACCGTCAAATTTAATAACTTCCCCACTTTTTTTTCCCGAATTTTTTCGTCCTCTCCGAAAGAAAGCCCCCTTAGACGTCTTTTATAGATGAAGACAGCCCACCTTTTTTCTTTTTTGGAAAGACATTCGGTCAATCTTTTCAAATATTTGACCAAATATTTTTTAACCAAGACGTATGTTTGCTGGTACGCTGATTGCCTTGTATTGAAAGATTGGAAATCGGAATAATATATTACAGGCTCCAAAGTAATCAAGAAAAATCCACCAATTTTCTCATTGATTCCCCATTTCTCTGAATTGTGGCTTTGTACATTCTATCATGTATCAAAATTTTTCATTCTTTCCCGCTTCTGCATATCTCCATAATCTTGACCGAATTTTTCTGATAAATGCATAAAATCAATGCACATATTCTCCCAAAGATTATTTTTTTCGAAGATTCATTACATGACCAAAATTTAGGTGTCAACACCTTATTTGCATTTTTTAGCGTGGACTCTGTGAACCTTGGCTCCATGTCACATTTTTGTCAATGCACACACGCTGCCCATGCTTACATGTATCATGTAGGGCTTCATCTACCGTGAGACATGCATGGGCTCCAAAGTCGTTCTAAGGGGGGCGATACTAAAATTCATGTGCAAAAAACCGTCCCATCTACACACATGATCATTAGCCAATAACACAACTGTAAAGAGCCTTATTAGTAATAACATATATATATATATATATACTCTCGCATGCGCACGCCTAGTAAATAGGAAAAAAAAATAGATCCTAATCAACGAATGACTTTAATCTAGCTATATCTTTTTTACCTTGTATATCTGTGTTGAATTCATGCTTCATCCAATGGAAATAGTGTGGTGTGATTTTAACTAAATTTGCAACATGTCGATTGTTTAGCGCCTCATCCGATCATTTTTATTTTGATTAGGATGAGGCGCTAATAATGCATTATAGGGTCAGGTTTATGGATGCATGTGGCCTTTGCGTTTTAAGATTACTTAAGAACTACCATTCACAGTGACTGAGAGGTCTGAAAAGATTCGTTTTAGAGCTCTTAAGTATAATTAGGGGCAGTGGAACGTTAATTATGGGAAAATTTTGGTCGAAGTTTCATCAGCGACATCTTCCTCACCAATATTGTATCCTGTCGGAATATTTGTGACTACTCAATATCAGATTTTGTACTTTTTTCCGAAGGGAAATACTAAGGTAAGGCTAGTCGGAGCAGTCAACCGACAAATGAGATGCTGGACGCGGCCTACATAAGATTTGAAAGCATACGTTCTTGATCCTCGCCATAAAGACAGTTTTGCCTACGCAACTTTCTGTAGCCGCGATTGCTTTTAGTAGTGTTCACTCTAGGGAAAAAAAATTAGAGTGCGCGAGTTAAAAAAATGAATAGTCTTTTCATACAGTGCATCGTTCACTTCATCCATAATATCACAGGACATGATTCTCCCGATCCTCTCGCGCCCAGGGATCGGTTCTCTCGATGCCCTAAATGCCGACACCAGATATTTACCAAACTCTCTAGTTCTGAACCCTCGGAGCAAGTACCGTTCCAGTGGACAAACAGGACAACCGTCCGAACATACTATAGCCTCGGATGGCGAGCAGCCCCATCGAGGTGCCTAACTTTGCCAAGTGCCAACAACCAAGGATGACGTTCCAGAGTACCGCCCACGGAAAGATTAAAGGGGGCACGTCAAGTTTTCAAAGAGGCCAAGACATTGCTTCTGCAGAAGGAATCAGACAAAATAGGACCGAGTTCCATCAAGCCAAGGAGAAATGATACAAGATACCTGATACATGGTTTGAAGATCTACGCAACGATGTTAAACTGGGAATAGATTACATGATGACAATTAAGGTTCTTTTTGATAAATTAGGTGTATAGGTTAGGATTCTGTAACCCCTCTTATAGGGATTTTCCATATAATTATGTTTCTTGTTTCCCAATATTAATCATCTTTCTGGTTTGGAAGTTCCCAGTTCAACCAAGATTAGGATTTGTGGTAGGCTACCGGCATTTATACCTTGAGGGAAATGATGGCTTCCACTTTCTCTCTCCACTGCCAAGCCTACATATGAGCACAAAAATAGCAGATGGCGACACCAGTCTGAATGCAATTTAATACTTGTAAGATAGCTAGCAATCAGAAGAAACTTAGCGGGAAGAGTTTTTCTAATGTGAGCTTCTATTAATTGAGATTGTAATTAACCGTTTAACGGGCTTGGTCTAATAAGGTTGGATATCAAGATTTTTAATCAGTCTAACATGGGCCTGGCTAGTATGGGCCGAGTTGGGCATGGCCCGTAATGAGAGGACCTGCCTGAAACTCTATAAATAATGCTCAAAATCCCTCCTTTAGCCCTGATGCACAAAATACCCCGCATAAAGAGTGCATAAGGTTTCGAGCGTCGTGAATGGTTGTCTCATTGAGCTAGTGATACGGTGGATGATAGAGGAGAAGATCTTGAGTTGAGAATCGTCGTATTCCGCATCAAGAACGATGGATTCCAAATCAAGTAAGTAAAATCAACCGTCTTTGATTGTTATGTTCTAAATACTAGCTATGGCGATCCTAGGGAAGCCGCATGCGCGGCCAACAAGTGGTATCACAGCCTCCATTGTTCAGGTTTAGAACATAAGGTTTTCATGGCTATTTTGAAAATTTCATCCGATGAAAGTTGATTTTAATTGCATAAATGGGTTGTGCTCGTTGATATGAGCATTTTGACTGGCGGCGGGAGACTAGAGGAGGCCTAAGGACCCCGAAAAACCCCCCATAGAGCGGCGGAGGACGAGCCGCCTTAGTCGGCTAGGCGAGCCACGCGCCAGCTCGAGTGAGGGAGCACTTCTCACGCGCCCCCACGTGCGCTGGCCAGTGCGTAGCACGCCCAGCTGGATCGTTGCATGAGTGCCACGCACGTACGCGCATGCACGCGCGTGGGCCAAACCCCAACTGGAGACCAGCGCTAGCTGTGGGTCAGCTAGCGTTGTGGCGGTGAGCTGGGGCTCTAGGCTTGGGCCCAAGACCCGGCCCATTCGCTGCCAGCCCGCTCGCCCTAGAGGCCCGACCCGTCTGCCGTTGACGTGACACGGCGACCCGTTGACCGCCCCACCCGACCCGGACTTCTGACCTGCCGACCTGATCGGATCGTTGACTGGTACGACCAGGTCCGACCGTCCGATTGTATCGGTCATATCGGTTTGACCTGTTTTTTTACTGGTTCGCGGACCAGCATGCGTGCCTTATCTTCTGACGGCCCTTTTGGGCTCGTCCGAACTCTAATTGAGGCGTGGTTTTTGTCATTGGATTCGTATGAACGTCTACTACATTGTGATATGTTTAATTTACATGTTTGATGCTTTAATAAATTTAAAAATGAATATGAAAGCTTATGTACTTGTTTATTTTAGGTTGTTTTGGCATTTTCTCCTGTATTTCTCTATGTTTTTTTTTTTGAAATACGTATAAGCTCACATGTAAATGATCACACATGGATATGTAGAGCATTATTTGTTGATTGCATGTTTAAGGTTTAACATGTATGGCATATGATTTTAGTGGCTAATGCATCTATCTTCAAGTTTAAAATCTATGCATAAGGTTAATGTGAGAAATAAAGTTTAAATCCATGGTGTGAGAGAGTTTCAAGAGTTTGATTAGGGAGTGACCGTCAAAGTGGCACACCTGATTAAATTTGAGAAATATCAGTCTTGTATTGTGGGGATGTCTCCTGTTCTAAGGTGTCATCATACTCCCAAAGAGGGTGATGACATTTTAGTTATTGGAGGGTTACATGGGCAGCATATGGTTGAGTTATGACTGGTCCTAGTGATTCAGACACCTGAATGTGATGAATTTGTGAAGATTTGGAATATATTCTCATGGTTGCTGTCATATGGAGGGTATACAACTGCATGTCATGTATTCTGCTTAAATGTGTTTATATGATGATGCATGTAACTCTCAAGATGTGTACTTATAAGATTTCAAGTTACACATTTCTCACATTATGCTGATTATTTTCATTGCTTGTTAATTCAATCTCATTCTCTGTAAATGGCAACTGCATAACAATAGAGGTTCTCACTGGTTCAAACTTAAAGAAATGGAAAGAGGATTTTTTGTTTGGAATGGAACTGGTAGATGTTCATTTTGCTCTTAGTGGAGATAAGCTTGTAGATCTGTCTGCTAACAGTACGAAACCCCAGAAAATATACTTCTGGCTTGGGAAAAGAGCAATAGAATTTGCTTACTGTCTATGCGGTGATCCATCTAGGAACACTTAAAGAGTGATATGCCAGCTGACTGCACTGCCAAACAGATGTTGGAAGCGTTATAGGCTAGGAATTGTGTCTCACCTAATGCCGAGATAGGGACACATTTGCAGGTACTCTTCAACATGAGGTATGATGATTCTGGAGGAGTTAGGGATTATGTCCTTAGGATGGTAGATTTACGAATTACACTCCGAGCCCTAAATGTTCCTATTCCTGACACCTGCATTGTTCATCAAGCCCTAAACACCCTCCCACCTGATTTTGGCATCATTAAAACCAACTATAATTCCCAAGATGAGACATGGTCAATTGATGACCTAATTGCGAGGGTAGTTGCAGAGGAAGAGAAACTAATGAAAACAAAAGGCATCTAGCCCTGTATACCTCTAGTTCTAACCAAAAGAAGGGTAAGAGGTTCAAAAGTTGTACTCGTAAAGGTATTCATCAGGCCACCGATCATTCTGACAACTCGGGTCCTAATAAAGCATCCTCTTTTAAGGATGGTGGTCACCGCTTCTTTTGCAAGAAGAAGGGCCATATAAATAAAGACTACAGTAAATATAAGGTTTGGTTATCCAAGCGTGAGCATGCAAGTACTGATTCTTTGGCTTTGGTTTTTGAATCCAACCTATCTGAAGCCCCATCCAGTTTGTGGTGGCTAGATAGCGGTGCAATTAACCATGGTGTATTTACCATACGTGGATTCATAAACCGGAGGAAGCCAAATCATGATGAATCAAAGCTCACAGTGGGAAACAACAATAAAGTTGACGTAGTTTTTATGGGAAATGTCATTTTAATTCTAGATTCTGTTTTAAATTAATGTTAAGGAACACATCCTATGTACCTTCCTTTAGATGGAACTTAGTTTCTGTATCATGTTTGGATATGTGTGGTTACTCTTTTGAATTAAGGAACAATGTTGCTACTATGTTTTTTAATTCAAATAAAGTTGGGTGCTACGATATGCTAATGGATTGTACAAATTATGTTTAGCTCTCACAAATGTATATGTCACTTATACAGTTGAAAATGTTGTTCCCAAAAGGCTTCTACCTAAGGAACAGTCTTACGTATTGTGGCATAAACATTTGGGTCACATCTCATGGGAAAGAGTGGATAGGCTGCTAAAAGCTGACATCCTACCCTCTCTTAAAAGTGACCTGGAGACTTGCGTAGACTGTTGTAGAGGCAAATTGACCAAAATAAAGAAGAAAACTGCAGTCCACAGTTCTAACCTATTTGAGGTCATTCACACTGATATTAGTGGACCCTATACGGCAACCTTGTGTAGAAATTTTTATTTCATCACATTTATTGATGACAGTTCCCGATATGGTTATCTGTACTTGATTAAGGAAAAGTCTGAGTCTCTTGATAAGTTCACAATTTTTCAAACTGAAGTCAAGAAACAGCTGGGAAAAGTCATCAAGTTTGTCAAATTAGACTGAGGTGGTAAGTATTATGGCAAGCATGATGATGTTGGACAGCTTAAAGGGCTATTTGCTAAATACTTAGAGGATTCTGGGATAGTGGCTTAGTTTACTATGATTGGGAGTCTTGAGCAGAATGGTGTGGCAGAAAGGCGCAATCGCACCCTTATAGAAATGATGAGGTATATGACTAGTAGAACCAATTCGCCTGATTTCCTTTGGGGAGAAACTTTGAAAATAACTCTTTATATTTTAAATCGAGTTCCTACCAAAGCTGTTCCATTGACTCCTTTCGAGTTGTGGACTGGACTTAAGATGGAAGTCATGGCAGCTCCACTCAGGAGATCCAGCAGGGAGAGACGACCAACCATTCCACTAGATTATATAGTCTATCTAGGAGAGCATGACTACGATATCGGCTGTGTGATTGATCCAATGACTTATACAGATTCAGTTTCTTGTCCTTAATCAAATTTATGGTTGGATGCAATGAAAGACGACATGCATTCTATGAAACATAATGATGTTTGGGAATTTATTAAATTGCCTAAAGGATGCAAGCTCATTGCCTACAAATGGATGTACAATACCAAAAGGGATTCCAAAGAAAAGATTGAGAAGTTTAAAGCTAGACTGGTGGCCAAGGGTTTCACTTAGAGAAAGGGAGTAGACTATGAGGAAACATTTTCTCCAATCTCTTCTAAGGACTCTTTCAGAGTGATCCTAGCATTGGTAGCTCATTTTGACATGGAGTTATACCGGATGTTAAAACTATCTTTCTAAAGGGAAGCCTTAATTAGGAGGTTTACATGGTACAACCTGAAGGTTTTGCAGCAGGTGATTCAGGTAAGCTTATATGTAGATTGAAAAAGTTTATTTATGGCCTCAAGCAAGCTTCCAGACAATGGTATCTAAAGTTTCATAATATTGTCACTTCATTCGGTTTTGTTGAGAAAGGACTAGATTAGTGTATATACTACAAGGTCAGCGGGAGAAAATTTATTTTTCTAATACTTTATGTCAATGATATCTTGTTGGCGAGTAGTGATCTTGCATTACTACACGAGACAAAGCATATATTATCAAGTAATTTCGACATGAAGGACTTTGGTGCAACATCTTTTGTCCTAGGCATTGAGATCCTCAGGGATCGTTCTAGCCGTGTATTGGATTTGTCTTAGAGGGCATATATGGATCGTATTCTGGAAAGATTCGGTATGCAGCACTTGAAGCCAGGAATTGCTCCTGTCTATAAGGGTGACAAACTAAGTGAGTTACAGTGTCCTCATACGGCTGTTGAGAAAACTCAAATGAAGAATGTCCTTTATGCTAGTGCACTTGGAAACATCATGTATGCTCAAGTTTGCACTAGACCAGATATTGCTTTTGTAACTGAACTTCTAGGCAAGTATCAGTTAAATTGCTGCCAAGAAAGTTCTAAGGTACTTAAAGAGAACAAGAGATTATATGCTGATTTACAGATATGTTCAGGACCTGCATCTAGTAGGATATGTAGATTCAGACTTTACGGCTGTAAGGATGAATTGAAGTCGACATATGGATACATCTTCAAGTTGGCAAGATGTGCAGTATCATGGAAAAGTCAAAAGCAACAGACTATGACATCCTCTCCCATGCAAGCGGAGTTAGTAGCATGCTATTGGGCTGCTACTCAAGCTGTTTGGCTCCGAAACCTCATTAGGGATTTAGTCGTATTTGATTTTGTGGATGCATCCATATAGTTGTATTGTGACAATGATTCTGCAGTGTCATTTAGCAGTGACAATAAAGGTCACAAGGGATGTAAACACATGGAGGTCAAGTATTCGACCATAAAGGAAATGGTTGAAAAAGGGTGACGTTAAAGTAGAGCATGTTTACACAGATGATATGGTTGCAGATCCACTAACTAAAGGCCTTCGCTCTTGTGTTTTTGAACGACATGTCATTAGCATGGGTTTAGGAGCATCATGGGATGCTATTGTTTAGTGGGAGCCGCTTTTCAGTTTTTTCTCTAATAAAGTTTACATATGTGTTGTTATATTTTGTAACATTTTGATATGTATCAACTTTCTACATTCAATAAAGTATTTTCTGGATGTGTTGTTGAATATATATATATATATATATATGGCAAAATTTTGAGGTATTGTGTCAACCTTGAGTAAGGCTAGGGTCTTTTAGTTATTAGCCTTAAAGATATGTCTTGTTGCACATAAAGACAAGTTAACTATAAAGTAAGACATATATAGGTTCGTTGGAACTATAAAGATATTCTCTTGTAGCACGTAAGCTTTTGTGACACATAAGGAAAGCGAATGGTGACTAACAAGGGTATGATGCATAAAGGTATTACTTTATATGAGGTGTTATCCATTTGCCACACTACCATATTGAATCCATATCAGTAGAGTTAAGAACATTTGTGACCATGGAAGGATCTGCATTGTGTCATTGCAATTACCACCATGATCTGGTGTTTGAGACTCTATGAGATCGGATTGACTATTAAGAATAATCCCTAGACCAACATAAACGTGCACACATACAGTACAGTTTCAATTAATATTTGCCCAAGTAGGAGAATGTAAGAGTTTTTCTAATGTGGGCTTCTATTAATAGAGATTGTAATTAACCGTTTAACGGGCTTGGTCTAATAAAGTTGGATATCAAGATTCTTAATTTGTCTAATATGGGCCTGGCTAGTGTGGGCCGAGTTGGACCCGGCCCGTAATGAGAGGGTCTGCCTAAACTCTATAAATAGTGCTCAAAGTCCCTCATCTAACCTTGATGCACAAAATACCTCGCATAAAGAGTGTATAAGGTTTCGAGCATTACGAGTGGTTGTCTCATTGAGCCAATGATACGGTGGGTGATAGAGGAGAAGATCTTGAGTTGAGAATCGTCGTATTTCGCATCAAGAATGATGGATTCCAAATCAAGTAAGTAAAATTAACCCTCATTGATTGTTATGTTCTAAATACTAGCTATGGTGATCCTAAGGAAGCCGCATGCACGGCCAACATGTACATCACCATGGAATAAGTTCAAATCCATTTAGTATATTACATCATAAAGTTATATATTTGACAAGTTATCCTCTTGATCATCTTAGAGGATGGTAATTTGATCTTTATTTAATCGCCAAATGCCATTCAAGGATGAAAATCGATATTCTCAAAATTTGCGGGTCCCATCGATCCCGACTGGAAAGAGCTCGCAGGATGCATCGTCGTCGCATGCGGTGATATTGTCTTCCCTTGCCGATAGTTAGAAGTGAAAACGGGACACGCTGGATTACCCATGAGTGACTCTACGTTGCTCCATCAGCTTTGGAGCAACACTCTCCATCCATGCAAAAGTGAGGCGTAAAAGTTTCCATTCAGGCTCTTCTTGTGACATCCTGAATTTCAACACCTCTCAAAGACAATAATTTTCAGAATGAGTATAAGTTGAATCAATGAGAAGTTGAATGTGACTTGAGTTGAATGGGTGCAAATTCGTAGGTATGTGGGGCTACTGCATTACAGCCTTCATACTTGGCTTGTTGGAGAAGTTTGAGTGGGGAAAATTGCTATTGGATGAAGTAAAAGACTTTTGGGGCAAGTACTCAAGTGTTTAGATATTTTAGGTTGACTTTTCAAGGCTGTTTGTTCCCCTGTATACAGCTGAACGTGAGAGACACAGCTGGTTCTACTTCAGTCTCTCTTAGATATTTTCACATTGTACACCTCCATTGTTCAAGCTGAGTTACGTTGCTCTCAAACCAGCACCTCAGAAAGCAACTTCCAAGGCTTTTACAGAACCTTCTGAGTCTCTTTCGAAGTTGAAGTAAGAGTGAGTTGGATTCGCCTTTGCGCCATCTTTGTCGTGGACTTGATTGTTTGTTGATCAGGTGAGTCAACTTCCAAACCTTTCTTAGGTTGCGATTACACTTAGAGGTTTAGTTGAGTTGATCAGCTTGATAAGATATGTGTTAGACGGTATTAGCACAAGTAATGGTGATTTAGTTCAGAACAGAGGATTTCTCTTGTGTATGTTTACTGAACTGTTGTTGTTTGCTGAATTTGTGGAACGAGATGTGATGAGATTATGAAGTTAGTTCCTTCATGAAAAGTGTTTTAAACATCTTCAGCTATGACATATATTTTACTCAGGATTTTATGGAGTTAAAAGGGATTTATGTCAACTTCGTTTTGAACAGAACATAACCTCTGTTTTCTCTGGAACTTGAGATCTTTTAATGTTCTATGGATTTTTACCCACTCTTGGAGTTTGAATTTCAAAAGAGTTCCTTCACAAAATTTGTTTATAACATCTTTTATTACAACATAGTTGAATTTCAGACCAAATGGATGAGTTTTGGATTTCGAACTAAACTGATTTTGGAGAAGGTGACCTCTGAAAACTGATACATATTTTTATAACAGTTTGAGCAATTTACTGCTCTCAATCCAGAAGGATTTGGGCCATGGTGTCTTCATAAAAAAATGTTGGTTTATGTGTCCTTTATGAAATATTCAAATTTGAAGATTTTACGAACTGATTTGATTATGTTTCTGGATTTAGACGTGGAAACACGCAAGTGACTTGGTTTTGCCAGTTAGGGTGGTTTTACATTTAGCTGAGTTGGCACGGTATGGGACGTGTGCAACAAGGCAGGATGATCGACCTCCTTAATATTGGTTTGATGGTATGTGATTGTGTGATGACTGGTGTGGTGCAAGCTGAATGTGTGGCGAGCAAGTCAAGGCCTAAGTGCCACATGGGGGCCACCTCTAGATCCTTGTACTATTGCTTTGTATGGATAAGGCCTAAGTGCCACACGATAACGTACACTTTCATGGGGGCCACCTCTAGATCCTTATTACCATTGAGTTTTGGTAAAGGCCTAAGTGCCACACGATAACGTACACTTTCGTGGGGGCCACCTCTAGATCCTTATTACCATTGAGTTTTGGTAAAGGCCTAAGTGCCACATGGCGGCCACCTCTAGATCCTTACACCACTATGTATTGGTAAAGGCCTAAGTGCCATATGGGGGCCACCTCTAGATCCTTCTACCATAAGGTCCGGGTCAAGGCCTAAGTACCACACTTTCGTGGGGGCCACCTCTAGATCCTTGTACCATTGTGTGCGGATATGATGAGATGATTTTGTGTGAGATATGATCACGGTCATCAGTTTGTTGATTGAGCGTGAATTGAGCTGTTGATAAGTTGATGATGGCTATTATGAAGCATACTGGTTATTAAAGATGTTTGCTGCATGTTTATGTATATGAACTGTAGAGACACTGTACCAGACGATGTATCGTCTATGTGTTCTGACTGACCAGACGATGTATCGTCTGTGTGTTTAGACGATGTATCGTCTGTGTGTCCAGACGATGTACCAGACGATGCATGTTCTAACCGACCAGACGATGTATGTTCTGACGGTACCCGATGTTGTTCTGTCTGCTGTTTTCCAGACCCTGATTTGTTGGTGTGAATAAGTTATCCTTGGGTGGATTTCTTCCTAATAAGGGCTTGGAGAGTTGACTCGGTGAACTGTTTTTCAGGTACATAGATGGAGGTACGACACATACGTCGTGGGGTCTCGTAGACGATAGTTTTTGGAAGAACGCCTTTTTTTTGGAGGACGTGGAGCTAGTGGCTGTAGATCCCGGAGTAGACGAACCTTTCTTTGGGGTTTAGTCATTTGTACATGAACCCGGGATTGTTTTATAAGATGTGTTTTGTGTGAATTGACTGTCTTACTTTCCTATCCCAAGTTTGTTGTTGTACGGGGATTGTTAGTTACGCTTCCGCATGTGTATAGAAGATTGGGTCGGCGGCGCCACCTGGGAACGTCGCATTTCATTCGACCATGGTGGGATGTGCGCGCGCTCGAGGTTCGGGGCGTGACACTTCTCGTGATGCGGGCAGTAACTAAAAGAATGAAATCTATTCCCATTTCGAAACGGTTCACTCCCCTGTTGATGGTGTTTGCCACTCGATATGATATCCATACGCTTGTGTGACGTAACACCACCATGACTCCATAACCGTTATGAATTGTGCACACTAACTTATACTTCCCACATCAATTATTCAATGCGTGTCTTTTAAAAAAATTCTCTTATTAAGACGTTCGACTCAAAAGTTACGGTAGTTCAATCAAGATGTATGGAGTTAAATCAATTACTAAGAAGTAATTGCCTGAGTGAATGAGTACAATACACGCGGTAGGTCTTTTCCCTCGTATCACATCTCCTCGAACTTGTCAATGTTGGAGTTGTCTTAGTGCTAGTGCTGCCGAGATGTTCTATGTTGTTTATGTTAAGCTGTTTTTGTCTTTGTATTAAGTCAAGTAGGTTGTATTAGGTAGTTATTGTCTTAACTATTTTCCAGCAAGTGAAGATGGTTAGTTTCTTAATTGCTATTTTCAGGGAAGTGGAATTAGGCAGTTAGCACATGTTGTAAGCAATTCCATAATATTTTTAATCTCTTCTACATGACAATTTGTTTTTAGATGAATGAAGTTGATGTTCCTTCATTTGTTCTCTACAGCTTCTCTACCTCAGAATGTATAAGTCCTATATTGCTTGACTTGTTTTAACAATTGGTATCAGAGCTTCTAAAGGATCTTGAGGGACGTTTGTGAAGTGAAGGTAAGTGAAGTTTGTGAAGGATGGAAATAGGTTCGAGTTTGTCTTTTATGGCTGCTCCAGTAGTTACTAGTGAAAATTATCAGGCTTGGGCTGTCAACATGACGACATTTTTAGATGGTCGTGATCTATGGGAAGCTGTGGAGGATGATTATGAAGTTACTCCACTTCCTAACAATCCTACCTTGAATCAAATTAAACTCCATAAAAAGAGAACTACGAGGAAGGCCAAGGCAAAGTCTTGCTTGTATGTTGATGTTTTACCTTCTATTTTCACAAGGATCATGAGATGTGATTCTACAAAGGCTATATGGGACTTTCTGAAGAAGGAATATGAGGGAGATGAGAAGATAAGGAACGTGAAGGTGCTGAATCTCTTGAGAGAATTCGAGAGACAACAGATGAAGGATTCAGAGTCAATAAATGAGTATTCTGATAGGCTGATTGATATAGCCGAGAAGATCAAAGTATTAGGGACTGACTTGAATGATGAAAGGCCGGTTCAGAAAATCCTAATGTCTCTTCCAGAGAAGTTTGAAGCCACCATAGCTTCTTTGGAAAATACAAAAGATTTAGGTGATATAAAGCTTGCAGAATTGTTAAGTTCTCTGCAGGCTTAGGAGCAAAGAAGATTGATGAGAAAAGAAGTAAATGTAGAGGGTGGTCTACACGCTAAAGTGAAGCACGATGATGGAGGCAAAGGAAAGAAATGGAATCAGTCCAAAAGAAGCGCACGTGATTTCAAGTATGCTGCAAAAGAAGGAAGTTCTAGTGGATCGGGCAAATGGAAGAAAAACAAGAAGTTCTGTCAACACTATGGAGGAACTAATCATCAGTCCTTTAGATGTTGGAGGAGGCCTGATGCTAAGTGTAGAAGATGCAACAAGTTTGGTCACATGGAAGTTATTTGCAAAGAGAACAACCATCAGCAAGCAGGAGAAGCACAGATAGCTGTGAATGAAATTGAGGATGAGCATTTATTCGTAGCTACTAAAAATTCAGACTCTGCTGTTGAGGATAATGCATGGCTGGTGGATAGCGGCTGTACAAATCATATGACTGGCAATCTGAACTTGTTTAGGAGTCTAGACAAGTCAGTCAAGTCCAAAGTTAAAATTGGCAATGGACAATTTATCGAAGTATAAGGGAAAGGTACAGTAGTTATTGAAGGAAATCAGGAATTGAAGCTGATAAGTGATGTTCTTTTTGTGCCAGAGACAGACCAAAATCTATTGAGTGTTGGTCAACTAGTTGAGAAGGGCTACAGAGTGAAGTTTGAAAGAGAAGAATGTCTTATTGATGATGCCAATTGCAAAGAAGTTCTGAGAATGTCAATGAGGGATAAAAGCTTTATGTTCAAGCTACATGAGATGCAACAAATGGCTTTAAAATGCAAAGAAGAAAATGCTGAGCTATGGCATAAAAGGCTTGGGCATGTCCACAGAAAGAATATGCTGTTCATGCATAGAAATAATTTGGCAAACGACTTGCCAAGTTTGGAGGAGGAGTTTCCACAGTGCAGAACTTGTCTTCTTGGCAAGCAAGCTAGATTTCCTTTCAAAGGAGGAAGCTGGAGAGCATGTGAGAAGCTTCAATTAATTCACACAGACTTATGTGGACCTATGTCAAAATCTTCTCTCAATGGTAGCAGGTATTTCATTACTTTCACAGATGACATGTCTAGGATGAGCTGAGTTTATTTTCGGCAAGCCAAGTCTGAAGTTGCTGATGTGTTTGTGAAGTTTAAAGCTTTAGTTGAGAATCAGAGTGGGAAGAAAAATAAAATGCTTAGATCTGATAACGGTTCTAAGTATACAGCTTACAAGTTTAAGTCAATCTGTGAGCAGGCAAGCATTGTACAATAATTTACAGCTCCATATTCTCCTCAATAGAATGGGGTTAGAGAGAGGAAAAACCAAAGTATTATGGAGATGGCTAGATGTTTGATGCAGGAGAAGAGTTTACCCAAGAAGTTTTGGGCTGAGGCTGCAAGTACTACAGTGTTCTTGTTGAACAGATTGCCCATGAAAAGCCTTAGAAAGGTCAACACCTTTTGAAGTGTGGTATTGTGTTAGACCTTTTGTGAGAGTTTAAAGGTTTATGGATGTTTGTGTTATACTCATGTTCCTCATGTCAAGAGAGACAAGCTGGATCAAAAAGCTGAGCTTGGAATCTTCGTTGGTTACAGCCTTCATTCGAAGGCTTACAGAATTTTTCAACCTATGACAGGGAAGGTTGTTGTGAATAGAGATGTTGTTTTCTTAGAGGAAGATCGGTGGAATTGGATGGAAGGAAAGATAGCTATGCAAAAGCAATCTGAAAAACAGCAACAAGAGGTTGATGAAGCTGTTGATGGGCTGGAAGATAGTATAGATGATTTTCTAGTAAAAGGCACAAGGTCACTTGCTGAAATTTATGAAAGAAGTAATGTGGTTGTGCTCAAACCAGTTAATTATATTGAAGCTAAAGAGGATCAGAAGTGGATTGTAGCAATACATGAGTAGCTTGTAATGATTAAAAAAAATCACACATGGGAACTTGTTGATAGGCCTTATGATAAGAATGTGATTGGGATTAAGTGGGTATTTAGAACAAAACTTAATCTTGATGGTTCTATCAATAAACACAAAGCCAAATTAGTTGTGAAAGGCTATGCTCAAATATGGGGAGTAGATTACTCAGAGACATTTGCTCTTGTTGTGAGGCTTGATACAAATAGGTTGCTTCTAACAGTGGTAGTAGAGAAGGGTTGGTCTATATTCCAACTAGATGTCAAGTCTACTTTTCTGAATGGAGAGCTCGAGGAGGAGATATATATTTGTTGAACAACCTGAAGGCTTCAGAATTGAAGGACAAGAAGAGAAAATATACAGATTGAAGAAAGCTCTATATGGACTGAAGCAAGCTTCAAGAGCTTGGTATGGAAAGATAGATCAATATTTGTAAGACTTTGACTTTGTTAGAAGCTTGAGTGAGTTCACTCTTTATGTCAAGAGGGTAAATCACAATATTGTGATTCTGTCACTTTATGTAGATGATTTCTTAGTGACAGGGAATGATGAGGAATTGATAGAGAAAGTAAAGCAAAGTCCGTTTGCAGTTTTTGAGATGTCAAACTTGGGAAAGATGGCTTAATTTCTAGGTCTGGAAGTACAGCAAGCTTCACATGAGATCTTCATCTGCCAGAAGAAGTACATGAAGGAAATTTTAAAAAAGTTTCAGATGTAAGATTATAAAAATGTAAGCACTCCTATAGTTGTTAAGGAGAAGCTGAAAAGGGATGATGGAACAGAAGCAGTAGATGCTTCTATGTATAAAAGCTTGATTGGATGTTTAATGGATCTTACAGCAACTAGGCCAGATATTCTATTTGCTGTGAGTGTTCTTTCCAGGTTCATGAGCAGTCCTAGTCGGCTACATTTGGTTGCAGCAAAAAGGGTCTTAAGATATCTCAAAGGAATATTGCATTTTGGTGTGAAGTTCAAGCAAAGTCAGAAGTTTATAATGCAAGGTTTCTCGGATAGTGATTGGGCTGGCTCAGTTGATGATATGAAGAGTACATCTGGATATTGTTTTACTCTTGGTTCTGCTTGTTTCTCATGGTGTTTTAAGAAGCAAGAGATTGTAGTGAGGCTGAGTTCATAGCAGCTACAGCAGCTGCAAATATACTGAATGATATGTGGTTGAATTTAGGTGATTGTTTTGAAGTAAATGTAGACAATTAAGGGCATTGACAATATCACAGAATCCAGTTTTTCATGGCAAAACCAAGCATTTCAAAGTTAAGTTCTTCTTTCTACATGAAGTGCAACAAAGAGATGAAGTTAAGTTGGTCTATTGCAAGTCTGAAGATCAGCTTGCAGACATGTTGACAAAGCCACTTCAAGCCGGAAGATTTGATAAGTTAAGAGAAAGAGTAGGAGTATGTAGCAACTAATCAAAGGAGGAGTTTGTTGGAGTTGTCTTAGTGCTAGTGCTACTGAGATGTTCTGTGTTGTTTATGTTAAGTTGTCCTTATCTTTGTATTAAGTCAAGTAGGTTGTATTATGCAGTTATTGTCTTGGTTATTTTCTAGCAAGTGGAGATGGTCAGTTTCTTAGTTGCTATTTTCAGGGAAGTAGAATTAGGCAGTTAGCACATGTTGTAAGCAGTTCCACAATGTTTTTAATCTCTTGTACATGATAGTTTGTTTTTAGATGAATGAAGTTGATGTTCCTTCATTCGTTCTCTACAGCTTCTCTACCTCAGAACCATCTGTCTCAGAACGTATAAGTCCTATATTGCTTGACTTGTTTTAACAGTCAACATATTTTTTTTCGTTCCCTTGTTCTCAGTAATTTTTCAAAATAGATAAAAAAATATATAATTGAAAGTCTTTAAGTTTTTAAAATAATAGGCTGATATGCACAACTTGTGAAGAATACTGAGGGAAACAATGCAGACATACCCACTCATGGGTAGCCCATCTGATTAGGGCGAACTTGGATTTCGTTGAGGTCTTGGGTTCGATTCCCCAGGAAAGCGCCTGTGATTTAGAAGAATAGTCGAGGTGCGCGCAAGCTGGCTCGGACACCTCGGTTACCAAAAAAAAAACTATGCAAACCTCAACACGTTTTATTGTGGCTTTTCGAGCCACTGTTTTGCTTTCAGCAGACCAAGTATACTCGAAAGCTTTACATTACCAAAAAGAAAGAAAAAAAGTATACTACAAGCTCGTTCAAATAGCTTATTGTTATCAAAACCATGGTCTCACGAAATGACTTCTCAAAACCTGAACTCCCCATATGATGCGCGGCATCAAGCAGCAACAACAAAAGGCAGAAGTAAAGTTTAACAAGCTAGGCTTCTTAGGGAACCTTGCATTCTTACAAAGCAAACTTATGGGTAACATTCCAATTACATAGGAGCAAATAAGGGCTCTAAAGGAGAGGTCCATACAAGAATCTGCAGTACACCAGGAGTTGAAGCATCCGCCTCTTCTAAACTCCCAATAAAGAGTGGCAGTATCATATCCACACACTTGCTAATTGTAACACTCAAGTCTGCTAGTAAGCGTGCTAGGTTAAGTTGCCCGACAGGAACCGCCTGCTTCTCCTTTCCATCCTGAAATTAGCAGATATTGCAAACACATGTAAACAAATATAGTTGAAAAATACAAGAGAAAATTTAAAAATACTGAAAGAACTAGTATACTGAACAGAGTTAAAAGGACCGGTAAAACGGGCAGCTGTCGTCCAACCTCAGCGAAAGCAATTTGAGTCATCCCAGTAAGCAAAGCACTGAATAGATCTTCGCACATGCTCAAACCTCTCCAGACAGATAATAAACGTGCCTCAGCAGCATCAGTGAATAACCCAAGAGTCTCAAGCCGAAACTTCTTTACAGCTTTACCATCCGAAACAAGAGATGACGAGATCTTCATCTTCAATCTTGTGATGGCTTGATACACTGATAGTTTTGCATCGAGTGTGGATGTCAAAATTGGACCCTGTTCAGTCCAGTCCTGCTTTCTTGTCTGTGCGCAGAAAATCAACAGTTCAGCAATTGACTGCTTGTGCTATCGGAATATATCAAATTCGAGCTGGGAAACCGATAGCTAGAACAAGACCTCAACCCCGAAAGGCTGCTCAACTACTTCTGCCCAAAAACCATCAAAACGTCTATCTTTCTATTGGACTCCATTGTATCTATGTCATTTTATAACATAAATAGGGTGTCCCAATTTTTATGGACCCCAAAATATCCTTACTTTTTTTCCTTACATTTTATGTAAGTGTACGACTGAATGTGCAACGCATGTGTATCTATAAAAAGAGATAATTTGTTACTTTACAAATATTATATCAATTTTTAAATCTCTTAATTATCACGATGACCTGAAGAAACTACTGAGGGAATGCATAAGAAATACCGCAGGTTGAAAATCCTCACGAGTTTATGCTATCTCACACAATTTGAACATAGAGAAATGTCAAGTGGAGATGTTTGTATTCTCAACGTTACATCTACCTAATAAATTATTAGAGCTACATTGGTGAATTAATCAAATAAGTTGCACCATATTACTATAAATACTTTGTTAGTCAAGCGGTTATATTGTTATTTCTTTGTGTTGAAGGTTGTCCTACAATGATGCAAAAGAAATTTTGTTAGAGATGCTTGGGAACCCATTTTGGGTTCAGGGAAGAAGGGGCCAAACTAGTTCTCTCTAAAATATGCCATGAATCAGCGGGTGCAAATCAATTTGGTCTGCTTGAATCGGATTCAGTGCACACCTCTATTTAGGCATTTTGTTAGAAGTTTCAAACTTTATCATTTGTAGAAGCTTTCAAAGTTTGCATTAATGAAAAACTTCTTGGTAGACGTAATTTTCAATTCATTTACACTCTAAACTATATCTTTCAAGTCCAGTACTTATTAAGATTCATATAAAAATTTTCACTTAATTAAAAATTTTCAAATATACATTCTTATTTTTATTTCATTAAGGACAAAAATGCACTTTACCGTATGTAAGCTCTATGTAAGTTCAATTGAATTTCAAAAAATAATAATAATGTTATCTTCTTGAGATATATCCTATTATCTTAGCCTGGAGTTTTCCTTCCTCAAATGATAGTTGTTTTTTAGAGCAAAGTCATAAACGAACAATATAATTTGCAACTTCAATAGAAATTTTGGAATAGTTTACTTCGACTTCTTCCTCTGCATCTAAGTATGAATCCGAGTTTGAGTATGACTCTCAATTTGATTTTCCATCAAACATATATTTATATATTCCTCATTATTGCTTCAAGTTTATGCTTTTAAAGCTTTTTCGAACTTTTTTTTAGACTTACCTTCTTCTTTTTTTATCTTTAGAATAGGGAAATTTGGCTTGACATCTCCTTGTCTCTTGCATTCGAAAAAGATTACATCACTTTCTTCGCTGGTCTTCCTTTGGTCGACCAAATGGAAGAACTTTATCCTTTGAATTTTTTTACTAGGAGGGACAAATCTTCATTGCTTCTGTCTTCTTTAGAGTATGTGTCATCATAATCGATGTTAGACCTTAAGGCAATTGAATTCTTACTTTTGAGATCATCTTAATCATTAAGTCATTCAACATTAGAGGACTGAAGAGCTCCAATTAGTTCATCAATGGGTAGTGGTATGTGTTAGGGAAATATCTATCAATGATTTTGAAGATGACAAAACTCTACAACAAAAGGAAAACTCCGTGATCTAATATGGAGACAAGAGTTTAATCATGTCTAAATCTTTTTCATCTGGAGTTAGTAGATCTTGTATGATCTAAGACGTGGCTAGATCTTATTATCTGAAGGTTGTCTGATCTTATGATCTGAAAGGTAGTCAGATCTTATGATTTGGAGGAAGTCAGATCTTATCATCTGAACACGCATCATCTAGAAGACAGATTTGGTAAAATCTGGGAAGTCGGAATTATGACGACTGTTTGAGTAAGAAGACATTCTTACGACTCTGATGCTCGAGGATTTCAGATAGCATATATGTGGATCAACAAGATTGATTACTTCCAAGAATATGAAGGTTATTATTGGCATATTGGATTCAATGAAGATCAGGTAATTGTGGCAAGTATTCAGTTATGAAAACCAAGATCCTAATTGTATAGGCGACCAAGATTGACAAACTCTTGACTCTATTTGAAGATTGCTTGATATACTATCGATTCTGTCCAACGGGTTGATTGGAAGAACTCTTTTCGAAAGTGCCAACGGTCGTATCAAGAAGGGAGATAAATCAAGTTGTTCATATCAAGAAGGAAGAAACAGAGTTGCTGACGATAGTTCATTTCATAAGTTTAGAATTTGTGCTTGTTTTTGAAATGTTTTTACTTCTGAGCTAAAGATCTATGTATAGTGTGTTTGTACTAGGAGTGATGGAAGGACAGAATGCTGTCAGAGCTCCTTACTTTAATGGAAAGGACTACAATATCTGGAAGAACAAAATAAGAGCATTTCTGAGATCAAAAGGTCCACTGGAATGGGATGTTGTTGAAAGAGGAGTAAATCCCAAATCTACATCAAACTCAGAGAAAAATGCTCTAGAAGCTGGAGAGATGAACCAAGATGAATTCATCAGAAGACAACACATTGATGCTAAAGCTATTTATTCCTTATACTGTGCTTTGTCCCCTACAGAATATAATTGTATCTCTTCTTGTGCAACAGCTAAAGAAATATGGGAAAGGTTGAACATCACCTTTGAAGGAACTGACCGGGTCAAGGAGACAAGAATCAACATTCTACTTGGTCAATATGAAGCCTTCAAAATGAAACCTGGAGAAAGCATGTTCAGTCGCTTCACTGAGATTGTCAACGGTCTTACATATCAAGATCAAATTATTTCTAGATCGATGAAAGTCAACAAGTTACTTCGTAGACTCTCAAATGAATGGGACCAAGTGAAAATCACTATTATAGAGATACAGAGGATTTAACCTCTATCTATTGGTGAGTTGATTGGAACTCTCCAATTTTACGAAGTGGAAAGATCTGATGAACAATCAGACCTGAAAGGTAAGAAATCCATAGCTTTGAAATCTAATGAAGAATTTCATGATACAGGATCAAATGGGACCTTTGATGATGAAGAGATGGCTCTTTTAATGAGGAAGTTCAAGAAATTTAACAACAAATGAAGAAGATTCAACTCGGGAAATTCTAGTTTACAAAATTTCCAGAGAAGACAACTTGAGCAAAATTTCCAAAGAAGACAGCTTAGACGAAATTTTCAGAACAGGCAGTCATGGAACAAAGAATCCAACAATGAAGTTACATGTTACAACTGTAGGTAGAAAGGACATATTAAACCCTACTGTCCTTTACTGAAGCGAGGCAATGGTAGAAATGAAAAACACAAGAAAGTAATCAAAGCAGAATCTTGGAGTGATGCAGACAATGATGAAGAATATGGAAACATATGCTTGATGGCACGTTCAAATTCAGATTCAGAAGTAAGATCTGATTCAGACTTAGATCAGGATGATGAGGTTAGTAACTATTAAATGCCTACTAAAGTATCTAAGTATATTGATGAGTTATGTTCGAGTTTGGAATCTTCTTTGAAAAGAAACTTTTGAGCTAAAGAAGGAGAACTTGAGACTTCAGAAGCAGGAAAATGTTTGGTTTGAAAAATTTGAAAGCTTGAGTGAAAAACTAACTGTTGTGAAGGAGAAATCCAATTCTCTTGAGAAGCAGGTTGTTTGTCTCAAAGCAGACTTTACAAATATTTCAAAGAAGTTTTCAAATGGTTCTGAAAAACTTGATGAACTTCTTTCAATTCAAAAACCTTATTTTAATAAAGCCGGTTTAGGAATGACTCCTAAAACTATTCCCTTGATTGACTTTCCAAAGGTTAAGGAAAGACTTGAACGAAAACCTTTAAAGGTTGTTTATAAAAATCATTTTCAAAAAGTTTTTGTAAAGCCTAGTGGAAGAAGTGCTCTGAAGTGCTCCAACTACAATAGCTCAGAACATCTTGAAAGAGACTGTCCTTTGCTGAAAAGATCAGTTAAGAAAAACTGGTCAAACTTTGCTTATACTACTATTCTGGACCCAAGAAAGTCTGGGTACCAAAGAAAACGTGAGTATTTTTCTTGGTAATAGGTTACCATCAAAAGCAAATCGAAATGGTACCTGGACAGTGGATGCTCAAGGCACATGACAGGTGATTCAAGCTATTTTGTTAAGCTAGTCAAAACAGAAGGAGGAATAGTGTCTTTTGGAGGAAAAAGCAAAAGAAAGATAGTTGGATGTGGAAATGTGCAAATTGGAAATCTGACTATCAAGAATGTTTCCTTAGTGAAAGGTTTGAAGTACAATCTTATCAGTATTAGTCAATTGTGTGATGCTGGTTACAAAATTCAGCTCCAAGAAGGTATTTGCTATGGTTCTTGCAAGGAAACTTCACAATCCTTTTCAGGTAAGCGTCATTGAAATATCTATCTACTTGATATAAATCTAGATAGTTCGCAGTGTTTGTTATTTGTTCAGGATGAGATAAATCTGTGGCATAGAAGACTTGGACATGCTAACATGAAACAGATTGCCAAAATCTCTTCCAAGAAGATTGTTTGTGGCCTTCTAAGATTGGCTTTTCAAAAGAACAACACTTGCACATCCTGTGTGTTAGGAAAATAGGTCAGAAGTTCTTACAAGTTGATAAATCAAATATCAACTGACCTGTTTTATAGCTACTCCACATGGACTTGTTTGGACCTACGTGAATTCAGAGTATTGGAGGAAAGACTTATTGTTTGGTAATTGTTGATGATTATTCTCGATTCACTTGGGTTTATTTCTTGGCAAGTAAGTCAGATGATATTTCTTACTTCATCAAGTTTGCAAGAAGGTTCAAAATGAGAAAGGTTATACTATTTCACGGATTCGTACTGATCATGGAAGAGAATTTGAGAATCAAGAGTTTGTCAAGTTTTGTGATGATGCAGGGATTCAACATGTGTTTTCATCTCCATATACGCCTGAACAAAATGGGGTTGTGGAAAGGAAGAACAGGTCATTACAAGAGATGGCCAGAACTTTGCTTATTGAAAGTTACATGCCTTCACAATTCTGGGCTGAAGCTGTATCTACAGCATGTTACATCATCAACAGAGTTTATCGTAGGCCTATCCTTGAGAAGACACCCTACGAGATCTACAAGAATAAGAAACCTATTGTCTCTTGCTTTCGTATCTTTGGTTGCAATTGCTTTATATTGAAGAATTCTAATGATAATGTTGGCGAGTTTGATAGGAAGTCAGATGAAGGAATCTTCCTTGGATACTCCATGACAAGCAAAGCCTACAGAGTCTTTAACAAAAAGACTCAAACTGTGGAAGAATCCATGAATGTCAAGTTTCATGAAAATATTAAACTACATTTTCTTCAACCGCAGCTTGATATTCCAAATCACTCTCAAGACGTCTCAACTACAATCTCTCATGAGGAAGCTCAACAATCAGAAGATGAAACTCTATCAGCTGAGACCAGAAGATTGATTCGTTCATATTGGAGACATAAGTCCAGTCACCCAACTGATCTTATTATTGGAGATCTTAATGAAGGAATTCGAACAAGAGCACATAGACATGAAGAATCCAGTGCAGTAGCACTTGTGTCTGACTTTGAACCAAAAGGTATAAATGATGCCTTACTTGATGAAAGTTGGATTGAGGCTATGCAGGATGAGCTCAGATAGTTTGCAATCAATGATGTTTAGGAGTTAGTCCCAAAACCAAAAGGAAAATCTATCATTGGAGCCAAATGGATGTTCAGAAACAAATTGGATGAAGAAGGCAAAGTTGTCAGAAACAAAACTAGACTGGTTGCAAAAGGTTACTCTCAGCAAGAAAGAATTAATTATGATGAAACTTTTGCACCAGTAGCAAGTTTAGAAGCTATTCGACTATTACTTGCCTTTGCCAGTTACAAAAATTTCAGGTTGTTCCAAATGGATGTCAAAAGTGCATTCCTGAATAGATTCATACAAGAGGAGGTGTATGTTAAGCAACCTCCTGGTTTTGAAGATCCGAAGAAGCCAGATCATGTGTACAAAGCACTCTATGGTCTGAAACAAGCTCCCAGAGCTTGGTACGAAAGATTAAGTAAATTCTTACTCAAGAATGGCTTTGAGAAAGGCAAGGTAGATATAACATTGTTTTTCAAGACTAAGGGTAAAGATTTTCTTCTAATTCAAATTTATATTGATGACATTATATTTGGCTCCTCAAATGAAACTCTTTGCAAAAACTTTTCAAAAGCTATGCAAAATGAGTTCGAAATGAGTATGATGGGAGAATTGAAATTCTTCCTGGGCTTACAAGTCAAATAATCAGAGGAAGGAATTTTTATTCATCAAGAAAAGTATGCCAAGGAAATTGTGTCAAAGTTTGGGTTAGAAAACTGTAAGAAGACAGAGACGCCCATGTCAAGTACTTTGAAACTTGATGAAGACATCGATGGAAAACAAGTTGATCAGAGACTTTATAAGAGCATGATTGGATCTCTTTTATATCTAACAGCATCTAGACCTGACATCTTGTTCAGTATATGTCTATGTGCTAGATATCAATCTAACCCGAATGAGTCACATCTCAGTGCTATGAAGAGAATTATAAAGTATGTGGCAACTACTTCAAAATTTGAATTGTGGTATTCAAAAGATGGAGACTTCACTTTACTCAGATATTCAAATGCTGACTTAGCAGGCTGTAAGCTAAACAGAAAAAGTACTTCAGGTACTTGTCAGCTTCTTGAAGAACGACTTATCTCTTGGTTGTCAAGAAAGCAATACACTGTTGCTCTTTCAATAGTAGAGTCAGAATACGTTGCTCTTGGAAGTTGCTGTTCACAGATTTTATGGATGAAGCAACAGTTGCGTGACTTCAAAATTCCGAGATCATGTCTGGAGATAAGGTGTGATAGCACTAGTGCTATAGATTTAACTAAGAATCCAATCTTGCACTCTAGAGCAAAACATGTCTGGATAGGAATTCTTTCGAATTCATACGGACCAAGCTGAATATTTTATCTTCTGATGATTAAGATTAATTGTTCTTACGAGCTTCAGATTTTACGATGTTCAGATCTTACGGTGCTTCAGATCTTACAATATTTAGACGGTCCAAGTCTTACATTCCTTCATCTATGATATCTTATGACTTCGGACTTAATGGTATGAAATTTCCCGCCACAAGCTCATGAGGTAACGAGTATTTTTATTTTTAGTATGTAAAAATATGATCGTTACATGCTACATATTTACTTACCTAATTGAATAGTTGTGTGATATATGCATCCCTTGTTTGCTGAATCGTTGTTTTGATATTTTCCATAAATACAGTTTTCTTTTAAATTTCGAAAGGCTTTCTCTCACTTCTTAAATCGATTGGGACTCCGCCTTTTCGCCCAAAAGCTTTTTCGTTCCGAAACCCTAGTAGTCTTGTTTTCTCTCGTTTTCTTTCTTCTGGAAAAAGATTTCAGTTTTTTACTTGTTCAAACGAAGAACATCCTTTCAACTGCAACAATGTCTACTCCCAGGAAATCATCTCGACTTGCCACTAAGAATTTTGAGAAAGACAGTGCTAGACCGACTCATTTTGATCTCACTGAGGATTCATCGACTGCTGAGGGTCATCAACAAGTATCAATTACACCTCCTTCAAAGACTCGGGTTCATGACACACCTCCATTGAAGAAGAAGAATCCAAAAGTTCTCTTTTCGTTTTACAAGAAGATGACATAGAACAGAGCATCAACCGGTGTCATACGAGACGTTCTGCTGTCAAATGGCTTCACGAAAGAGCAAAACTTTCTTAGGCAAATGGAGGATGTTGGTGTTGCAGCACTAGGTACGGCCAATCATGTACGCAAAAACTTTCCTGTTGATCCTAGATTTCATACTTCATCCGATTTCGAGCCTAGGAATGAAGATGAGAAAATGCTTGTCAATTTTCAACCGAGGAAAGGGATAGCCGCTGATGTGCCTGGCAAGGCAAACAAGCTTTTTTAGTCAAAGGACCATAAACTGGCGTACAATAGGATGGTAGAACGAGGGGTAATGAGCCCTTGTCATGTGGATTTTAAGTTTCTTGACTCAGTTCAAGTTCCTCTTAAGCGATTCCTTCAGTACAATCGCTTAGAACAACTCTGTGAGGACTACATCCCTGCATACCTTGAGTTGACAGCCTATTTTTACTCTTACCTCTCTTTTCCGAATAGACACAGTCTTCAGTTTACCGTGGCCAATAGGACTGTGACCGTGGATGTATATGATTTGGCGGACATTCTATGTACCGTCAAGAGCAGTTTTATTCCTGTTAAGGAATTTGAACAAGAAGTGTTTCAGTTTCTCAACACAGATAAGTCGTCTTCCTGGCCGATTACATATTCAAAATTGACGACCATTCATGTCATGCTTCATAAGATCATTATCAACTACCTCAGGCCAAATGCAACTTCGCAAACAGATGTTTCTAAGTTGGAGGCCCGACTAACGTTTGCCATTATGCATATCCGCAAGTTTTTCTCTGCCTTCATGATCTTATACCAAATTTCTCGAGCATCTTAGAAGGACAAGGGACAGATGCCTTATGCATCCTTGGTGACAAGGATTTTCCAACACTTTCAAATTCCCTTGCCATCAACTTTTTATGCTACCAAACTTGCCCCGATCTCAATGAGTTACATAATGGTGGCAAAGATGAAATTAATTGATCTGCCTCTTGGATCCAGTTCCAAGACCACCCCAATTAGGCAAGTGAAGGCTGAATCTTTTGTTGGAAAAAGGAAAGGCAAGGAACCAATGGCCGAGGCACCTACATCCCAGCTCAGGAAGCTTTCTGTTGAGGAAGAGGTTGAGAGAGAGTTTGAACCCACATGGGAAGGATTGGCAATAATCTTCCCTAGCTTGTCTGTAAGTACATCTGATAGTTCTTAGAATGAAGAACTTTGGTGAACAAATCTCTACCGCGGAGGTAGAGAAGAGAGGAGAAGAGGACAAAGAAGAGAGGGCGGCTTCAGAGAAAGAGCCGGAGGAGGAGATAGAGAGAGAGATAGATAGAGAAGGAGACAGAAAGAGAGAAAAAGAAGGAGGATGAGGAAGAGGAAGAAGAAGGTGACAATTCCTCTATGCTGCCAATGCATGAATCTCCAACCACTGTTGAGACAAAGGGAGCAGCAATTGAGGTTGTTCATTCTGAAGAGATGCCCACCGAATTTGAGACAGGGGGAGCCAGAAAGGACGGTGGTTCTTCAGAATTTCTTCCAATTCCTGTTACTCTAACAACTGCTGCACCCGCTGGACCAAGTACTACCAGCATTCCTATCACACAGCTGTAACCGCTTATATATATGATGTCTGCTCTGACCACCAAAGTCGAACACTTACAACTTCAGCAGACACAGCAGGAAGGAGTACTTTAGCAGCTTTCTTAGCAACTTGGTCAGATTGTTGTTCTGGATAGTCTTGATGAAATCAAACAGTCTATCGAGAAGCGGGAGCAGGCTGTGCAATCGTTGGATTCTCTTCATTTTGTTCGTTTTCCACCCCCTCTCTTAAACTTTTTGATTATGACAAAAAGGGGGAGAATAGTGCAGATTTTGTCCTTTGACTGTCTTCGATTTGTTTTTGTGTGGATGTGGATATTATTAAAGTGGTGATTGGATGAATGGATGGCTAATTCAGAATGTTGTTTGACTACGTTGATTGTTTTATCATCTGTTTGAATGACAGGGATATATATGATATTGTTTATTACAAGTAATTATACTATGTGGATGCAGGTTATATAATGTGATATTGTTTTATATAACATCTTTTGTTTGTGCATAATATATCTCAAAAACCTGCATGAAGCGTTTTATATAACATCTTTTGTTGGTGCAGAATGTATCTCAAAAATATGCATGAAGCGTTTATCATTTTCACACAAGGAGAGATTGTTTGAAAGATGACAAGAAGCAGATTTTATAAGTATAAATATTCCTTGTTGAAGTGTTATGTTGTAGAAAATACAATCTCAAGGAGATACAATCCAAAATCTGCAGGATCGTTTTGTCATCATAAAAAAGAGGGAGATTATTATGGAAAGATCTATCGATGATTTTGAAGATGACAAAACTCTACAACAAAGGGAAAACTCCGTGATCTAATATGGAGACAAGAGTTTAATCGTGTCCAGATCTTTTTCATCTGGATAGTTAGCAAATCTTGTATGATCTGAGAAGTGGCCAAATCTTATCATCTGAAGGTTGTCAGATCTTATGATTTGAGAGGTAGTCAGATCTTATCATCTGAACACGCATCGTCTGGAAGACAAATTTAGTAAAATCTGGGAAGTCGGAATTATGACGACTGTTTGAGTAAGAAAATATTCTTATGACTTTGATGCTCGTCGATTTCAGACAGCATGTATGTGGATCAACAAGATCGATTACTTCCAAAAATATGAAGTTTATTATTGGCATATTGGATTCTATGAAGATCGGGTAATTATGGCAAGTATTCACTTATGGAAACCAAGATCCTGATTGTATGGGCGACCAGGATTGACGGACTCTTGACTCTATCGGAAGATTGCTTGATATACTCCTGATTCTGTCCAACGGGTTGATTGGAAAAACTCCTTTGGAAAGTGCCAACGGTCGTATTGGCGTGAATGAGTATTTAAGGGAGATAATTCAAGTTGTTCATAACAAGAAGGAAGAAACAGAGTCGCTGACGATAGTTCATTTCATAAGTTTAGAATTGTCTATTTACTATGAGCTTACATTATAACAAAAGAGTGTGATACAGACTTGCTTTGTGAGAGCAAAAGACTTTGTGAAGTCTTGGTCATAATCTGTAACTCTTTTCATTCATAGTGGAATCTAGGCGATAGGCTATCAGTCCAAGAGAATGGACGTAGGCTTGAACTAAGCCGAACCACTATAAACCTTGTCTCTTGATCTTCTCTCTTAACTCTATGTGTGTGCTTATAGTTCTTGGTATATCATTCACATATCACGCTTCACACGCTGTGTATTTTATACTTCCGCAAAAAATTTTAAAATTATCTATTCACCCCTTCTAGGTGATCGCACTAGATCCTTCAGTATGAATCTTTGAATATCTCAAATAGATGTTTTAACTTGATTCTGATCCTTTGGAAGTCCTCAGAGAAGTTTATTCACTTTTGTCGCAACCTACCCAAAACCTCCCCATGAAGGGGGGATGTTTCTAAGTAGATTTATAAATAATTCGCTCTCAATTCCTCAATTTCAAGCTTGGACTCTTCCAAGTCCATACCTCGTGTGGCGTTCAAGCGTGTTCATTTTTAAAGGTTATTTAACAACCTAAGTAATTCTAGGAGTTGCCACTAGCCTATTGGGGTCTGCTAGAAATCGATTGAGATGTGTAGGAGTGTCATCTCGATCTCTACAGAACCAGAGATTCTAAGTTTATGACTTGTTTATACTAACATTTTGATGCCGGAATGCAGTAGAAAATCGGCTAAACAAAAATTAGAATTGATAGAAGAACAATCATTCTCTCAAGTGTGAATATAAAAATTAATTCTCACAAGTGTGAATAATAATGCCTCCTAAAATACCTTTATATAGTGTTAAGAGACCTAGTAATAATAGGACATCTAATAATAATAGGAAACTCAATTAAAATAGGAAACCTAATTAAAATAAGAACCTAAATTGCAATAGGAAAACTAGTGATAATAGGAAACCTAATTAAAGAAATTACGCCATCTTGATTGCATCATCCTCCCATGCTAGAAAAAGATTCACCCTTCAATCTGCTTTGTCATTGTTGATAACGAGCCCATCTGGTTCTTCCTCATCAGCATGGTAAGGTGAAAGATTTGCTACATTAAAAGTTCCGGACACATTGTACTCACCAGACAACTCAATCTTATAAGCATTGTCATAGATTCGCTCAAGAACTCTAACTGGTCCATTAGCTCTAGGTTGTAAATTTCCAAACCTGCAAACTGGAAAACGTTCTTTTCTGAGGTGAATCCACACTAAATCACCCTCTTTGAAAACAACCCTCTTCCGGCGTGTATCCACTCGTTGCTTATACTGCATGTTCGTCTTATTGATCTTGTCATGAATCAGCGAATGTAGATCTTTGATCTGCTTAGCATGCTCATCTGCATCAGAACTGAATTGCTTGTGCACTAGCAATGGTGTGAGATCCATAGGAGTAATTTGATTATGCCCATAGACTATTTCAAAAGGACTTTTTCCTATAGTTCGATTCGGCGACCTGTTATAGGCAAATTCCGCCTAAGGTAACACCAAATCCCATTGTCGCGGACTATCTCCCACCAAACTTCGCAGCAAGTTTCCTAAACTTTGATTGACAATTTTGGCCTGGCCCTCAGCCTAGGGGTGATGAGAGGAACTAAACTGCAATTTGGTTCCCATGTGCCTCCAAAGAGTGCAAAAAAGTGACTCACAAATTTGACGTCACAATTTGAGGTTATAGATTGGAACTCCATGGAGCTTAAGAATCTCCTGCAAAAATAATCAAGCGACCTGTGAAGCATCAAAGGTCTTGTTACAAGTGAACCATTATGGAATCCTTATTTCGATGTGTTCTTGGCAACCCCAAGACGAAGTCAAGACTGACATCCTCCCATGGAGCATTGGGAATAGGTAAAGGCATATATAAACAACATTAGTACCTCTGGTCATTGCCATATGACATACTCGATACCTCTCTACAAATCGAGCCACATCACGCTCCATTCGAGGCCAATAAAAGTGCTCACACAACAAGGCCATCGTCTTATCAACTCCAAAATGTCTAGCTAAACCCCTGTTGACACATAAATTTTAAATTACAGATAATAGATTTCGCAAGGGAAAATATTGAGTAGATTTGTGCTAAATCTATAAAGTTTATCTCTATGCACAAAAGATAAGTTTGAAGAAAACGGAATCGGTCAAATCTTTTTAAAGGATTGACCGAGATTGTTTTGTTTGCTTATAAAAGACCACACCCACGCACAGTAAAAGGGGGGCACAAAGAGCTTTTATTCAGCAAAGAGGAGCACACATATACGCACGCCTACAAAGAAGAGTTTTATTCAGCCAAGGGGAGACTTACTTTTTCTGAGCAAAAACAGTACACCTACGCACACACACGAAAAGAGTGAAGAAAAGAAGAGAGTGAAATACGAGGGACTTCTGGGGGGATTTCTCTTCGTGAAAAAAGAAGCAAAAGGAGGTGGGCTGGGAGCTTTGACTTGGACGATCCAAGCGCAATTTTCTTTCTCTGGGGACTCATCTGCGGTCTCCTTCGTTCGTCTTCACCGATTGTCGGGCAAAAGGTGCAATCCTCTGCTCCACTTGTTATGGTTCTGGATTATACATTGATTCTATAATGGAGAGCCAATGAATTATAGTCAAAGTTTGCCGCTTAGGTTGTGTTGGAACCGACAATATAAGATGCTCAGAATGTGGCGGACGAGGTCTTCTTTAAACTAATTGACTTTTTTATTGTTTGTTCCTTTAGTGTCTTTTCTACTTAATTTTGTCCACTATGACTTTCATTATGAAACTGTGAACTTCATGGAAATACTATTTGATGTTATTTTGCTTCATGAATTGGTGCATAGTAATTGACTAAGGAGCAGTGTCAGCAATTCAATTATAGTGATTTTGTTGAGCCGTAATTAAAGAACCTTTTTTGATGGTATTGCTGAAGCTTTGGTATATGCGGTGGTAAGAACAAAAGAAGTCCCGAAAGAAAAAAAGCTAGAGAAACATCAATATGATTCATTGTTAAAAAAATTCTTTTCCCAAGTTGATTTGAATTTTGCTGAGTGATATTTCTTGTCTAACTTGTGTGTTTCGGGTGATAGGTGTTATCAATTGGAATTAATTTTCCAATTCGCAACCGCAAAAGTCGATTTTTTATTTCGTCTATAAGGCTTTAGACGAGATAATTAATTGCGCGGGAATGGAATTGATATTTTGATCTTTAAGGCTTAAGATTGATTTATTGATTCTATTTGCGAGATTCTTTGTTTGAATTTGGGTGTTATTTTCCAATTGATAAGTCTTGTCTTGTTTAAATTGCATGTTAGATTAAGTTTTAGTGTTAGATAGGATTTTATTTTAGATTAAATTGCATTTAGATAGTATTACATAACATGATTAGATGGCATTTTAAATATAATTCGCATGTTTAAATTAGATTTTCATGTTTTTATTTCAAGTTCAATAAAAGATTCATATACATGTCACATGCATGTCTTTTTCTTTTAATTTGCATTATTAGTCATTGCATAACATTTAGATTAGGCACATTAAATCGCATGTCATTTAGGAATTGCATAGAAATTCATACCATGAAGGAACATTGCATTTAGAAATTAAGAACATGTTAGATTAGATTCTCATGTTTTATTAGTTTGTTTAATTTCGAATTTCATTTAAATAAGAAAATGCTTTTAAAAAAAAACTTTGCACGTCATTTAATTCATTTAGTTAAAACACATCATTTAGTCCAAATTAATATCATGTTAGGTCATATCATTAGAATTAGACTTTCATGCATTTACATATTAGTTTAGTTTTCATGTTTTAACATATTATCCGTAGTTAAAATAATGTTTTAGTTTAAATTATGGATTAATTTATTTCCTAGTATAAATTAGATGTTATTTAGCTATAGGATAATTAGTTTCATTAGATAATTTTGAAATTCATAATTTTGCATTTAAAATTGCATTAAGATAATTGCATATAGAATTAATTTTTCATTACATCCATTACATGCATTGCATTCATATAAAGAAAAACAAAAAAAATCCTTTTGTTGATTGATTTCATTAGGTCATCTTTGTTCATGGTTTTACTTCATTAAGCATTTAAATAATTGTTTATTCACTCACATGATCACCGTGCATGTTAGGAATGAACTTAAAATCAATTCAAGCTGCCTGCAAATTATTTCGAAATAGAAGAAATAGGTTCTCAAGTCCCCGAATTTATAATCTTTGGTTCGTAGGAGTAAAATACTACTCCCAGCATTTTACATGGGTTTCTAATCGACCCACCTCAAATAGATTAGTGGCGACTCCAATTGAATTCAATTTTGCATGTTTAAGAATTGAAACCTAAGTTGCGAATTGGTATGAGCTTGGGAGAGCTCGAGCAATCCATTAGCTTAACCCTTAGGTGGTGCACCCTCGGGGAGGTCGCGACAGCTTGGCGACTCCGCTGGGGAACTAGTTCAAAGAACTCTAGTGGACTTAGGACTGTTTATTTCTTTTCAAAAGTTTTTGCTTGGTAGTGAAAATTCCATTTATGTCCCTAACCCATGCTTTGATTATTTTTGCAGGTTGATTTTTGTTTTGAGTTTTTTTTAATTGCTTTATTTGGAAGTGTTGTGTGATATTAATTGTTGTGCATGCTTTATTGCCTTAGCATTACACATTGGCACACACAACCCGCCGCCGGACCCGGGCTGCACTAGGATAATTTAGGATGGTGTTAGGTTGGATACAACTTCGACCGCGAGGCCGCGTAGTAGAGGTTGCCCAACTTAACTCCGAAAAACTTTCATTCTTGGTGGCAAAGGTGTTTGTTTCTGCCCGCGAGGCTGCGTCGCATTGGGGCATCACCTTTTGGCTGAGCTGGAGTTGCAAGGACTTTGATTTAGTACGCGAGGCTGCGACTAGTCATTCCACCCTTGTAGCTTCACTTTGCTAAGCCTTTTAGAGTAGAAATCGAGCTGCACCTTTCATGTGCATGTCTATGTGTTTGCTTGATCGAAAAGTAAGTTTTCTACTTTATCTTCTTGCAATTTATTTATTTATTTTGTTCGGTCCATGACAATTAGGTGAGTCGAGTCACATTCTATATACAATGGGAAGATCTGATGTTCGATTCATTCCTACTCCAAAAGCCGAGCTCAAGCGATGGTGGGATAAGCTAGATCATGACGGCCGAATCTATGTGGAAACCAAATTAGGTCGACTGGTTCCGCTCCTCGACATCGATGTTCAAAGAGGGGCAATGCAGGCCTTGGCTCATTTTTGGTGTCCCCACACCTCCACGTTCGTGTTTGGTAAGTACGAGCTTGCTCCGACTCTGGAGGAATATAGCTTTGCCATTGGAAAGCCTTTGGATCTCGATTTGGTTAACCCACCTTTAGGAATAGATCCGCAATCTCTTTTGTCTGATTTCCTTAAGGTTACCAAGATTGAGTTGACAAAAGTCTTAAAGGATAATTGTCATGCATGTCCTTTTTCCTTTCTGGATCAATGTTTCGAAAATGCCCTGTCTCACTTGAAAAATAGAATTTTTATCTTAGCCTTTTTTGGGTTCATAATTTTCCCTTTCAGAAAGAATGCCATTGATCCATCCATGGGTAGTCAAACAAGTTTGTGGTGGTGTTAATTTTGTCAATGCCATTCTGGCTGAAACATTTTTGTCACATACCCGGTTCAAAGAAGGTGATAAAAAAACCTTTCATGCACCCATCGAGCTCTTACAAGTCTGGTATTTCTCTCACACAAAAGGGTTTGCCATACACACGAGTATTAGTGGTTATTCTGAGTCCATCCATCCCATCGAAGAGTTTAAGGTCTTGCAAGATAGAACTCCTGATCTATCTTTTTCCAAGTGGTTAAACTTATTGAGAAATCCAAAGGAAAAATTTTTCCTATGGCAAGCTAGATGGTTCCGAGTTCGTGAGGCACGGCTTTCTCTTGGCGACGACGATCCGATCCCCCTGATAGGGATCACGGGAACAACTTCTTACTATCCACTCCAGATAGTTCGCCAGTTTCGAGTGCTACAAGACTTACCTCCACCACCAAAGCCAGATCTATTTCGACTTAGCTTCACCAACAAGGGAGACAACTACATGGATGAGTTCCACCACATCGAGCAAGCTTGGCACAATTGCCATGCTCGGAGATTGATTTGGCCCGAAGATGAGCTTGAAGGGAAACAGAAGATCCATCATGCTACCATCCGATACATCCGCAAGTTCAAATTCCCAAATGAATGGCTTCCAAAAATTCCTGATGTGACAACCAAACCAACTCGTGAAGCCGAAACCAAGCGGTATAAGAGGAAAGCGGAGGAACTCGAGGAGCAGATGAAGAAAGTGGCTAGGGAGAATAGGCAATTGCGTCGAGCATTAGCTTCCCATTTGTATATAGAACGAGCTAAATAAAATGCTTTTGTTGAGTCATTTGTCTTATGTTGTGTCATTTGTTTGGAGTCTTTATTTTAGGTTGAGTCAGGTATGTCATGATATTTGAGTATTTGTAAGGTCAATTTCATAAATGAATAAAAATGGGTTTTTAGGTCATTGTCATGGACCGTGTCTTTCCTTTTCTGCAATTTATTCTTATCCGTCCTTTCTTGTTCTTCGTAGGTGATAACGGGTAATTCTCGATCTCCCATCCGCACGCGATCTCGAGCTAAAATGGCCGATCAAAACGAACTCCGTGATCGTGTTGCCAATATAGAGGATCAAATGAAGCAGTTTCTTGCTGCTATGCAGGAAATGACCGCGGAGTTTAAAGCTGCTCGGTTAAGCCCGACCCCTCCACCTTTGCCAAAATTAAAAGAAGATATTGTGGTTGATCTAGATGAGGAAATGCCTCCTTTGGAAGAAGATCCCATTGCTGCTTATGGGAAAAAGACCATTCCTGATGACAAATCTGAACAGGAGAAGCGCCTCGAGAAACTCGAGGAAAAACTGAAGCAACTGCAAGGCTTTCAAGCCCCGTCCCCGACGGATCTTTCTGTCTATTCTAAAGTGAAAATGCCTAAAAAGTTCAAGATGTCGGAGTTTGAAAAATATGATGGCATGACCTGCCCGAGGGCCCATCTGCAGATGTACCTGGTGAGAATGACCCAGTATGCTGATAATGCTCCTTTGATGATCGAGTCATTCCAGGCAAGTTTGACGGGTCCAGCTCTGAAGTGGTACATTTCAAAGGGGATAAACCAATGCCAAACCTGGGAGGAGGTTTGCCAAGCTTTCCTGAAGCACTATCAATTTATAACGGACATTACCCCTTCCCGAGATGATCTTGAACGGGCCGAGAAAAAGAGGAGCGAGTCGTTCAAGCAATATGCAATCCGGTGGAGGAATTTGGCAGCTCAGGTTGATCCTGAGCCTTCTGACATGGAGATGAGGAAGATGTTCATCAAAACTCTTCCTCATGAATACCGCACTCAAATGATAGCCACCACTGCTGACACTTTCAATCAGCTTATTCCAGTTGGGGAGCAGATCGAGATTGGAATAAGAGATGGGTGGTTCAATGAGCCAACAAAGAAGTTTACTCCGAGGAAGGATAAAGAGCAAGCTGCGGAGATAAACTTGGCATACTCACAACCAAGCTCTGGCGGACCTTCAAATGTTCATGCCTCTACAAATCGGCAGGTCGGGGGGCGATCATTTGCGCCTCGCCAGTTCAATAGGAGGCAATTCACTCCCCTTCCTGGGCCTTTGTCTAAGGTTTTACCTGTTTTGCAGAAGAGGGGTTTGCTCTCTCAGGAGCCGAAGCGTCCGAATCTTGAAAAATTCAACAACTTTAATGCTTCAAAGAGGTGCGATTACCACATGGGTGAAGTGGGGCATTCGACTGATGAATGTTTCACCCTTAAGCACAAGATCCAGGATCTTCTGGATACGAAGGTGTTCACCTTCAGCGTCGCTCAACCAAATGTTGAGAAAAATCCTCTTCCGGAGCACGAGGGAGGCGTCAATACAATTTCTGAGGTTGGAGATGGGAAGAAAATGAAATGGAAGCTGAATGTTCATAACATTTATCAAGGGTTGGTAGCAGCTGGCTATTACCCGGCTGGGGAGAGCCTTCCACTGTTTGTCATGAAGAAGAGGATCCAGGAGAGCATTGAAGCTGGCGTAATCATGCAAAGCAACCATGCGGGAGGAATGTCGATGGTTTCCCAAATTATCATTAATTGGGAGGATGAATCTACTGCCGTAGAAGCTGAGAATCAATCAGACCCCTCACTTGAGGACATGCCACCCCTGGAGGATGCAGTTGATAATGAGGTGGAGGTGCCTGAAATAATAATTGAACTACATCAACCCCATGAGTACCGTAGCAACAAGGCGGTTCCTTGGTCGTATGATTTTGATGTAGACTTGGTGACAAGGTCCGGACGCACCTACGGGCAAAATAATTCTATGCCGTCAAAACATGTCACCGATGAAGAGGCTAAGGAATTTCTAGCTATAATCAAAGCTAGTAAGTACGATGTGGTTGAACAGCTGCGGAGGATGCCAGAGCAAATTTCTCTACTAGAGCTCTTGCAAACATCGGAGAAACATCAAAAATCACTCATGAAAATATTGAGTGAGATTCATGTGCCCGAGACGATTGATCAGGGCGAGCTGGAGGGGTTCATAGGCGCAGTACTCCTCAAGGATCTTGTTTCCTTTTCTGATGAAGAATTACCAGGTGATGGGAATGGACATACAAAGGCACTCTACATCTCCGTCAGGTGCAAGGAATCGCATGTTGCTCGGGTTCTTATTGATAATGGGTCCGCTCTGAATATTTTCCCATTGGCTACTTTGCATCGTCTCGGGGTAGACTCTTCAAGGTTAAACGTTGCTAAAACTTCCGTTCGTGCTTTTGACGGAACAAAGAAGGAGGTAATGGGTGAGATTCATCTGGATGTGCAAATCGGGCCAATAACGTTCAACATTTTGTTCCAAGTAATGAACATTTCTACTGCCTTTAACTTTTTGTTGGGTCGTCCTTGGATCCATACCGCTGGAGTTGTGCCTTCAAGTCTTCATCAATGCTTGAAGTTCGTGGTTGAAGGGAAGCTAGTCACTGTCCGTGCTAAAGAAGACCACCAGATTTACCATGAGACTGCCATTCCGTATGTGGAACCTGAGGATATATTCGAGTCCAGTTATCAATCGTTCGAGCTTGTGTCAATGATACATAGGTCTCGGGGATCGCCTGCACCAATCCCCGAGCTGTCAAATGCTGCTATCATGGTGGGGAAGATTATGGCCCAAAGTTGTTTTGTTCCTGGAGAAGGGCTTGGAAGAAAAGGTCAGGGGATCCGATATCCAATTCAGCCTTCCCGGAGGCGTCGTGTGGCCGGATTAGGATATCATGGAAAGGATCAGCCTACTAATGAATCGCAAAAGCGTGTGGAGAGTAATACATTGCCTCCCCATATCAAAAAAACATTCCCGGGTCCGTCCAGGATGATGCATGAGGAGGAGATTTATGTTCTAGGGGGATCAAACATGAATCATGACTACCATGTAAGGTTCTCCTTTCCCCCGAGCTTCTATATTGACCCCCGAGACATCGTTCCGGATGGATGGGGAGGCATGGATGATGTGGTTCCTGAGAGCCAGGCTGATCGGGATGAGAGGCTCGAGGGGATAGCAAATCTATTTGAAGATCTCTTCATTGGCGCCATTGAGAATGAGTCCGAGGAGGAAATGGGTGCAAGCCCACATGAGTAATTTATTTCTGCTTTACTCCCCTGCGTGGGAATTCCTTTCATTTATTGCTTTCTTAGGATTTTTCAATCTTTCATTCTGCAATTCCTTTTCAATAAGTGTAATTCATTCAGAGTTATTCAATAAAATCACCATTTTTGAGGGCATGACGAGGTACACCAAACCAGTCCGGTGATGATATCCAACAGTGAAAAAATACACGACCCAAGGAGAATCTTGAGGCCTGGACTTCCTCATGCTCTCTTTGTCCAAATCTTTCCAAAAAAAGAATCATTTTTTTTATTTTATTTAAAAAAACACCAAAAAAAATCATTTTTTCAAAAAAGATATTTTTGATTGGTTTACTTTATGTTTCAGGAAGGACCTTATGGAATGTGATGAAGGCCCAGATGATTCGGATGGAGATCCCGCCGGAATCCAACGGAGTTTGGAACAGCATGCAAAGCCGAAGTCCTTGACAGCCGAACACACTGTCACAATCAGCTTGAGTGACACGGAGGACATTAGAGAAGTAAAAATTGGGGCAAATCTCCCCGAAGAAGAAGCCATGCGACTCGTCTCCCTTTTGAAAGAATACCAAGATGTCTTTGCTTGGTCTTATGCGGATATGCCGGGTCTTGACCCAATGATTGTGGAGCACAGTCTGCCGACGAATCCACACATGCCTCCTAAAAAGCAGAGGTTGCGGAGAACAAAGCCAGAATTATCAAAGAAAATTGAAGAGGAGGTGATGAAACTCTTGAAGGTCGGATTCATAGAAGTCTCACATTACCCTGATTAGGTAGCCAATATTGTGCCAGTGATGAAGAAGGATGGTCGAGTTCGAGTTTGCGTCGACTATCGCGACTTGAATAAGGCTAGTCCTAAGGATGAATTTCCTTTGCCACACATTGACGTCCTGGTGGATAGCACTGCGGGTTTTGAACTGTTCTCTTTCATGGATGGTTTTTCCGGATATAATCATATCAGGATGAAGGAGGAGGATAAGGAGAAAACTGCATTCATCACCCCATGGGGAACATTTCACTACAAAGTAATGCCATTCGGTCTCAAGAATGCAGGGGCAACATACCAAAGGGCCATGGTCGCACTTTTCCATGACATGATGCATAAAGAAATCGAAGTCTATGTTGATGACATGATCGCCAAGACTCGGCATGGAGAAAGTCATATTGACACCTTGAAGAAGTTATTTGACCGACTTCGGGAATTTAAACTCCGACTTAACCCCGCAAAATGCACATTCGGGGTAACTTCGGGTAAATTACTCGGGTTCATGGTGAGTAATAAGGGAATTGAAATTGACCCTTCAAAGGTGAAGGCCATATGTGAATTACCGCATCCGAAGACCGCCAAGGAGGTTCGAAGTCTCATGGGGAGATTAAATTACATAGCTCGATTCATTTCTCATTTGTCAGAAACTGCTAAGCCATTTTTTAAGCTTCTCAAGAAGGATGCCTTGGTTCGCTGGGATGATGATTGTCAGAAGGCATTTGACAAGCTAAAATCATACTTGTCGTGTCCTCCGGTCCTAGTTCCACCAATAATGGGCCACCCTTTGATTCTCTATCTCACCATTAATAGTGAGTCTTTGGGTGCGATGTTGGCCCAGAAAGGACCCGATGATGGAAAGGAGCGAGTTGTTTACTACTTGAGCAAAAAGTTCACTATATCAGAGCAAAATTACTCAGAGGTAGAGAAAACGTGTGCCGCTTTGGTTTGGATCTTGCATCGATTCCGACAGTACACATTGCACTATCAGATATTCTTGGTGACTGAAAGTAATCCAATCAAGTACTTGCTTGACCGACCGGCTTTGGTTGGAAAATTGGCTAAATGGAAAATATTGGTTTCTGAGTTCGACGTGCAGACCCTGCCACAAAAGTCTGTTAAAGGTCATGTTATTGCAGACATACTTGCTGAAAATCCCGAGCGCACTGAGGAGGAGGAGTGTTCTCCGGACGATCGTATCTTGTCCATTGACGAAGATAGGTGGACCATGTTTTTCGACGGGGCGGTAAATTTGTCCGGCTCAGGGACTGGGGCAGTATTGATTTCTCCAACTGGACAACACTATCCAGTCGCAGCAAAGTTGGTGTTCCCATGCACCAATAATATCGCTGAGTACGAAGCATGCATTCTCGGTCTTCAGGCGGCGATTGAGATGAAGATTGATAAACTCAAAGTATTTGGAGATTTTGCATTGATCATCCTTCAGACTGTCGGAGAATGGAAAACACGAGATGCCAAATTGCTTCCGTATCACAAGTATCTTGAGGAGATAGTGGAGGAATTTGATGAGATCACATTTGAATACTTATCCCGGGCCCATAATCAGTTCGCGGATGCTTTGGCTACATTGTCATCCATGCTACGAGTCAATGATGGAATGGAGTTAGAGCCTTTAAAAATTGATGTCCTGGAAAAACCAGCCCACTGCATGATCATAACTGAAGAACTTGATGGGAGGCCATGGTATCATGATATCATGAACTACATCAGAAGTCGAGAGTTTCCTGATGAGAGTGGTCCTGCTGATAGGAAATACATAATGAAGATGGCTTCAAAATTCTTCGTTAGTGGTGAAAATTTATACAAGAGATCTCATGATTCAGTGCTATTAAGGTATGTAGATGCATCTGAGGCAAAGCAGATCATGCAGGAGATGCATGAAGGGATGTGTGGTCCACACATGAATGGTCATATGCTGGCCAAGAAAATCATGAGATTGGGTTACTATTGGCTGTCTTTGGAGGATGATTGCATCAAGCATGTGCGGAGTTGTCATCAATGTCAGATTTATGGGGATAAGATAAATGTTCCTCCAAATGAGCTGCATCAACTGTCTGAACCCTGGCCTTTCTCAATGTGGGGGATAGATGTCATTGGCCCAATCAATCCGAAGGCATCGAATGGTCATCGATTCATCTTAGTTGCGATCGACTATTTTTCTAAATGGATTGAGGCAACTTCCTATGCAAATGTCATTGCTCGAAATGTAGTGAGGTTCATACGACGTGACATCATTACTCGTTATGGCGTCCCTGAGGTCATCATCACCGATAATGGAACCAATCTGAACAACAAGCTTGTTGATGGTTTGTTTAGTGAATTCAAGATTCGGCATCTAAACTCGTCTCCTTACCGTCCTCAAATGAACGGTGCAATAAAAGCGGCCAACAAGAACATCAAGAAGATTTTGGCGAAGACTGCTGAAAATTACCGTGACTAGCATGAAAGGTTGCCTTTTGCACTAATGGCGTATCGAACTTCAATTCGAACCTCGGTGGGGGCGACGCCTTTCTCGCTCGTGTATGGCATGGATGCAGTACTCCCTGTTGAAGTAGAAATTCCATCATTGCGTGTGCTGTCCCAAATAGAATTATCTGACGCTGAGTGGATACAACAAAGGTTTGAGCAGTTGAACCTGATTGATGAAAAGCGACTTGAAGCCATTTGTCACGGTCAGTATTACCAAAGGCGGGTAGCCAAGTCATTCAACCGCAAGGTCCGACCAAGGCACTTTGAAGTAAACGATCTTGTTCTGCGGAAGATACTCCCCATTATTCCTGATCCCAGAGGTAAGTTCACTCCGAATTACAGTGGGCCATATGTTGTGAAGAAGGTGCTCCCTGGAGGCGCGTTGATCTTAGCTGAGATGGACGGTCGGGAATTTTCAAATCCTGTCAATGCAGATGCCCTCAAGAAATACTATCCGTGATGTTTCCTTTCTTTTGTCAATGCTTTGATTCAATTAATAAAGTGTTGAATGATGCAATTTCCTGATTTAACATTCCATGATTGATTGAATTTTTCAATGAGAGGTATCGGGATGACGAAAGGCAAGCCTCATCTATACACAGTCCTTTACTTATACAGTTGTGAGACGAGCGTACGAAATTCCATGTTTGTAAGGAAAAGAGTTCTCTTGCGAAAGGTACAATGACCAAAATGATGAGAGGCAGTTCATTTCTCTAATGCAAACACTAAAATGATCCATTGATTGCCCATTTTGAGCCTAAACACTTGAGGAGTTTCATCTCATATTACCCCTGTCAAGAACCGCCCCACATCGGGGCAAACTGGAGGTACATTTGCATCGTTGATGTAAAAGGAGAAAAATGGATAGAAATTTTATTGCTTTCACTTGCATCAATCTTTGAGTATTGCTTTTACATGTGGAATCAAATGATAAATCAAGTGCCTTGGGGATGATGAAGAGTATTCATTTCTATATCCTAAACACTCTTGCAAGCCACTTTGAACCTATGATTTCATTTCAAATCGAACCCACATTGGGGCATGCAAAAATCGAGGTCATCAAAATTGGTAGAGTATAAGCATCACATCATGGGATGTCAGCCCAAAATTTTGTCCAATTTAGTCGATAGATAAAAAGGAAAAAGATGCAAATAAGGGCAAGAAAAAGCAGTGTGCCTAGTAAAAGCAAGGCCAATGCCCAAATTCAGAAGGAAAGTGAAGGAACTTAGGGGCAAGAAAAAGCAGTGTGCCTAGTAAAAGCAAGGCTGATGCACATAGAAGTCAGAGCCAAAAGCTCAAGTCTGCAAAAGTCGACCTTCAATGCGTCCAGATTCAAAAAATGTTGAATGGGGCAATCTTGTCAATAATCCCCAGTGAATTTGACATCGTATAGCATCCCCAGTGAATCAAAGTTTGAAGCTTGAAAGTTGAGTCTGAGGAAAAAATTTCAGTTTTTCACCCCATACACATCTCTAAGCCAAGTCTGCAAAATCTTTTCTGATTAGGGCACTTGATTTAATGTAAGGTTCCTAATGTGTTAAGCTTAGCTTGAAGAAGTGCGAGCAAGACTGTTTCTATTGTATTTGCAAGGTTCTTGACTTGTAAACCTGGTGACATTTGTTGAAGACTTTCTTTCTAAGCCTTGACTCAATGAGTCCCCTTTGCTTAACCATTGACCAAGCCCAAATTACGGTCCTGTTAAAGACCTCCCTGATTGGTAGGATTGTACCACTTGCGAGAGTACTTGGACCTTTGTTGACACAATGATAGTGAGACTGAGTGTTTAAGCTAGTCCCTCATTGGAAAAAAAACCCTTCTGGAGGAGAGTGAGTGATAAGTCCTTTTTGACTGAATGTCTCTCGAAGAATCTCTCAAAATATGAATTGCATTTTATGATGAAGCGGATGATTTGATGATGTGCTTATCCCTCCAAGGATTCTAAATGCATATACTTCAATCTAAGTGCCTGTGACTATGTGCAGGTACCAATGGTGATGTATCGATGTCTCATCTCGAGAGCCTGTGACGATGTACAGGTCTCTCAACTTAATTTTGAATGACTCAAATTTAATCAGGTATCTTTCACCGTTTCGCCTATGTGGTGGCGATCCAGGTCCTCCACTGTTTTGCCTCTGTGCAATCCAGGTCTTGTTCACCGTTTCGCCTCTGTGGTGGCGATCCAGGTCTTTTTCACCGTTTCGCCTATGTGGTGGCGATCCAGGTCCTTCACCGTTTCGCCTCTGTGGTGACCGAATTAGGGTTTCGAGCCTCAAGCGATCCAGGTCTTTCACCGTTTTGCCTCCAAGCAATCCAGGTCTTTTTCATCGTTTGCCTCTGTTGTGACCGAAGTAAAGATTCAGGCCTCAAGCAAACGAGTCAGGTTCCTTCACTGTCTTTCTTTTATGACCGAAGCAAGTACTCGGGCTTAAGAGGACAGTTTCAAAGCTCATACATACCTTGATCTGCCATTTCAACCAGGTAAGTAATTTCAGGTATGTTTCTTTTTCTTTCCTTTGCATTCATCATGTCATAATCACATTTTGAAAATGAGAGTGATCTCAACAAAAATATCATGCATAGCATCTCTATAGTCAAAATTTAGGTATCATTTTGTCTTTGAATGCAACCTCTGCGAGCTTACCCTTCAAAGAGGGGCAGCTGTTGACACATAAATTTTAAATTACAGATAATAGATTTCGCAAGGGAAAATATTGAGTAGATTTGTGCTAAATCTATAAAGTTTATCTCTATGCACAAAAGATAAGGTCTGAAGAAAACGAAATCGGTCAAATCTTTTTAAAGGATTGACCGAGATTGTTTTGTTTGCTTATAAAAGACCACACCCACGCACAGTAAAAGGGGGGCACAAAGAGCTTTTATTCAGCAAAGAGGAGCACACATATACACACGCCTACAGAGAAGAGTTTTATTCAGCCAAGGGGAGACTTACTTTTTCTGAGCAAAAACAGTACACCTACGCACACACACGAAAAGAGTGAAGAAAAGAAGAGAGTGAAATACGAGGGACTTCTGGGGGGATTTCTCTTCGTGAAAAAAGAAGCAAAAGGAGGTGGGCTGGGAGCTTTGACTTGGACGATCCAAGCGCAATTTTCTTTCTCTGGGGACTCATCTGCGGTCTCCTTCGTTCGTCTTCACCGATTGTCGGGCAAAAGGTGCAATCCTCTGCTCTACTTGTTATGGTTCTGGATTATACATTGATTCTATAATGGAGAGCCAATGAATTATAGTCAAAGTTTGCCGCTTAGGTTGTGTTGGAACCGACAATATAAGATGCTCAGAATGTGGCGGACGAGGTCTTCTTTAAACTAATTGACTTTTTTATTGTTTGTTCCTTTAGTGTCTTTTCTGCTTAATTTTGTCCACTATGACTTTCATTATGAAACTGCGAACTTCATGGAAATACTATTTGATGTTATTTTGCTTCATGAATTGGTGCATAGTAATTGACTAAGGAGCAGTGTCAGCAATTCAATTATAGTGATTTTGTTGAGCCGTAATTAAAGAACCTTTTTTTGATGGTATTGCTGAAGCTTTGGTATATGCGGTGGTAAGAACAAAAGAAGTCCCGAAAGAAAAAAAGCTAGAGAAGCATCAATATGATTCATTGTTAAAAAAATTCTTTTCCCAAGTTGATTTGAATTTTGCTGAGTGATATTTCTTGTCTAACTTGTGTGTTTCGGGTGATAGGTGTTATCAATTGGAATTAATTTTCCAATTCGCAACCGCAAACGTCGATTTTTTATTTCGTCTATAAGGCTTTAGACGAGATAATTAATTGCGCGGGAATGGAATTGATATTTTGATCTTTAAAGCTTAAGATTGATTTATTGATTCTATTTGCGAGATTCTTTGTTTGAATTTGGGTGTTATTTTCCAATTGATAAGTCTTGTCTTGTTTAAATTGCATGTTAGATTAAGTTTTAGTGTTAGATAGGATTTTATTTTAGATTAAATTGCATTTAGATAGTATTAGATAACATGATTAGATGGCATTTTAAATATAATTCGCATGTTTAAATTAGATTTTCATGTTTTATTTCAAGTTCAATAAAAGATTCATATACATGTCACATGCATGTCTTTTTCTTTTAATTTGTATTATTAGTCATTGCATAACATTTAGATTAGGCACATTAAATCGCATGTCATTTAGGAATTGCATAGAAATTCATACCATGAAGGAACATTGCATTTAGAAATTAAGAATCATGTTAGATTAGATTCTCATGTTTTATTAGTTTGTTTAATTTCGAATTTCATTTAAATAAATAAGAAAATGCTTTATAAAAAAACCTTTGCATGTCATTTAATTCATTTAGTTAAAACACGTCATTTAGTCCAAATTAATATCATGTTAGGTCATATCATTAGAATTAGACTTTCATGCATTTACATATTAGTTTAGTTTTCATGTTTTAACATATTATCCGTAGTTAAAATAATGTTTTAGTTTAAATTATGGATTAATTTATTTCCTAGTCTAAATTAGATGTTATTTAGCTATAGGATGATTAGTTTCATTAGATAATTTTGAAATTCATAATTTTGCATTTAAAATTGCATTAAGATAATTGCATATAGAATTAATTTTTCATTACATCCATTACATGCATTGCATTCATATAAAGAAAAACAAAAAAAAATCCTTTTGTTGATTGATTTCATTAGGTCATCTTTGTTCATGGTTTTATTTCATTAAGCATTTAAATAATTGTTTATTCACTCACATGATCACCGTGCATGTTAGGGAATGAACTTAAAATCAATTCAAGCTGCCTGCAAATTATTTCGAAATAGAAGAAATAGGTTCTCAAGTCCCCGAATTTATAATCTTTGGTTTGTAGGAGTAAAATACTACTCCCAGTATTTTACATGGGTTTCTAATCGACCCACCATAAATAGATTAGTGGCGACTCCAATTGAATTCAATTTTGCATGTTTAAGAATTGAAACCTAAGTTGCGAATTGGTATGAGCTTGGGAGAGCTCGAGCTAAATTAGGTTTAGCAATCCATTAGCTTAACCCTTAGGTGGTGCACCTTCGGGGAGGTCGCGACAACCCCCTGCATGACTCTCAGTAATAATTGACTCCCGTAAAGAGCATTGAGGAATGCATAGCCTATTGCCTTTAAAAAGGAAACCCTCCACAATCAGAAATAGTTGAAAGGGCTCTATTTTGCACTTCTTCCATATATTACCAAAATAAGGATCATCAACATATAAATCTTTAAAAGAATCAAGCCAAAACTCTCACCTGCATAGTAGATAACAGAGAATGTCTCCTGCTCAACGCGTCGACTTCCTTATTCAGGGTTCCTGCCATATGCTTAATAGCAAAAGTGAAAACTTGAAGAAGTTCCACCCACTTTGCATGCCTAGCATTCAATTTATGATGTCCATTAATATACTTTAAGGCCTCATGGCCAGAATATAGGATAAATTCTTTAGAAATAAGATAGTGCCTCCAATGCTTCAACCACCTCACTATGGCGTAAAAGTCTTTATCATAAGTCGAATATATTCTCTTGGCTTCATTCAACTTCTCACTATAGAACGCCACAGGTTTATTTTTTATTTTTTTGGTTAAGCATGCCCCCAATACCAACGCTGGAGGCATCACAATGCACCTAAAATATCTCAGTAAAATCTGGAAAGGCTAAGATCAGAGCTTCAGTCTCTTTTTTCTTTAACAACTGAAACACATTATCTGCCTCTTTGGTCCACACAAATTTGCCTCCCTTCAAACAATTCGTAAGAGGCGCAATAATAGTGCTAAAATTCCGAATAAACCTCCGATAAAAAGACGCTAGCCCATGAAAGCTATGTATCTCATGAATATTCTTCGGAACCTCCCAATTCGTGATGGCCTCGATCTTAGCTGGGTCCATCTAAATGCCTTCCTTTGATACAATATAACCAAAAAAGAATACATGATCGGTTAAAAAGTGACACTTTTTGGTGTTGGCATACAATTTTTGCTCCTTCAAGGTCTCAATTACTCTCCTCAGGTGCTGCAAGTGTTGCTCATAAAAGTACTGAAAACTAAAATATCATCGAAATAAATGACAACAAATTGGCCAATAAAAGGACGAAAAACCTTATTCATCAACCTCATAAAAGTGCTTGGCGCGTTAGACAACCCAATGGCATCACCATCCACTCATATAGTGTGACGCCCCGTGCACTAATTTATAATATATCGAACTCAATTATTTTAATTAAGCTCGAGGGCATGTCATAGAAGGACTTACCATGCCCTGGTCCATTGAGCACGTGGCAAATCCTTACCACATTTTTTTTAACCTCACATGCAACAATCTTACCCCAGGATCCCATTGTCGACTTTTACCATTTAATTATGCGGAAGCAATCCCATACAATGGTAGTTCATTTCTAATAAGAAAAATAGTAGGCATTAACACAATTGACTAACATCAAGCATCATATTATATAAACATATATTTTACATATCATCAAAATATTCATATAACATTAGAAGTACCCAACCATCATAACCATTAAGACACAACCATAGCAACCCCAACAAACGTGATTATATTCATAAGACGTGTTTAAGCACGTTCCATCACGATCTAGTAAAATCGGGGGATGGTCATCCTATCTTACTAGGCCACATGCCTAATTCTAATCTCAAGATAGCCTTATTATTGACTTGTTTTATTTTGTTTTTCTTCCATTTTTCTCCTTAATTGCCGCTGGTCACGTTCTCCTCTTCCTCCCTATGTGTGGCCTTCTCCAAGTAAATATTAGGTACTACAATCTAGCCTTATGTCATCTTGAATCAACCTACACTTGTACCCCTTCAATTAATAATATCTTAGGTCAAAATCACTCTGGATTTTCTTGTCTCCTTTGACTCCAATAATTAACAAGATACCACCAAATCTCATTATTATATTTTCTCTCTTTCTCTTTCTCTTTCTCTTTTTTCTTTCTTTTTCTCTCCATTTCTCTATTCGGCCCTCCTTTGGCCGAATGGCCTTGGCCCACCTTGGGCCAAGCTTCTTGGTCCACCTCCCTTGGGTCAAACCTAGCCTTCGTAGGTTGGCCCACCTCTAATTCCTTAATTGGGGTTAAAGCCCATCTCTCTCGATTTAGTGCCTAAAATTAATCTAATAACTTTGTGATTAAGTGTCGCCTTTCGGTGACCTCAATTAGTCATTTCTAAATGATGATCAATAGGCCGTCGCATCACAAGTCCTGCGATTATACCGCGTTAAGCCTCGTCGATCCTTAGAATATTCCTTGGTTGTCATGTAATCGGCGAGATGTCTGTCTAACCACATAATTGTACAGATAATCCCATAGTTGGTTCATAATTAATTATCGCCACTTATGAATTGGCAATAATCATCCACTGAACTCTTCTTTGAGTCATCATGTAAAAATCTGTGTTAGTATAAGACCTTCTTGCTCGATCCTTATGGTCGAGTATTTGCTCAAGGCCGAAAGCTCTAGATGATCAAGCGTGTCGATCCCTGATTGTCCTCACCAAAGGCTTTAGTAGGCTAATTACCCCATTTTACTATTTAGGTCTTGACACCTTAATCAATTTATTAATTAGGGCCCCAAATCGAAAATGTTACACCTTTCCCCTACTTAAAGAAATTTCATCCCCGAAATTGCAATGACCTTATCATTCAAACAATTGAGGGTATTGTCTTCTCATTTCTTCTTCGCTCTCCCAAGTGGTTCTTTCAATCCCATGATATTGCCACACTACCTTTACTAAGGGAATAGTCTTGGTCCTTAACACTTGCTCTCTTTTCTCCACCATTTGTATTGGCTTTTCTAAAAAGGACACTCGTTTATCCAGGCCGAGTTCCGCATAATTCAGTACATGAGTTGGGTCAGGCTCATACTTTCTAAGTATAGATACATGGAAAATATTATGTACCTGAGCAAGGTTAGGCGGTAGAGCAAGTCGATACGCTAGGCCTCCTATCCTTTCTAAGATTTCGAAAGGGCCTACATACTTGGGATTGAGCTTACCCTTCTGGCTGAATCGTGATGTACCTCTCATTGGTGACACTTTCAAAAACACATGGTCACCAACCTGGATTCTAATGGTCTTCGTCGACAATCAATGTAACTTTTATGTCGATCTTGAGCGGCCTTAAGTTTGGTTCTAATCAGCTGGACAGCCTCTACCGACATCTAGACTAACTCTGTGCCACAACACCCTTAGTTTTTTGTTCAAGCTGAACACCTCCCTTTCAACATTGATTTCTCTCAGCTCCGAGCTTTAAAGAGTGTTCAGCAAAGAAGTTGTTCAAGCTCGCCGAAAGCTCTGAAGTGTTATTCTTTGTTGCTGCCAACCGTTGTATCCTAGGAGACAGACATCTAGCAACCTCACATGTAGTAGAGAGACAAAGTTTTATTGTGTACTAGAGGAAAGAATCTGTTTTAAGGAAACCGTGTTAAACACAGGCCTCGGTTTCCTTATTCTCTCTTCCAGTTCTGTTGTTTTATCGCTTTATGACACTTTATTGAAGTCTATTGATGCCATTGTGAATTATATATGTCCAGTAATCTCAAAGCATATTCAAAGGGAAATTTGAGCAAATCCTCCAACACACACATCCTTCGTGTTGAATAACCAAAAGAAATTGAGAAAAAAAAAGCATCGTGCTTACCGCACTTTAACTAGAGAACTTCAACGAGCAGATGATGAGCAACGAAGATCGGCAGGTTTCCAGGAAGTAACGACGCTGGATCTCCACTTGGAGACAGCGTAGGGAAGCTAGAGGTTGTGCATGACCCCTTCTTCTCTTTGTTCTTACCTTGGATGTCTCCTTCATCTAGTTTTTGCTCCCTTCTATTTTTCTTTTCTCCAGCTGAAGACCTACGTGCAAAAAGAAGAGAACTCAATCTCTCTTCCCCCCTCCCACCCGGAAAGTCCTCTGTTCTTCGTCCCCCTACATTATTTTATTTTTGCACTTTGCCCCCCACCCTTTTTATGTTTTTGCCCTTTCAATAACTATGTCTTTCGCCGCGCCCCCTGTTGCTTTCCTTCCTCCTTTTTTTTTTGTTTTCCCTTCGCCCTCTTCAAAGAAGTGTACCCTCCCTAAGGCCTCCTCTTCCTTCCCCTCGCTCTATGTTCTCCCTCCTTTTCTCTTTGCTTCCTCATATCTTTTTCCGTTCGCTTCCTTTCTTCTCGTTCTATTTTCCTATGGCTTTATCTTTTCTTCATTATGTTCTTTCTTCTTCCTCCAAAACCCTTATGTTTTCTTTGCTCACGTGTGTATGCCCTTTTTGCTGCTCTTGATCCTACCTACCCTCCCTAGGAATCCCGACGAGTCAGCGAGAAATTTGCTTCGCTGTTGATCAAGCAGGGGGAGAAGACTAAGGGCTAGGCGGAGCGGGCCTCAGACCAAGGCTAGGCCGAAAAAAGAAAGAGCTGGGCCATTGTCCAAAGGAAAAAAAAGGGTTGGGGGGAAGAAGATGAGGGCTTAATTAATTAATTCTTTTGATATATGTTTTGAATTTTTTTAGAAAGTATAAGAAACTTCTAAATTCTAATTAATAAATTTTTATAAAAAAAAATAAGATAAAATTGAATTACCAGATTGGAAAAAGTAGGTGTCAATACTATGTTAAACATGAACAGCATGAATTAGCTTGGGATTAGGCCAATTAAGGTCTTCAAGCTTATTAACTTTGGGCAACCCTTAATGTGAAATGGGTTGGCCAAATTTTACTTTTTCTTGGATCAAACGAGGCCTAAATTTTGGACAAATTCCAGTGCTGATTAAAAAGGCCTAACGCAATTCGATTTCAAGTCCAAAACTTGGTGTTTAGTCCAGGAAACTTTGTGATGCAAGCTTGATCCTCATTACTCAGTTGGACCATCCACTACCTGTAAAATGCAAATGAATGCAACCAAAATAAATGACAGTTATTCAGTATATTTATTTTAAGGGCTAATGATTAGTCCCCAATTTTATTTAAGGTGTCAATTTCATTAATTGATTTGATGTAACATTGCTAATTGTTTGATTTGGTTAGATGCATGAGTTGAGTGTAGATTTGATGAATGGAAATGAATGAAAATGTTGTCGATATGGCAGCCCAGGAGCCAAAGGAGGTGGCCGAGGTTCCCATGGCGGTTGTCATGACCTGCCCGGACCTTCGCCTTGTGATGGGGATTGGCACTAAGTAAAATTAGAGATATTGCTCGTAAAGAGAAAAAGATGGCTTAAAAGTAACGTCTAATCGTAATCCGATTCGGTTCAATCGTTACAAGCACGAGCTCTTCCAAGTCCATACCTCGCGTGACATTTAGGCGTTTTGATTTTAAACAATTATTTCACAACCTAAAGTATTTCTAGGAGTCACCACTAGCCAATTAGGGTCGGCTGGAAACCAAGTGAAAACATGGGAGAAATGCTTTACTTTCTACACAACCAGAGATTTCTATGGTACATGGGCTTGTTTATACTAACATTTCTATTAACACCCTTTCGGTATCTAACTAGTTTGTTGTTTAATCTAAAATGATCATGCACACTTGCTCGTCTTTTTAATCCTAAAATGTCATCTATAGCCACCATGTGGTCATGCAATTGTTTTTCTATAACCATTTTCATGTGAATCTAAATTGGAGCTAAACTCATCGAGAAGGAAATTCACCATTTAATCTATTGAAGGGCAATACAAGAAATAAACAATCAATGTATCGAAATGCGATAGGGTAAATAAACACTCAAATAATTGAATGCAATTATCTAATCACAAGAAAAGTAAAACCCGCAACTCGTCGGGTATTAAAAAACACATGACCTCGTTATAAGCCTCGAGACATGGTCCTTTGGAAGCTGACTACTTAGAACTAAGTGTGAACTTAAATCTAATAGGTTGATTCAAATGACTAGACTACATTAATCATTCTTTAATACAAGTGATGGTTAGTCTAAATAGAGTTTATTAGGCTAAGCCTATATGAGTCAAATCATTCATCTAAGCCCGCATAATCCTAGTGAACTAAGGATAAAACCTTACAAAAGTAAGACCGGAAGGGACATCGGTCTACTGCCACCTAGCTTAAACATGCCATAGTTGCAATCACCACTACCATGTGAAAACTCTACTAACATAAATTCAAATAATGTAACATTATAATTCAACTTAGTATAAACATCAGATTATGACCGATTTAATCATACATCTAGATATCGGTATACGAATCTAAATTAGACATGCAATTAGATCAGGGAAAGAATGATATTCATTCTTTGATTTTAAAAATAAAAAATAATGATGTTAATTGGTTGACAAAGGCCAATTCTAAAGTTAAAAAATTGATTTTTTCAGGCAAAAAAAGGGATTTCTAAACCAAACATCAACCTTTTGATTTTTCAAAAAAAAATCATTATTTTTTTATATTATTAATGAAAACATACAAAAATAATTTTTTTATTAAATATTATAATATTTATTTACAAAATGGTCTGGGTCAAGCCCCAAACCAAGTTAGGTTCGGGCTGATCTGGCTTTTTTTTTAAATTAGGGCACGGGCCCAAGGGAAAAACGGACTGGGCTCACATTAGGCCCAGTTCACTTTTAATTTATTTTCTTCAAAAAAGGGTCGCTCGAGCTGTGCTCAACTTGAGCTCAGCTCAGTTTTTTTAAGAAATGAGCCTCTCCTTCACGCCAGTCCTAAACGGGCTCTGATCCATCTCCAGCTGGCCCGAACATGGCAGAAAAAAAAAACCAGCAGCAATAGAAACAAATGACTTGGACACTAGGCCCACTATTGCCAATGCCGGCCTGGGAAGCTTGAGGAGACCTAGCAAAAATTTCACTTGAAGACAAATGGAGAAGGCAAAACCAGTCTCTACTCCTGCGACCTCCGAGCAAAACCTACTCGACTCTCGTCCGGTGACCGAAGCTGAGATCGGCGATTCGTGCACTTCCAAGCGAGGTCGTCTCATTATGTGGCTCCATCTATTGGAAGATATGCGTGATATGGACGATATTTGCTATGGATTACTTGCATCTATACAATATAGTCTCACGAGGAATGTAAATATTTTATTTATCTTTCTTTCCTTTATCATACAATAGCTTGTAGCATATAAACATGTATTTCCAGAGTGAATTATACACAGAAAATATTCCCACAGCCTCCTTGTGTTCTTCTTCTTCTTCTCTACTTCTCTAGCTTCGTCCTCAACATGTGACATGGTATCAGAGCATCAATCAATCCTAATCGCTTCCACAATTCTTCTGCTGTGATTATCCTCAAAATCGTTGTTGCAGGAAACCAATACCTGCAAAACAAAGTGCAATTTGCACAAATAGAAATCACATAATTTTTTTTCTCTCTTACCTCTGATTACCATGACAAAGAACAAGGTGGCTATTGAAGGAGTTCGATCCTCAGAGGCGCTTGTGGACTCATCATCAGAAAATCAACCTTTGGAATTAGAAGAACGAAGAAGAGATTATTGCTCGGTCAACCTAACCAAGACCAACAAACACAAACACATATGGGAATGAGTGGACCAACCCAAGTACCGTTATGGATGCACGGGCTTCCACCTTAGTACTATACCGGTAGGGCTAGCGCGGCCTCAGATGGATTTTTTCAGCGAACTGGACCGAGGATTCCGGGTCAGATGCTCGGACCGGGGAGCCCGGGTTTGAGTTTAGAACCCTACTAGATTCCTCAACCTGTATTAACGCCACTCGAACTACCCGATTCATACCCGATTCCCCAACCCGGAATGGTGCCGTTTTGGTTTCCTATCATCACTGGCCGGCCAGAGCTCAAGGACCCTCTGTTTACCACTGTCGGCGACGAACCAGAGCTTCGGCACATCAGCCAGACGCTCAACGGCCTAGAAAATTACAACAATTGGGCCATGGAGTTCCGGCGTGCTCTCAGCACAAAGGATAAAGAAGGCTTCATCGACAGGTCGATTCCTATGCCGGATGACGAGCGACTCCGGTGAATATGGCACAGGTGCAACAAATTAGTCAGAACATGGATCGGGAATACCATCAGTCAAGAGGTCGCATCAGGATTGCTTCCCACAGAGGATCCAAAGGAGATGTGGAGCAATATCAAATAAATGTATGGGAAACTTGATCGAGCGAAGATTTTCACCATTGAACAACAACTTACAGAGTTGAAACAAGGAAACTCGTCAATTAGGGCTTGCTATAACAAGCTCATCTCCCTCTGGAACAAATTAGAGACAATGGAAGAAAAATTGGAGGTGCCAGATTACGTACTCAAGCAATACTAGAATATACGGGAGCGGCAGAAAGCCACACGCTTCCTTCTCATCTTAAACGATGACTATCTCAGCTTTCGAACCCAAATTCTTGCCATGGAACCACCACCTCCACTTGGAAAGATCTATTAGTTGGCGGTCCAAGAAGAGAGCCAAAGGCTCGCGACTCAGGACCATGGAAAGGCAAAGGAAAGTCTCATCTTTGCAGTGCAGGGTGATAGACGACGATGAGAAGCTCTTGGGTCGTTGGAAGATGAAGCGGGAAGGAGCGAACGAAAAGATGGCTCTGCTAGGGTTTCCCGAAGCTTCCACCGTGATGATGGACTGATGGAAGACAGCTCATGGGTTGATGGCTTTCACATGCTGGAGAGCTCAAGAGGGCTCACTGATGGTCCATCAGCAGACAAGGGGCAGGAGGCCCATCCGCACGCACGAACGACCAAGGCCTCGAATTTGATCGTGGGCCTGCCACATCTTTCTTCACGGCTCAGAACGGTGGCCAACGTGGATCCACCTGGACGCCTCCAGGCGATAGCAAAAATAAAAAATTATTTTGCGATTTTTGCAGGAGGCCACATCATATGAGGGATACATGTTGAAAATTGCATGGAAAGCCCAATGACAAAGGAAGGGAAGGCGAAAGCGCATCAAGTTGCTGGCTTGAACCAACCAATTTCAAATGAGCAATATCAACAATTGGTTCAACTTCTGAGGCAAATGGGCATTAATCAAAAGGGTGCAAGCTTGTTAGGTATCTCCTACTGCCTCTGAACTCAATTTCAAATAATGCATGGGTTATAGATTCAGGGGCTACTGATCACATTATATGCACCAATAGTCTTTTCTCTAGCATTTCAGACAATCCTAGTCCTCCCAAATCTGTGCAACTTCCTAATGGGGATACCATTCTTGTGGCCAAAGTTGGCACAGTCAAACTTAGTCCTGAAATTACTCTAAAGAATGTCCTCTATATTCCTCAGTTTCAGTTCAATCTCATTTATGTTTCCAAAGCCTGCTTAGACAATTCCTGTGATGTCAAGTTTTGTACTGATAAGTGTCTATTTCAGGACTCTTCGATTGGGAAACTGATGGGAATGGGTCGAGCTTCTCGAGGACTTTATTTTTGGATTACATTTCCAACCTTTCCTAAGAGACAATCTTTTTGTAATGCCCATATTGATAATAAACTTTCCTTTTTGCATCAACGTTTGGGTCATAGTGCTACCATACCTTTTGCTCAATGTGAGATTTGTCCCTTAGCAAAGCAAACTCGCCTCCCATTCTCGTCTAGTATAACTCGTGCTACACACTCTTTTGCTCTCGTTCACATTGATATATAAGGTCCTTATCATCTCCTGCATCATGATGGATCATGTTTCTTTCTTACCTTTGTGGATGATTTTTCTCGTGCTACTTGGATATTCCTCATGAAATCCAAGAATCAGGTTCTGTCCGATCTAAAAAATTTCATCTCCTTATCTCAAACTCAATTTGGTTAGCTTGTT
>JAGKPW010000429.1:0-18760 GCA_019926035.1 Melaleuca alternifolia | reverse complement strand
GGTCAGTCCATTCGATATGACCCCACTTGTATTATGACCTCATGGACTCCTTGGTAGATCTGTCACAAAATCCGCAGTGACGTATTCTCATTTCCATTTGGGAATCTCCAAGATTTTAGTAGGCCTCCTAGCTTACCAAGCTAAGCCTTCACTGGTTGATGATCAGGCATCTCAGTTATTCGTATTGCCACATCGACCCTTAGGCCGTTCCATCAATAGTGTGGGTATCTGATCAATTCCTTATTGTGATGCTAAGTATTGGCGATTCTAATGATCCGTGAAGATCGTTGATCATTCCTGCACAATTTGTGCCTCAAATCTCCTATAGAGGATTGTAGCAAACTTCAAGTACATGTCGGCATCATTGCTCATGAAGCTTCAACTATTCTGACGCGTGTCCTTTGATTCGATCAGGCTACACTAAGATCCATCCTAGTCCTTTGTACAATGCAATACTAAGGACAACGTATCAATTTGACCTGACCAAATCGCCGATGCCGAAGCGTTAGTCAACCCTCTTCTAGCTCCTTCTGCTCGGATTACATTTGTTCATCTCTTCTAAAGCTAAGACGACTGCTGAGTGGACTTCCTCGCTTCACTCTACCTTAAGCTTTTGCAGTTTTTCATATAGGTTTTCTCGTTGATCTCAACGGTCTTGAATGGTTACCACTACGAATTCACTCACGACTGCCACAAAGAGCATTATGTAATGGCTTGCAATGGTGCTTCCTGATCTGTTGATCTTTTCTTGCAAGCAGTCAGAAACATCTTATCATCAAGCTCCCCTTATTCTTTAGATCCCAATAATTGGGCGTGCACTTAGCAGGTCAATCAAGTTCTAGATTAATTTCTTACGAGCTTCTTGCAGTGCATCATTGTTCTGGTGCTTTTTACTAACGATGGCCCTATTGAAATCCTCCAAGTTAGTCAACTCATCCATCTTCTTTTGAAGAGTTCTATTATCTTGATCTTTAAGGTGTCTCATGACTTCTACTTTCCCTTTCAACTCTTCAATTTCCATTTCCAATTTCTGTTTCGCGTCAAGCTGCCTTTCCAACTCAAGGATCTTACTTAGGGCCTCCTCTTTCTCCCTCTTTTGTCCTTCAATAGCATAAGAACCTTTTCATCAGCTCTTTTATGCTCTATTAATGCCAATTGGAGGGAATTGTTTTACACATCGCTCCAAAATGACAATTTAAGAACTCAACATACATCTGTCACCGGACTACCAAAACCTATCGACTGCTAAGTTTTCAAACCAATTGTCTTGCCTTGGGGAGTACATGAAGGTAAGCACTTCCAATATTCAAACATTATGTTGCCCTTTTCTATCAGGCTTTTATTGTCTGAACAATAAAGAGAGACTGATATTTCCTTCTTTTTCCCACTCATCGCTAAGCTTTTGTTGCTCTAGCAATATCCTTTGTATTTTGTCATGTTGAAGGTGTTGCATCATCCTTGTTCCTTCCACAAAATTAGAGTGAAGCTTGTTTCTAGCGGTAAAGTCTTCTCATTGTACTTGGACTATAATCTCTCCAAGGTTTCATTTGTCAACTCAATCTTATTGGCTAGATGCGCGACAATTCTGTGTCTACTTTAAGTTGCTTTACGAATAATGTCAGAGGTTGTTCGCGACTTCTCAGTCTGGCAGAGGTAGCCTCTAACTGGCCCATCTGCATGATAGTCCTTTGACCGTGCACACCAACCACGTGCACTCGATTCAAGCCATGTCTTCTGTGCATTCCAGCCCTTTCTTCCCATGATTCTCAGTTTCAAATTCTTTCTCAACTCCGTTGCATTAATACATCCATGCCAAACATCATTAAACCTCACTACAGCTTTTGCTGAGCGACCATCTCCATTCCAAAACATGTGGACTTCCAGAGGTTTGTACTTGGCAAACTTGGTTAGCCAATATGCATTATCTGCAAGTTCTTTCCCACTACTTTTGTTAACAAGAATGTTGGTTATGACTCCAGTCCAAGGCCAGCCAAAAACTAACATCATGCTGAGGCGCTCGCGTAGCAAGTTGCACCACAACTGGTCAAGGAGCTGGACCTGCCTCACTGGCTAGGTCTATCTCGAAGTACCTTGCCAAGACAAAATGGTTTGCCTTTTGTTTGCCACTTCTATTCGCAGAACCTTTACCCACTAGTCAACAACATATTAATATGTTAGGGGGTTGCAACCTTGAGGACTACGATCAATGGTTTCGCAACCAGTCCAATTAAGTCCATTTGAAAGCCTAGCAACAGAGGGCTCATAGAATCCCGTCTGAATTTTATGGCACCTTTTGCAGTGGCGGCACTAAATATTCAAGCATATCATCAACTTCGCAATACCATCTCTTTTATTGGGAGAGGTAGCATACTCAATTCCAGACATCAACTCTTGTCAGCGATTGTCTCAACTCATGACAATTCGAGGTTCAAAAGTGACATCAATCCTTTCCATGTCCCTTTCAATTTTCAAGACTTTACAACTCACCTCAACATAGGTGTGGACTACCAGTGGTGCGGACTAGTGTTCAACATCAAGTCTTTGGTTTATCACCGGATCTAAATGTTTGATCCATTGGATCTTCCTCGATCCTCTTGCCGTACCTAGGCAACTTGGCGAACCTCGCCACAAACTCTTTCACTGACAGGTAACTCGGGTGGAGTCTTAAAATCTCGACCACCTTCTGCTCTCTCAGCAGTACTCAAGAATTATTTCTTGTCTAACGCTCTCACAATAGCGTCACAGATCAATTCCATTCTCTTAGGGAAGATTCGTCCCCTTGGTGGCCTACCACCAGTGGTCATGCTCAAGACCCAAGTAAGCTTACAAAGCTCATTATAATCAAGTGCCTTTCGAGTTGTCTCAGACCTTTCAATGGTCCTCATCTCCTAGATGATGAATTGCCAAGACCACCTTATCATGACGATGCACATCATCATCGGAACACAGCTTATCAGCCCTCCGGAGCCAAAACCTGGCAACTACCGGATCACACCTTCCAAAGGCCTGTGGAGGTCTCAATTTTAGAAAATCACTCCACCCAGCTCTACGCCACCTTTTTCCTTAACCTTAGCTTTTGTGGCTAGATTGGATTAAGGACAGGGCTCACAATACCCTCAGCTGCGACACTCACAAGAGGTGTCGAAAATAGTGGTAGCCCTTAATGCTGTGTCACAACGGCACTTGCTGCAGCAGTATCAACTGCAAACACGACCTCTTGACTTTAGGCCTTTTAGGCGATCATGCCACGGAGGTCCTCGAGAACTAGAGGATACTCTCAATCCTCGGTCTCCTTGAGTGTCACCTCCAACCAAAGTGACTCACAGTCACTCTAACCACGGAGGTCTCTGACCTCTATCCATTCTCAAACAACCAAATTTGGTTTCAATATCGCAACATTATCACCGCTAGCAAGATATCTCAACATGCATCCAGAATATCACACTATTCATAGCTAGGATATCATTACGAAATAATATTTGTCCACAGCAAAGGACAACATGCGGTGCTTAGTTATGCTATTATTAGTGTGTCATGCTCGACAATACACTAATCACGTGTTACTCAACACATTATATGTGCAACTCAGCACCAAATAAAGCATAACAATACTTGACCCCACGGGTCCTCCGTCGATACCTCGTCAGGTCATCGACCACAGTGCATCAGTGGCTACCCCTCTCGGTACCACGCACTCTCGCCACGCAGGCGGTGACAGGACCCACACCCTCCCATAGGGCGGTCAGTGTCACGACAGCAGAGGCTCAGCCTCGCAACGCCGATCAATGGCCACATGCCCTCCGGCACCACAAGTCCAGGTTCGGCTTTGCTGCACACATTCTAGACCGTGCCAACTCAGCTAAACCAGACCGTTAAGTCACCCGTCATACATCCGACCTCATTCCGCACGTCCCATACCGTGCAGATTGAGTCGGACGTAGACCAATTCCTATGGTCTCTAGTCAGATGTTCGGTTCTGCTAAACACGTCCCATACCGTGCCGACAGACCCTAACAGGTGACACCAACCCTAAGGTCACGTGGGGGTCTTGAGCTAGTCTCAGTCTGGTCTCTAAGTTACCATCAGGCTTAACTAGGGTCCAGTGCCTTGACGTCTTACTCCAACACGCCCGAATATCGCTCCTTATCACTCCTACTGGTAACCTTTCCTAGGTTACAACCTTGCTCTGATACCAAGCTGTCACTCCCCGATTCCGAGCGCGCGCGGTCCCTGAACTTAGTTCACCTCCGACGGTCAATCCTCGTAATGACCCATGACTTATCGCCGACCTTTTTAATTAAACGGATGAAACACGCACGCGGAAACAAATAACACGTATATATCTCTCCTGACCAAGACTGAGATATAGAAATGCACATCTAATACCATCAAACTAGTACATTGTTTACGTGCCATCTTATACCCACAAAATGCACAATATGCTTCTTGAACTAGGAGACATCCTAGAAATCTCTTATGCAGCCACGTCCTCCATCTCTTGCGTCGACTTGTCTTTCATAGGCTTCCTTACCCCGAACGACTTCGCCTCTTATGCTTATGATCAACTGGCTCATCCTCTGAATCCATCGCCAAGACCTGGGGGGGGGTGGTAGTGAGATATTTGAATATCCCAGTGAATAAACCCTAACCCAAAACTAGGAACATAACCACCCTAGGGTCCCAAATCGCGTCCCTCCTAATAACTATTGTCTTTACCTGACACTTGTCACCTATTTCATATCCAAAATCCAACCTTGTCATCTAATGCTTGCCTTGTAGCTCAGATCTAAGATCCCCCCAATTCCACATTTCTACCCACGCGTCTTGACTATCTAGCAATGCCTAAGCCGACAAGTAAATAAATGCACGGATAACATTACATAATTAAATACATAAATTGCACAACTAACAAATAAATTGCGTAACTAATTAATTAAGGTTGTCCACAACCAGCCTAAACCCTAACTAAACCTTCTCAATTCTGACCAAATCTCTCAACCGCCCACATCGCTAGCACCATGCCTCATTCAATCACCCATCTCCATTGTCCGACGTTCCATCAATGATTAAGGCCCATTGCCTCATTTAGTCTCTCCAAGTTGCCACATCATCAACGCGATAGACCTGGCCATAATTGGCGTCATCCATCCAATCTAGGGCTAGAAGATGTCACAATTGTCCATTAGCTCGCCTCTAAATTTCAGTACGAGGTATTTCTAATCACTTGCTAGACCTACTAATAGGAATACTCGGTCTCATGATTCCTAAATATGTAGTAATATTGAATCAACGACGAATAATCAAATGGATTGTCGTATTAAAGTCACGTACTAAGCAATTAATAATTAAATTGCACGAACTAATAAATAAATGGCACAATCAATAATTAAATAATAATACTAATAATATTAATAAGTAGATCGCATAACTAATAATTAAGTTGCGCGGTTAATAATTAAATAGAGCAGTTAATAAATAAATTGCACAACTAATAATTAAATTGCGAATTTAATTAAAATGTACCACGGAAATAATTATCAACAGGGCTAATTAAATACACTCATTTTCTGGGAGGTACGTGGCCGACCCTGTCGAGCCTCCTCATTCGTACCTGTTCCACCGTCACAACAAAGTTGAATTTTCTCAACTTACACAAAACTTGTGCCTTTGGCACCTCAACACGTCAATTAATAATAACTATTATCGACCAAACTAATCGTTCTATTCGACTAATCTATCGGTCAAACAATCAGTCAATCAATTCTAATTTCTAGGAATTCTAATAGTCCTAGCCATTCTAGCTATTTTCTACTAAAGCAGTAAATGCGCCTAATAAAGGTTTAGAACCCACTCACCTCAATTTGCGTCTTCAAGCAACTAGCGGCGGTCCACGAAATTTCTCTATTTTCTTTCCCTTTTCCTTCTCTTTTTCTTTCTTTCATTTTATTCTCTCCTTTTCTATTTCTCATTTCTTTTCCTTTTTTTTTCCTTTTCCTTTTTCTTTTCTTTCCTTCTTTTTCTTGGGCCGAGTTGGGCTTACTAGGGCCCATTAACCTTGGCCCAACACTGCTGGAGAGAGGCCCATGCTTAGAGGGCACCGGCGTCGGCGCCGGCACCGGCGAGACTCCGGCGACTTTTCCGGCGAGGGTCCGACGAGGGCTGTTGTAGCGGTTCTTCGCGGCGCTGACGTGGCCAAGCACACGGGAGAGGTGGCGGAGGCGGGTGATACTCCGGCGAGGGGTCCCAAGGTCGACTCAAGCCTGCACTTGGCTTGTCGGGGCCGGAGACGTTGGTTGAACGGCGACGGCGGCCTATCGTTGGTCGGGGGGTAGCTCGAAACGGCGTTGCGTGGCCGAACGGCCCGTGGCGCTGGGGACGGCTGAGCTGGGGCGGAGCTCCAGCTGAGATGGCGAGCAAAGAAGTAGACTAAGAAGGCGACGTTGAGGTGGTGGCGCAACGAGCAGAGGCGAGGCGGCGGAGGAGCAGACGCGGAGGTCGCTTCGGAGCAGCAATGGCTAAAGCTGGGATGAAGGGAAGCAGCAACGTTCGGCCAGCCGCGGAAAACCAGAGGAAAAATAAAGAAGAAGGAAGGAGACGAAGGAGAAGAAGACTGAGAGGGGAAGGGGAAAGGGAGAGAGAGAGAGAGAGAAAGAGATGGGATGGAGGGTCAAGTCTGCAGGGGGGGAGGCGTGTGCAGAGGAAAGAGAAAAGAGGGAGTCAAAAGTCAAAGAAAGTGATGGGAGGGTTGGCGTGTGAAGAGGAGAAACGGGAGAGGAGAGAGGAGAGAGAAGGTGGGGCCGTGACAATTTTCCCCCCTTAAAAGAATTTCGTCCTCGAAATTCATCTAATTTAATATCTGATGATCTAACTTATCGAATCATCACCTGGATCGGTCTCCCCAACTGACGACGCTAAGTCGTCCTCCTCGAATTCCTCAAAATTCAACATCGAGGACCAACCTAGTCCCCACTTTGCAGTCTTAGCTTCTTAGGTGTAGCCATGACTCTCCCTCGCAACATCTCTAAGGATTCCTTTGTCGAGGGTTTCTTCCCAGTTGGTTCCTCTACTAACACACTATCACTGTTGCTAGGAGATTTTGGCAACCTTCCTCTAGTAGTCATCCTACCTCGAGGGAAAAACTAACAACATCTAGAGTCCATCATGCTTCCTCTGCGCCACTCTGATAAAATATGTCCGAAGATTCTCACATCATGAGGATTTACCCCAGGATAGTCTCTCCTGATTATGACACTTAGTCATCAATCTCATATTCCTTAGAACCTTATCCAAGGGACAACTTATATCCATAATCCCTCAGTCTTAACACTTGTTTTATCTTCTCTAGACGAGGTGTTCCTATCATAGACGACACCTTGAAGACAATGTGGCTTCCCAATTTGCAATGTTCAAAGCTTTATATTTCTTGTCCGTAAGACTCTGTACACTAATCCCAAAAATGAATCGGTTTGGTCAGTCCATTTGATATGACCCAACTTGTATTATGACTTCTTGAGCTCCTAGGTAGATCTGTCACAAAATCCGTAGTGACGTATTCTCATTTCCATTTGGGAATCTCCAAGATTTTAGTAGGCCTCCTAGCTTACCAAGCTAAGCCTTCATTAGTTAATGATCAGGCATCTTAGTTATTTGTCTTGCCACATCGACCCTTAGGTCGTTCCATTAATAGTGTGGTCTCATGATCAATTCCTTCTTGTGATGCTAAGTATTTGAGATTCTAATGATCCGTGAAGATCGTGAACTCATTCCTGCACAATTTGTGCCTCAAATCTTCGCGTATAGAGGATTGTAGCAAACTTCAAGTTACATGGTCGCATCATTTGCTCATGAAGCTTCAACTATTCTGACGCGTGTCCTTTGATTCGATCAGGCTACACTAAGATCCATCCTAGTCCTTTGTACAATGCAATACTAAGGACAACGTATCAATTTGACCTGACCAAATCGCCGATGCCGAAGCGTTAGTCAACCCTCTTCTAGCTCCTTCTGCTCGGATTACATTTGTTCATCTCTTCTAAAGCTAAGACGACTGCTGAGTGGACTTCCTCGCTTCACTCTTCCTTAAGCTTTTGCAGTTTTTCATATAGGTTTTCTCGTTGATCTCAACGGTCTTGAATGGTTACCACTACGAATTCACTCACGACTGCCACAAAGAGCATTATGTAATGGCTTGCAATGGTGCTTCCTGATCTGTTGATCTTTTCTTGCAAGCAGTCAGAAACATCTTATCATCAAGCTCCCCTTATTCTTTAGATCCCAATAATTGGGCGTGCACTTAGCAGGTCAATCAAGTTCTAGATTAATTTCTTACGAGCTTCTTGCAGTGCATCATTGTTCTGGTGCTTTTTACTAACGATGGCCCTATTGAAATCCTCCGAGTTAGTCAACTCATCCATCTTCTTTTGAAGAGTTCTATTATCTTGATCTTTAAGGTGTTTCATGACTTCTACTTTCCCTTTCAACTCTTCAATTTCCATTTCCAATTTCTGTTTCGCGTCAAGCTGCCTTTCCAACTCAAGGATCTTACTTAGGGCCTCCTCTTTCTCCCTCTTTTGTCCTTCAACAACATAGGAACCTTTTCATCAGCTCTTTTATGCTCTATTAATGCCAATTGGAGGGAATTGTTTTACACATCGCTCCAAAATGACAATTTAAGAACTCAGCATACATCTGTCACCGGACTACCAAAACCTGTCGACTGCTAAGTTTTCAAACCAATTGTCTCGCCTTGGGGAGTACATGAAGGTAAGCACTCCCAATATTCAAACATTATGTTGCCCTTTTCTATCAGGCTTTTATTGTCTGAACAATAAAGAGAGACTGATATTTCCTTCTTTTTCCCACTCATCGCTAAGCTTCTGTTGCTCTAGCAATATCCTTTGTATTTTTTCATGTTGAAGGTGTTGCATCATCCTTGTCCCTTCCACAAAATTAGAGTAAAGCTTGTTTCTAGCGGCAAAGTCTTCTCATTGTACTTGGACTATAATCTCTCCAAGGTTTCATTTGTCAACTCAATCTTATTGGCTAGATGCGCGACAATTCTGTGTCTACTTTAAGTTGCTTTACGAATAATGTCAGAGGTTGTTCGCGACTTCTCAGTCTGGCAGAGGTAGCCTCTGACTGGCCCATCTGCATGATAGTCCTTTGACCGTGCACACCAACCACGTGCACTCGATTCAGGCCATGTCTTCTGTGCATTCCAGCCCTTTCTTCCCATGATTCTCAGTTTCAAATTCTTTCTCAACTTCGTTGTATTAATACATCCATGCCAAACATCATTAACCTCACTACAGCTTTTGCTGAGCGACCATCTCCATTCCAAAACATGTGGACTTCCAGAGGTTTGTACTTGGCAAACTTGGTTAGCCAATATGCATTATCTGCAAGTTCTTTCCCACTACTTTTGTTAACAAGAATGTTGGTTATGACTCCAGTCCAAGGCCAGCCAAAAACTAACATCATGCTGAGGCGCTCGCGTAGCAAGTTGCACCACAACTGGTCAAGGAGCTGGACCTGCCTCACTGGCTAGGTCTATCTCGAAGTACCTTGCCAAGACAAAATGGTTTGCCTTTTGTTTGCCACTTCTATTCGCAGAACCTTTACCCACTAGTCAACAACATATTAATATGTTAGGGGGTTGCAACCTTGAGGACTACGATCAATGGTTTCGCAACCAGTCCAATTAAGTCCGTTTGAAAGCCTAGCAACAGAGGGCTCATAGAATCCCGTCTGAATTTTATGGCACCTTTTGCAGTGGCGGCACTAAATATTCAAGCATATCATCAACTTCGCAATACCATCTCTTTTACTGGGAGAGGTAGCATACTCAATTCCAGACATAAACTCTTGTCAGCGATTGTCTCAACTCATGACAATTCGAGGTTCAAAAGTGACATCAATCCTTTCCATGTCCCTTTCAATTTTCAAGACTTTACAACTCACCTCAACATAGGTGTGGACTACCAGTGGTGCGGACTAGTGTTCAACATCAAGTCTTTGGTTTATCACCGGATCTAAATGTTTGATCCACTGGATCTTCCTTGATCCTCTTGCCGTACCTAGGCAACTTGGCGAACCTCGCCACAAACTCTTTCACTGACAGGTAACTCGGGTGGAGTCTTAAAATCTCGGCCACCTTCTGCTCTCTCAGCAGTACTCAAGAATTATTTCTTGTCTAACGCTCTCACAATAGTGTCACAGATCAATTCTATTCTCTTAGGGAAAATTCGTCCCCTTGGTGGCCTACCACCAGTGGTCATGCTCAAGACCCAAGTAAGCTTACAAAGCTCATTATAATCAAGTGTCTTTCGAGTTGTCTCAGACCTTTCAATTGTCCTCATCTCCTAGATGATGAATTGCCAAGACCACCTTATCATGACGATGCACATCATCATCGGAACACAGCTTATCAGCCCTCCGGAGCCAAAACCTGGCAACTACCGGATCACACCTTCCAAAGGCCTGTGGAGGTCTCAATTTTAGAAAATCACTCCACCCAGCTCTACGCCACCTTTTTCCTTAACCTTAGCTTTTGTGGCTAGATTGGATTAAGGACAGGGCTCACAATACCCTCAGCTGCGACACTCACAAGAGGTGTCGAAAATAGTGGTAGCCCTTAATGCTGTGTCACAACGGCACTTGCTGCAGCAGTATCAACTGCAAACACGACCTCTTGACTTTAGGCCTTTTAGGCGATCATGCCACGGAGGTCCTCGAGAACTAGAGGATACTCTCAATCCTCGGTCTCCTTGAGTGTCACCTCCAACCAAAGTGACTCACAGTCACTCTAACCACGGAGGTCTCTGACCTCTATCCATTCTCAAACAACCAAATTTGGTTTCAATATCGCAACATTATCACCGCTAGCAAGATATCTCAACATGCATCCAGAATATCACACTATTCATAGCTAGGATATCATTACGAAATAATATTTGTCCACAGCAAAGGACAACATGCGGTGCTTAGTTATGCTATTATTAGTGTGTCATGCTCGACAATACACTAATCACGTGTTACTCAACACATTATATGTGCAACTCAGCACCAAATAAAGCATAAAAATACTTGACCCCACGGGTCCTCCGTCGATACCTCGTCAGGTCATCGACCACAGTGCATCAGTGGCTACCCCTCTCGGTACCACGCACTCTCGCCACGCAGGCGGTGACAGGACCCACACCCTCCCATAGGGCGGTCAGTGTCACGACAGCAGAGGCTCAGCCTAGCAACGCCGATCAACGGCCACATGCCCTCCGGCACCACAAGTCCAGGTTCGGCTTTGCTGCACACATTCTAGACCATGCCAACTCAGCTAAACCAGACCGTTAAGTCACCCGTCATACATCCGACCTCATCCCGCACGTCCCATACCGTGCAGATTAAGTCGGACGTAGACCAAATCCTATGGTCTCTAGTCAGATGTTCGGTTCTGCTAAACACGTCCCATACCGTGCCGACAGACCCTAACAGGTGACACCAACCCTAAGGTCAGGTGGGGGTCTTGAGCTAGTCTCAGTCTGGTCTCTAAGTTACCATCAGGCTTACCTAGGGTCCAGTGCCTTGACGTCTTACTCCAACACGCCCGAATATCGCTCCTTATCACTCCTACTGGTAACCTTTCCTAGGTTACAACCTGGCTCTGATACCAAGCTGTCACGCCCCGATTCCGAGCGCGCGCGGTCCCTGAACTTAGTTCACCTCCGACGGTCAATCCTCGTAATGACCCATGACTTATCGCCGACCTTTTTAGTTAAACGGATGAAACACGCACGCGGAAGCAAATAACACGTATATATCTCTCCTGACCAAGACGGAGATATAGAAATGCACATCTGATACCATCAAACTAGTACATTGTTTACGTGCCATCTTATACCCACAAAATGCACAATATGCTTCTTGAACTAGGAGACATCCTAGAAATCTCTTATGCAGCCACATCCTCCATCTCTTGGGTCGACTTGTCTTTCATAGGCTTCCTTACCCCGAACGACTTCACCTCTTATGCTTATGATCAACTGGCTCATCCTCTGAATCCATCGCCAAGACCTGGGGGGTGGTAGTGAGATATTTGAATATCCCAGTGAATAAACCCTAACCCAAAATTAGGAACATAACCACCCTAGGGTCCCAAATCGCGTCCCTCCTAATAACTATTGTCTCTACCTGACACTTGTCACCTATTTCACATCCAAAATCCAACCTTGTCATCTAATGCTTGCCTTGTAGCTCAGATCTAAGATCCCCCCAATTCCACATTTCTACCCACGCGTCAAGACTATCTAGCAATGCCTAAGTCGACAAGTAAATAAATGCACGAATAACATTACATAATTAAATAAGTAAATTGCATAATTAAATACATAAATTGCACAACTAACAAATAAATTGCGTAACTAATAAATAAATTGCGTAACTAATTAATTAAGGTTGTCCACAACCAGCCTAAAACCCTAACTAAGCCTTCTCAATTCTGACCAAATCTCTCAACTGCCCACATCGCTAGCACCATGCCTCATTCAATCACCCATCTCAATTGTCTGACGTTCCATCAATGATTAAGGCCCATTGCCTCATTTAATCTATCCAAGTTTCCACATCATCAGAGCGATAGACCTGACCATAATTGGCGTCATCCATCCAATCTAGGGCTAGAAGGTGTCACAATTGTCCATTAGCTCGCCTCTAAATCTCAGTACGAGGTATTTCTAATCACTTGCTAGACCTACTAATAGGAATACTCGGTCTCGTGATTCCTAAATACGTAGTAATATTGAATCAACGAAAATAATCAAATGGATTGTCGTATTAAAGTCACGTACTAAGCAATTAATAATTAAATTGCACGAATTAATAAATAAATGGCACAATCAATAATTAAATAATAATACTAATAATATTAATAAGTAGATCGCATAACTAATAATTAAGTAGCACAATTAATAAATAAATTGCGCGGTTAATAATTAAATAGAGCAATTAACAAATAAATTGCACAACTAATAATTAAATTGCGAATTTAATTAAAATATACCACGGAAATAATTATCAACAGGGCTAATTAAATACACTCATTTTCCGGGAGGTACGTGGCTGACCCTGTCGAGCCTCCTCATTCGTACCTGTTCCACCGTCACAACAAAGTTGAATTTTCTCAACTTTCACAAAACTTGTGCCTTTGGCACCTCAACACGCCAATTAATAATAACTATTATCGACCAAACTAACCGTTCTATTCGACTAATCTATCAGTCAAACAATCAGTCAATCAATCCTAATTTCTAGGAATTCTAACGGTCCTAGCCATTCTAGCTATTTTCTACTAAAGCAGTAAATGCGCCTAATAAAGGTTTAGAGCCTACTCACATCAATTTGCGTCTTCAAGCAACTAGCGGCGGTCCACGAAATTTTTCCCTATTTTATTTCCTTTTTCTTTTCTTTCTCCCTTTGTCCTTTTTCTTTCATTTTCTTCTTTTCCTTATTCTTTTCTTTTTTTTTTTCCGTTCCTTGTCTTCAATTCTTTTTTGGGCCGAGTTGGGCTTAATAGGGCCCATTAAACCTTGGGCCAACACTGCTTGCGACGAGGCATGCTTAGAGGGGCACCGGCGTCGGCGCCGGCAACCGGGAGAGACTCGGCGATGTACGGCGAGGGGACGACGAGGGCTGTTTGTAAGGGGTATTAGCGCGCTGAAGTGGCCAAGCACAGGGAGAGGTGGCGGAGGGTGGTGGGAACGGCGGGGTGATACTCCGGCGAGGGGTCCCAAGGTTCGAATCAAGCTGCACTGGCTTGTAGGGGCCGGAGACGTCGGTTGAACGGCGACGGCGGCCTACCGTTGGTTGGGGGGTAGCTCGAAACGGCGTTGCGTGGCCGAACAGCCCGTGGCGCTGGGGACAACTGAGCTAGGGCGGAGCTCCAGCTGAGATGGCGAGCAAAGAAGTAGACTAAGAAGGCGACGTTAGGTGGTGGCGCAACGAGCAGAGGCGAGGCGGCGGAGGAGCAGACGCGGAGGTTGCTTCGGAGCAGCAACAGCTAAAGCTGGGATGAAGGGAAGCATCAACGTTCGGCCAGCCGCGGAAAACCAGAGGAAAAATAAAGAAGAAGGAAGGAGACGAAGGAGAAGAAGACTGAGAGGGGAAGGGGAAAGGGAGAGAGAGAGAGAGAGAAAGAGATGGGATGGAGGGTCAAGTCTGCAGGGGGGAGGCGTGTGCAGAGGAAAGAGAAAAGAGGGAGTCAAAAGTCAAAGAAAGTGATGGGAGGGTTGGCGTGTGAAGAGGAGAAATGGGAGAGGAGAGAGGAGAGAGAAGGTGGGGCCGTGACAATCTTCCCCCCTTAAAAGAATTTCGTCCTCGAAATTCATCTAATTTAATATCTAATGATCTAACTTATCGAATCATCACCTGGATCGATCTCCCCAACTGACGACGCTAAGTTGTCCTCCTCGAATTCCTCAAAATTCAACATCGAGGACAAACCTAGTCCCCACTTTGCAGTCTTAGCTTCTTAGGTGTAGCCATGACTCTCCCTCGTAACATCTCTAAGGATTCCTTTGTCGAGGGTTTCTTCCCAGTTGGTCCCTTTACTAACACACTATCACTGTTGCTAGGAGATTTTGGTAACCTTCCTCTAGTAGTCATCCTACCTCGAGGGAAAAACTAACAACATCTAGAGTCCATCATGCTTCCTCTGCGCCACTCTGATAAAATATGTCCGAAGATTCTCACATCATGAGGATTTACCCCAGGATAGTCTCTCCTGATTATGACACTTAGTCATCAATCTCATATTCCTTAGAACCTTATCCAAGGGACAACTTCTATCCATAATCCCTCAGTCTTAACACTTGTTTTATCTTCTCTAGACGAGGTGTTCCTATAATAGACGACACCTTGAAGACAATGTGGCTTCCCAATTTGCAATGTTCAAAGCTTTATATTTCTTGTCCGTAAGACTCTGTACACTAATCCCAAAAATGAATCGGTTTGGTCAGTCCATTTGATATGACCCAACTTGTATTATGACTTCTTGAGCTCCTAGGCAGATCTGTCACAAAATCCGTAGTGACGTATTCTCATTTCCATTCGGGAATCTCCAGAGATTTTAGTAGGCCTCCTAGCTTACCAAGCTAAGCCTTCACTAGTTAATGATCAGGCATCTTAGTTATTTGTCTTGCCACATCGACCCTTAGGTCGTTCTATTAATAGTGTGGTCTCATGATCAATTCCTTCTTGTGATGATAAGTATTTGAGATTCTAATGATCCGTGAAGATCGTGAACTCATTCCTGCACAATTTGTGCCTCGAATCTTCGCGTATAGAGGATTGTAGCAAACTTCAAGTTACATGGTCGCATCATTTGCTCTTGAAGCTTCAACTATTCTGACGCGTGTCCTTCGATTCGATCAGGCTACACTAAGATCTATCCTAGTCCTTTGTACAATGCAATACTAGGGACAACGTATCAATTTGACCTGACCAAATCGCTGATGCTGAAGCGTTAGTCAACCCTCTTCTAGCTCATTTGCTCGGATTACATTTGTTCATCTCTTCTAAAGCTAAGACGACTGCTGAGTGGACTTCCTCGCTTCACTCTTCCTTAAGCTTTTGCAGTTTTTCATATAGGTTTTCTCGTTGATCTCAACGGTCTTGAATGGTTACCACTACGAATTCACTCACGACTGCCACAAAGAGCATCATGTAATGGCCTGCAATGGTGCTTCCTGATCTGTTGATCTTTTCTTGCAAGCAGTCAGAAACATCTTATCATCAAGCTCCCCTTATTCTTTAGATCCCAATAATTGGGCGTGCACCTAGCAGGTCAATCAAGTTCTAGATTAATTTCTTACGAGCTTCTTGCAGTGCATCATTGTTCTGGTGCTTTTTACTAACGATGGCCCTATTGAAATCCTCCGAGTTAGTCAACTCATCCATCTTCTTTTGAAGAGTTCTATTATCTTGATCTTTAAGGTGTCTCATGACTTCTACTTTCCCTTTCTACTCTTCAATTTCCATTTCCAATTTCTGTTTCGCGTCAAGCTGCCTTTCCAACTCAAGGATCTTACTTAGGGCCTCCTTTTTCTCCCTCTTTTGTCCTTCAACAGCATAAGAACCTTTTCATCAGCTCTTTTATGCTCTATCAATGCCAATTGGAGGGAATTGTTTTACACATCGCTCCAAAATGACAATTTAAGAACTCAGCATACATCTGTCACCGGACTACCAAAACCTATTGACTGCTAAGTTTTCAAACCAATTGTCTTGCCTTGGGGAGTACATGAAGGTAAGCACTCCCAATATTCAAACATTATGTTGCCCTTTTCTATCAGGCTTTTATTGTCTAAACAATAAAGAGAGACTAATATTTCCTTCTTTTTCCCACTCATCGCTAAGCTTCTGTTGCTCTAGCAATATCCTTTGTATTTTGTCATGTTGAAGGTGTTGCATCATCCTTGTTCCTTCCACAAAATTAGAGTGAAGATTGTTTCTAGCGGCAAAGTCTTCTCATTGTACTTGGACTATAATCTCTCCAAGGTTTCATTTGTCAACTCAATCTTGTTGGCTAGATGCGCGACAATTCTGTGTCTACTTTAAGTTGCTTTACGAATAATGTCAGAGGTTGTTCGCGACTTCTTAGTCTGGCAGAGGTAGCCTCTGACTGGCCCATCTGCATGATAGTCCTTTGACCGTGCACACCAACCACGTGCACTCGATTCAAGCCATGTCTTCTGTGCATTCCAACCCTTTCTTCCCATGATTCTCAGTTTCAAATTCTTTCTCAACTTCGTTGTATTAATACATCCATGCGAAACATCATTAAACCTCACTACAGCTTTTGCTGAGCGACCATCTCCATTCCAAAACATGTGGACTTCTAAAGGTTTGTACTTGTTTAACTTGGTTAGCCAATATGCATTATCTGCAGGCTCTTTCCCATTACTTTTGTCAACAAGAATGTTGATTATGACTCCAGTCCAAGGCCAACCAAAACTAACATCATGCTGAGGTGCTCGCGTAGTAGGTTACCGCAACTGGTTAAGGTGCTAGACCTGCCTCATTGGCTAGGTCTGTCTCTAAGTACCTTGCCAAGACAAAATGGTTTGTCTTTTGTTTGCCACTTCTATTCGCAGAACCTTTGCTCATGTCTGCTAACTACTGGCTCGCTTTCTATGTACCCAATAGTCAACAACACATCAATATGCTAGGGGGTTGCAACCTTGAGGACTACGATCAATGGTTTCGTAACCAGTCCAATTAATTCCGTTTGAAAGCCTAGCAACAAAGGGCTCATAACATCCCATATGAAATTTATGGCATCTTCTGCGATAGCGACTCTAAATAATCAAGCATATCGTCAACTTCGCAATACCATTTCTTTTACTGGTAGAGGTAGCATACTAAATTCCAAACATCAACTCTTGTCAGCGATTGTCTCAACTCACGACAATTCGAGGTTCAAAAGTGACATCAATCCTTTCCATGTCCTTTTCAATTTTCAAGACCTTTCCCCTCACCTCATCCTAGGTGTGGACTACCAGTGGTGCATACTGGCGTTCATCATCAAGTCTTGGGTTCAACACCGGATCTAAACATCTAATCCACCGGGTCTTCCCCGATCCTCTTGCCGTACCTAGGCAACTTGGCGAACCTCGCCACAAACTCTTTCACTGACAGGTAAGTCGGGTGGAGTCTTAAAATCTAGGCCACTTTCTGCTCTCTCAGCATTGCTCAAGAATTGTTTCTTATTTAACGCTCTCACAATAACGTCACAGATCAATTCTATTCTTTCAGGAAAACTTCATCCCCTTGATGGCCTACCACCAGTGGTCATGCTCAAGACTCAAGTAAGCTTACAAAGCTCATTATAATCAAGTGCCTTACGGGTCGTCTCAGACCTTGCAATTGTACTCATCTCCCAGATGATGAATTGCCAAGATCACCTTATCACGACGATGCACATCATCATTGGAACACTACTTATCAACCCTCTGGAGCCAAAGCCTGGCAACTACCGGATCACACCTTCCAAAGGTCTGTGGAGGTCTCAATTTTAGAAAATCACTCCACCCAACTCTACACCACCCTTTCCCTTTTGTGGCTAAATTGGACTAGGGGCAAGGCTCACAATACTCTCAGTTGCGACACTCACAACCGGTGTCGAAAATACTGGCAGCTCTTAATGTTGTGTCACAACAGCACTTGCTGAAGCAGTATTAACTGCAACACGGCCCTTGACTCTAGGCCGACTAAGCGATCACGCCACGGAGATCCTAAAAAGTAGAGGATATTCTCAATCCTCGGGTCTCCTTGAGTGTCACACTCAAAGCAAAGCGACTCACAGTCACTCTAACCACAGAGGTCTCTAACCTCTATCCATTCACAAACAACCAAACTTGGTTTCAACATTGTAACACTCATCACCATTCGCAAGATATCTCAACAAGCATCCAGAATATCACACTATTCGTAGCTAGGATATCATTACAAAATAATATCTGTCCACAGCAAGGACAACACGCGATGCATGGTTATGCTACTATTAGTGTGTCATACTCGACAATACACTAATCACATATGTTACTCAACATATTAAATGTGCAACTCAGCACAAAATAAAACATAAAAAATACTCGACCCCACGGGTCCTCAATCGAAACTCGTCGGGATCCAACTACGGTGCATTAGTGGTCACCCTCTTTCGATACCACGCACCCTTGCCACGCAGGCGGTGACAGAACCCACACCC
>JAGKPW010000427.1:0-12661 GCA_019926035.1 Melaleuca alternifolia | reverse complement strand
GTGCACCACCTAAGGGTTAGGCTAATGGATTGCTAAACCTAATTTAGCTCGAGCTCTCCCAAGCTCATACCAATTCACGACTTAGGTTTAAATTCTTAAACATGCAAAATGGAATTCAATTGGAGTCGCCACTAATCTATTTATGGTGGGTCGATTAGAAACCCATGTAAAATACTGGGATTAGTATTTTACCCCTACGAACCAGAGATTTCGAATTCGGGGACTTGAGAACCTATTTCTTCTATTTCAAAAAAAAATAATAATAATTTGCAGGCAGCTTGAATTAATTTTATTCCCTAACATGCACGGTGATCACGCGGGTGCGCAAACAATTATTTAAATACTCAAAGAAAAAATAAGCAAGGCAAAAATAAAGCAAATCAACAAAAAGATCTATTTTTGGTTTTTTTTTTTATATGAATGCAATGCATGTAAAGCATGTAATGCATGTGATGAAAAAAATTGATTATGTATGCAATTATCCTAATGCAAATCTAAATGCAATGAAATTCAAGGTTACTTAATGAAACTAATTACCTATAACCAAATAATATCTAATTTAGACTAGGAACTAAATTGAATTAATCCCTAATTTAGATTAAAAAAAATTATCTTGACTATAGATAATATTCTAAAATGTGAAAACTAAACTAATATGCAAATGCATGAAAGTCTAATCCTAACATGGCTTAAAACATGCAAATCCTAAATTATTCTAGTCAAGTAAAGACATGCAAAAGGACATTTTTTAAAACATTTTTTTGTTTATTTAATGAAATTCTAAATTAATTAAACTAATTAAAATGTGAAAATCTAATCTAACATGATACCTAATATTCTAAATGAATGATTCTATCATGGTATAAATAGACATGCATTGACATTAAATTAATTAACTACATGTAACTATCTAAATGATGCATGAATGATTTTTATCTTTTGAGTTTTATTAATGAAAATTCGAATTAAACATATTGCTAAAAATTAAATGAGTCTAAATCTAATATGACATGCATCAAATGACATTATTCTAATGCAAATTTAACCTATTAATCTAACATGGTTAAAAATGTAATTTCTAATTAACATGCAATGATTCCTAATTGTTATGAAATTCAATGTGCCTAAACTAAATGTCATGAAATGTCTAATAATGCGACCTAAAATTAAAGGAAAGGTTGATGCTATGATGTGCATATGATTTCTTTTTTTTTTTATTTTTTCATTTACTTTGAAATAAGCATGAAACCCTAATTTAACTATGCAAATTATGTCCTAACATGCAACCTAATCATGCTAAGTAAAACAATCTAGATGCAATTTAATCTAAACATGAAAATGTGGTTCAACATGCAATTCAAATAAATTAAATTCATACAAAAGGAAAACAACAACAAAACAAAGCAATTTTCGCTAATAGAATCAATAAATCGATCTTAAGCCTTAAAGATCAAAATATCAATTCCACTCCCGCTCAATTTATTACCTCATCTAAAGCCTTATAGATGAAATAAAAAAATTGATAATGCGGTTGCGAATTGGAAAATCAATTCCAATTGATAAACCTATTGCCTAAATCAAACTAATTAACCAAAAACCAATATGAAAAAAAAACAAATAAATTGACATAATAAAAGATTTTTTATTGCAGAAATTTTCTATTTTTTATTATTAAAATATTATAAAAAAACGAATTAAAATAAATAACATAATAAAATAAAGCAGGAAAGGAAAGAAACGGGTCGGGTGGCCGAACCGGGTCGGTTCGGCCCCTGACCCGCGAAACCCTCTGAGAGAGGGCCCGCCCGCGATGGAGAAAGGAGGCTGGACTGGGCTCGCGATGGGCCCAGTCCGGCTTCCTCCTTTTTTTTTAATTTTTCTCCTGGCCTTTCTCTCGCGCGTGGACTCGCGCTACCTCAGCCCATGGATCAGCAAAATCCTGCACACGGCGGCCCAAACTCACGACAATCTCCTGCAAGTCTTCTTCCTTGACCTCTTCACAGCACTTCCTGCAAAAATAATATTCTGCAGAACTCCAAACCCACGGTGGAGTGAACGAACCAACACCAAAGGGAGACAAATGGCTGGATCCCCTCACCGATATCCCTCCCAAAATTAACTCACAAACTCACGCATCACGCGAAACATAATAGAAGCAAGTCAAACTTATTTATGCAATTCATTAAACACGTAGGCTGCAATGTATATCTCGATTGTAGGGTCTGAAAAAATGCAAGATCTAAGCTTCTAATGCAAAAACCACAAAAGCAAAATCACGCAATTATGAAGTTTAGAAATCAACCAAATCAACAATTATTTCATTCGGCTTTGGAGAATCATGATGAAACCATGCACAGAGAAATCGCGAGCAAGAGAACAAAAAGAAAAATAAAAAATAAAATAAAATCTCCCTACGTGGCACGAGAATCGCAAGGAGCCCACGCGTTCATAACTTGAAACGATGTGGTGCTCGAATGTGTCTTTATTCTCGGCCACGATCCTTGGGGGAAGCTCAACCAAACCAAATAACCATGGAACCCACCGTGAAGAATGAAAGGTTGCAGACAAATTCCCATCTATCGGTGCTCCTCCTCACGATCTAAAGCTCTCAATCTTCTTGATCTTTCCCTGTGTGTTTGCTTGTGTGCGTGAATGCCTTTTTCCTTTTCAGAAAAGTCTTCTCTCTCTGATTGCGTGTGTGTGTTACTATATTTCTCAGAAAAAAGTGTGTTTCCACAGAGTCTCCTGAGGATGCGTGTCTACTTTTTTTCTTTTTTCTATCAAAAGTCCTTGTCCCCTTTACTGCAAGCGCACAACTCACTTTATAGTGAGTAGAAAGCAATCTTGCAAGATTTGTCCAAAATTTCAATTTTATTTCTTTCCCTTGTTCTTTTATTTCCTTTCCTCTTTAATAACATATATTCTGTCCACCAATTCTTTCCCCGAAACCATCCCGCCGCCGATGATGTTTCCTAAAGTGCAAGATGCAATGATATATTTTTTTTTTCAGGAATATGAATTCCTATTTTTTCTATTTTTTTTAAATGCAATCTATATATTAAAATCTCAAAATTAGGTGTCAACAGCTGCCCCTCTTTGAAGGTGAGCTCGCAGAGGTTGCGTTTAAAGACCAATTGATACCTAATTTTGACTATGCAAATGCTATGCATGATATTTTTGTTGAGATTAATTCTCATTTTCCAATGTGATTATGACATAATAAATACAAATGACTGAAGGAAGATAGAAACATACCTGAAATTACTTACCTGATTGGCACGGCAGATCAAGGTATGTATAAGCTCTGAGATTGTCCTCTTAAGCCCGAGTACCTGCTTCGGTCTCAAAAGAAAGACAGTGAAAAAGACCTGGATTGCTCGGACGCAAAACGGTGAAAGACCTGGATTGCTTGAGGCCCGAAACCCTAATTCGGTCACCACAGGGGCAAAACGGTGAAAGATTCCTTGAAAGACCTGGATCGCCACCACATAGGCGAAACGGTAAAGGACCTGGATCGCCACCACATAGGCGAAACGGTGAAAGATTCCTTGAAAGACCTGGATTGCACAGAGGCAAAACGGTGAAGGACCTGGATCGCCATCACATAGGCGAAACGGTGAAGGACCTGGATCGCCGTCACACAGGCGAAACGGTGAAAGACCTAGATCGCCACCACATAGGCGAAACGGTGAAGGATTCCTTGAAAGACCTGGATTGCACAGAGGCAAAACGGTGAAAGATACCTGATTAAACTTGAGTCATTAGAAAAAATAAGCTGAGATACCTGTACATTCCCACAGGCTCTCGATTGGTACCTGCACATAGTCAATAGGCGCTTAGATTGAAGCATATGCACTTAGAATTCTTGATCCCTGAAAGGGATAACTGCATCATCAAATCATCTGCTTTAAAATGCAATTCATAATTTGAGAGATTCTTTGAGGCGAGAGACATTCAGTCAAAAAGGACTTATCACTCGCTCTTACCCAGAAGAGCTTTTGTCCCAATGAGGGAATGGCTTAAACACTCAATCTCACTATCATCATGTCAACAAAGGTCCGAGTACTCTCGCAAGTGGTACAATCTTACCAATTAGGGAGGTCTTTAATAGGACCGTAATTTGGGCTTGGTCAATGGTTAAGCAAAGGGGACTCATTGAGTCAAGGCTTAGAAAGAAAGTCTTCAACAAATGTCGCCAGGTTTACAAGTCAAGAACCCTGCAAATGCAATAGAAACAGTCTTGCTTGCACTTCTTCAAGCTAAGCTTAAAACATTAGGAATCTCACATTAATTCAAGTGCCCTAATCAGAAGAGACTTTTTATAAGCTTGGCTTTAAAGTGTGTATGAGATGAAAAACTGGGAATTTTTCCTCAGACTCAACTTTTGAGACTCAAACTTTGATTCACTGGGGATGCTATATGATGTCAAACTCACTGGAGACTATTGACAAGATTGCCCCACTCAGCAACTTTTGAAATCTGGACACATTGAAAGTCGACTGCTTGCAGACTTGAGCCTTCGGCTCTGATTTCTATGGGCATCGGCCTTGCTTTTACCAGGCACACTGCTTTTTCTTGCCCCTAACTCTTTAACTTTTCCTCTGAATTTGGGCATTGGCCTTGTTTTTACCAAGCTCATTGCTTTTTCATGCCCCACTTTGCATTTTTTTTTTTAAAATGGACTAGACTGACGCTTCAGACCTTGGTATGAGGATGCTCGTATTCTGCTACAATGCCCCAGTGTAAAAGATATTCACCAATGTGTGTTTAATTTGAGATGAAATCACAGGCTCAAAGTGGCTAAGAGTGTTTAGGATATAGAAACGAATGCTTTTCATCATCCCTAAGGCACTTGATTTAATATTCGATTTCACATGTAAAAGCAACACTCAAAGATTGATGCAAGTGAAAGCAAGAAAGTTTTTATTCATTTCTCTTGTACATCAATAATGCAAACGTACCTCCAGTTTACCCCAATGTGGGGTGATTCTTGACAGGGGTAATATGAAATGAAACTTCATAAGTGTTTCGGCTCAAAATGGGTAACCAATGGATTATCATAGTATTTGGGATAGAGAAATGAAATGCCTCTCATCACTTCGATTATCGTACCATTCGCGAGAGAACTCTTTACTTTTGCAGATATGGAATTTTGTACGATCATCTCACAACTGTGTAAGTAAGGGACTGTGTGTGGGCAGGGCTTGCCTTTCGTCATCCCGATACATCTCATTTAACATGATCAAACAATTGCTCATCATTCATCAAATTGTTTGATTTTGACAATATTTAGTGGATTCATGAATGAAACAAGTAAAAACCATCATGCAATTTTTAGATTTTCAACAGATATGAGCCCTTTGAGTTCATTGACTTTAAGCATGAACAATTCATCTCGTCAAAAAAAAATATCATCAAAGCATTAGCATGAACATGATATCAAATACAAAGAAAGGTTATTGGAGCCCTTTAGTCGCCTTTGGAGATGGGCACAGGAACTGATCGGCCGACACCGGAAACTCAACCTTCAATGCTGTATTTTTATTTTGCCCCCTGCACCAAAAGAAAACGTGCATGAACATGACTCTAAATGAAATCTAAAATTTGTGAAATTTGTATCACTTATCAATGCAATGTCTCATCCAGATTGGAGAAGTGCCCCTACAATTCTACATGTTAACATTCGCAAATTATTTCCCACATGAAACAAAGAGGTCTTTTTTATTCTTTTATTTTTTTAAAAGCAATTTTTTTTAAAATTTTTGAACAAGAAAACATGAAGAAGCCCAACCCTCAGAATTCTCCTTGGATGATTCTTTTCAGTTGTTGAATATCGTCACCGAGTTGGTTTGGTGTACCTCATCATGCCTCAAAAATGGTGATTTTATTGAATAACTCAGAATGAATTACACTTATGGAAAAGAAATTGCAGAATTCAAATGAAAGAACGAAAAATCCTAGGAAAGCAATAAATGAAAGGAATTCCCTCGCAGGGGAGTGAAGCAGGAATAAATTACTCATGCGGGCTTGCACCCATTTCCTCCTGGGACTCATTTTCAATGGCGCCAATGAAGAGATCTTCAAATAGATTTGCTATCCCCTCGAGTTTCTCATCCCGATCAGCCTGGCTTTTAGGAATCACATCATCCATGCCCCCCCCATCCACCCGGAACAATGTCTCGGGGGTTGATATAGAAGCTCGGGGGAAAGGAGAACCTTTCATGGTAGTCACAATTCATGTTTAGTCCTTCTAGAACATGCATCTCCTCTTCATGCATCATTCTGGACGGACCCGGGAATGTTTCTTTGATACGGGGAGGCAATGTTTTACTTTAAACCCGCTTTTGTGATTCATTGGTAGGCTGATCCCTTCCATGGTATCCTAATCCGGCCACACGACGCTTTCGGGAAGGCTGAATTGGATATCGAATCCCCTGACCCTTTCTTCCAAGTCCTTCTCCAGGAACAAAACAACTTTGGGCCATAATCTTCCCCACCATGATAGCAGCATTTGACAATTCTGGAATTGGTGCAGGCGATCCCCACGACCTATGTGTCATTGACACGAGCTCGAATGATTGATAACTGGATTCAAATACATTCTCAGGCTCCACATACGGAATGGCAGTTTCATGGTAAATCTGGTGGTCTTCTTCAGCATGGACAGTGACTAGCTTCCCTTCAACCATGAACTTCAAGCATTGATGAAGACTTGAAGGCACAGCTCCAGCGGTATGGATCCAAGGACGACCTAACAAAAAGTTAAAGGCAGTAGAGATGTTCATTACTTGGAACAAAATGTTGAACGTCATTGGCCCAATTTGCACATCCAGATGAATCTCGCCCATCACCTCCTTCTTTGTTCCGTCAAAAGCACGAACCGAAGTTTTAGCAACGTTTAACCTTGAAGAGTCTACCCCGAGACGATGCAAAGTAGCCAATGGGCAAATATTCAGAGCGGACCCATTATCAATAAGAACCCGAGCAACATGCGATTCCTTGCACCTAACGGAGATATAGAGTGCCTTTGTATGTCCATTCCCATCACCTGGTAATTCTTCGTCAGAAAAGGAGACAAGATCCTTAAGGAGTACCGCGCCTATGAACCCTTTAAGCTCGCCTTGATCAATCGTCTCGGGCACATGAATCTCACTCAAGATTTTCATGAGTGATTTTTGATGTTTCTCCAATGTTTGCAAGAGCTCCAGTAGAGAAATTTGCGTCGGCATCCTCCGCAACTGTTCAACCACATCGTACTCGCTAGCTTTGATTATAGCTAGAAATTCCTTAGCCTCTTCATCGGTGACGTGCTTTGACGGCATAGAATTACCTTGCCCATAGGTGCGTCCGGACCTTGTCACCAAGTCCACATCAAAATCGTACGACCAGGGAACTACCTTGTTGCTACGGTACTCATGGGGTTGATATAGTTCAATTATTATTTCAGGCGCCTCCACCTCATCATTAATTGCGACCTCCAAGGGTGGCATGTCCTCAAGTGAGGGATCTGATTCAGCTTCCACGGCAGTAGCTTCTTTCTCCCAATCAATGATAATTTGAGAAACCATCGACATTCCTCCCGCATGGTTGCTTTGCACGATTATACCAGCTTTAATGCTCTCTTGGATCCTCTTCCTCATGACAAGAGGTGCAAGGCTCTCTCCAGCTGGGTAGTAGCCAGCTGCTACCAACCCTTGATAGATGTTATTAATGTCTAGCTTCCATTTCATTTTCTTCCCAGTCTCAGTCTCAGAAATTGCATCGACACCCCCCTCGTGCTCCGGAAGAGGATTTTTCTCAACATTTGGTTGAGCAACGCTGAAGCTGAACACTTTCGTATCCAGAAGATCTTGAATCTTATGCTTAAGGGTGAAACATTCATCAGTCGAATGCCCCACTTCACCCATGTGGTAATCACACCTCTTCGAAGCATTAAAGTTGTTGAATTTCTCAGGATTCGGGCGCTTCGGCTCCTGAGAGAGCAAACCCCTCTTTTGCAAAACAGGTAAAACCTTAGATAAAGGCCCCGGAAGGGGAGTGAATTGCTTTCTGTTAAACTGGCGAGGCGCAAATGATCGCCCCCCGACTTGCCGATTTGTAGAGGCATGAACATTTGAAGGTCCGCCAGAGCTTGGTTGTGAGTATGCCAAATTTATCTCCGTAGCTTCCTCTTTATCCTTCCTCGGAGTAAACTTCTTTGTTGGCTCATTGAACCACCCATCTCTTATTCCAATCTCGATCTGCTCCCCAACTGGAATAAGCTGATTGAAAGTGTCAGCAGTGGTGGCTATCATCAAGTGCGGTATTCATGAGGAAGAGTTTTGATGAACATCTTCCTCATCTCCATGTCAGAAGGCTCAGGATCAACTTGAGCAGCCAGATTCCTCCACCGGATTGCGTATTGCTTGAATGACTCGCTCCTCTTTTTCTCGGCCCGTTCAAGATCGTCTCGGGAGGGAGTGATGTCGGTTATGAATTGGTAGTGCTTCAGAAAAGCTTGGAAAACCTCCTCCCAAGTTTGGCAGAGGTTTATCCCCTTCGAGATGTACCATTTCAAAGTAGGGCCTGTCAGACTCGCCTGGAATGATTGGATCAGCAGAGGAGCATTATCAGCATACTGGGTCATTCTCACCAAGTACATCTGCAGGTGGGCCCTTGGGCAGGTCATGCCGTCATATTTTTCAAACTCCGGCATCTTGAACTTTTTCGGCATTTTCACCTTAGAATACACAGAAAGATCCGTCGGGGAAGGGTCTTGAAGGCCTTGCAGTTGCTTCAACTTTTCCTCGAGCTTCTCGAGGCGTTTCTCTTGCTCAGTTTTGTGCGAGTCATCAGCATCGGTCTTTTTCCCGTAATCAGCGATGGGATCTTCTTCCAAATGAGGCATTTCCTCCTCTAAGTTCACAACAATGTCATCCTTCAACTTCGGCAAAGGTGCAGGGGCCGGGTTTAGTCGAGCAGCTCTAAATTCGGCGGTCATTTCTTGCATGGCAGTGAGAAACTGCCTCATCTGATCCTCCATAGTGGAAACACGCTCGCGAAGCTCGTTTTGGTCCGCCATTTTAGTTTGAGATCGCGTGCGGATTGGAGAACGTGTATTACCCGTGATCACCTTCAAACAAGAAAGGATAGATAAGAATAATTGGCGAAAAAGGAAGACACGGTCCATGACAATGACCGAAAGACTCACTTTTATTCATCTATGAAAACTTCATGAAATATAAAACCAATACTCGAAACAAATGACTCAACAAAGACTTGAAACAAATGAAACATGACTCGATAAAAGCATTCTATTTAGCTTGTTCTATATACAAATGGGAATCTAACGCTCGACGCAATTGCCTATTCTCCCTAGCCATTTTCTTCATTTGCTCCTCAAGTTCTTCTGCTCTCCTCATAGATTCGGCCATCGTGATCTAGCTTACCCCACCATCGTTTGAGCTCGGCTCTCGGAGTAGGAACACATCAAACATCGGATCTTCTCATTGTATATAGAATGTGACTCGACTCACTTAATTGCCATGGACTGAACAAAATAAATAAATACATAAATTGCAAGAGGATAAAATAGAAAACTTACCTTCCAATCAAGCAAACACATAGACATGCACATGAAAGGTGCGGCTCGATTTCTATTCTAAAAGGCTTAGCAAAGTGGAGCTACAAGGGTGGAATGACTAGTCGCAGCCTCGCGTACTAAATCAAAGCCCTTGCAACTCCGGCTCAGCCAAAAGGTGATGCCCCAATGCGACGCAGCCTCGCGGGCAGAAGCAAACACCTTTGGCACCAAGAAAGAAAGTTTTCGGGGTTAAGTTGGGCAACCTTTACTACGCGGCCTCGCGGTCGAAGTTGTATCCAACCTAACACCATCCTAAGTTATCCTAGTGCAGCCCAGGTCCGGTGGCGGGTTGTGTGTGCCAATGTGTAGTGCTAAAGCAATAAAGCATGCACAACAGTAAATATCACACAACACTTCAAATAAAGCAATTAAATACTTAAAGTAAAAATCAACCTGCAAAAACAATCAACACACAGGTTAGGGACATAAATGGAATTTCACTACCAGGGAAATTTGTTTTGAAAATAAGAAGAAAGGCCTAAGTCCACTAAAGTTCATTGAACTAAACTCCCCAGCGGAGTCGCCAAGCTGTCGCGACCTCCCCGAAGGTGCACCACCTAAGGGTTAGGCTAATGGATTGCTAACCTAATTTAGCTCGAGCTCTCCCGAGCTCATACCAATTCACGACTTATGTTTCAATTCTTAAACATGCAAAATTGATTCAATTGGAGTCGCCACTAATCTATTTGAGGTGGGTCGATTAGAAACCCATGTAAAATACTGGGAGTAGTATTTTACTCCTACAAACCAGAGATTCTTGAATTCGGGGACTTGAGAACCTATTTCTTCTATTTCAAAAAAATAATTTGCAGGCAGCTTGAATTAATTTTATTCCCTAACATACACGGTGATCACGCGGGTATGCAAACAATTATTTAAATACTCAAAGAAAAATAAGCAAGGCAAAAATAAAGCAAATCAACAAAAAAATCTATTTTTGGTTTTTTTTTTATATGAATGCAATGCATGTAAAGCATGTAATGAAAAAATTGATTCCGTATGCAATTATCCTAATGCAAATCTAAATGCAATGAATTTCAATAGTACTTAATGAAACTAATTACCTATAGCCAAATAATATCTAATTTAGACTATGAACTAAATTGAATTAATCCCTAATTTAGATTAAAAAATTATCTTGACTATATATAATATTCTAAAATGTGAAAACTAAACTAATATGCAAATGCATGAAAACCTAAATCTAATGACCTAACATGTTTTTTTTTTAAATGAAAATTATAAATTAACCTAATTAAAAGACATGCAAAAAGGCATTTTTAAGACATTTTCTTATTTATTAAATGAAATTAGAAATTAATTAAACTAATTAAATGTAAAAATCTAATCTAATATGATACCTAGAAATCTAAATGAATTATTTTACCATGGTATAAATAGACATGCAATGACATCTTAACTAAATGAATTAACTACATGCAACTATCTAAATGATGCATGAATGATTTTATTATTATTTTTTTAATTTTATTGATGAAAATTCGAATTAAACATGTTGCTAAAAAAATAAAATTTAATGAGACTAAATCTAACACGACATGCATCAAATGACACTATTCTAATGCAAATTCAACCTATTATCCTAACGTAGCTATATAAAAAAAAATCTAATTAACATGCAATGATTCCTAATTGTCATGAAATTCAATGTGCCTAAACTAAATGTCATGAAATGTCTAATAATGCAACCTAAAATTAAAGGAAAGATTGATGCTATGATGTGCATATGATTTTTTTTATATTTTCATTTACTTTGAAATAAGCATGAAACCCTAATTTAACTATGCAAATTATGTTCTAACATGCAACCTAATCATGCTAAGTAAAACAATCTAGATGCAATTTAATCTAAACATGAAAATGTGGTTCAACATGCAATTCAAATAAATTAAATTCATACAAAAGGAAAACAACAACAAAACAAAGCAATTTTCGCTAATAGAATCAATAAATCGATCTTAAGCCTTAAAGATCAAAATATCAATTCCACTCCCGCTCAATTTATTACCTCATCTAAAGCCTTATAGATGAAATAAAAAAAATTGATAATGCGGTTGCGAATTGGAAAATCAATTCCAATTGATAAACCTATTGCCTAAATCAAACTAATTAACCAAAAACCAATATGAAAAAAAAAAACAAATAAATTGACATAATAAAAGATTTTTTATTGCAGAAATTTTCTATTTTTTATTATTAAAATATTATAAAAAAAACGAATTAAAATAAATAACAGAATAAAATAAAGCAGGAAAGGAAAGAAACGGGTCGGGTGGCCGAACCGGGTCGGTTCGGCCCCTGACCCGCGAAACCCTCTGAGAGAGGGCCCGCCCGCGATGGAGAAAGGAGGCTGGACTGGGCTCGCGATGGGCCCAGTCCGGCTTCCTCCTTTTTTTTTAATTTTTCTCCTGGCCTTTCTCTCGCGCGTGGACTCGCGCTACCTCAGCCCATGGATCAGCAAAATCCTGCACACGGCGGCCCAAACTCACGACAATCTCCTGCAAGTCTTCTTCTTCCTTGGCCTCTTCACAGCACTTCCTGCAAAGACAATATTCTGCAAACTCCAAACCCACGGTGGAGTGAACGAACCAACACCAAAGGGAGACAAATGGCTGGATCCCCTCACCGATATCCCTCCCAAAATTAACTCACGAACTCACGCATCACGCGAAACATAATAGAAGCAAGTCAAACTTATTTATGCAATTCATTAAACACGTAGGCTGCAATGTATATCTCGATTGTAGGGTCTGAAAAAATGCAAGATCTAAGCTTCTAATGCAAAAACCACAAAAGCAAAATCACGCAATTATGAAGTTTAGAAATCAACCAAATCAACAATTATTTCATTCGGCTTTGGAGAATCATGATGAAACCATGCACAGAGAAATCGCGAGCAAGAGAACAAAAAGAAAAATAAAAAATAAAATAAAATCTCCCTACGTGGCACGAGAATCGCAAGGAGCCCACGCGTTCATAACTTGAAACGATGTGGTGCTCGAATGTGTCTTTATTCTC
>JAGKPW010000425.1:0-47265 GCA_019926035.1 Melaleuca alternifolia | reverse complement strand
CCTATTGGATGTTATTATCGAAATGAGAGGAATTGAAGGTGTATACACATAAGCTACAGGATAAAGGATTTACTTGTCTTAGCACACTACTATGGGTTGCGTTGTGCTGATCCCCCTTTCACAAAGTGAAAGGACAAATAATTGCACTTGAATGTTGGCTACCAATAGTTGGAATAACTGATGGTATAAGAGTTAGCTAGAACATAAGCAATGTTCAAGGGTAAGATTGTGATGGAGACTTTTCGAAAATACACACTGTACAGGAGCTAGTAAGTACGAGTCATGGCTTAGCTGTGTGTTATTCTAAGGACACATGATCTCATGTGAAGAGATCTTAGTGGACCCTACTAAGATGAAGACGGTCATGAAATGACCGAGTTACGCAGCATTGACTGAGACTTGAAGTCTCTTAGGACCGACTGATTGTTAATGTCGGCTTGCGAAAAAGAGTTTGAGCATAGTGACGCCATTGAGGGGAACCACCGAAAGAAGATGTGAAGTTTGAGTAGGCCGATAAGAGTGAAGGGAAGCTTCATGGGCTAAAGTAAGAGTTGACTACTGCTTAAGGGTCAATAATTCTGTTAAGTCTTGATGGACTGAGCTTTCATAGTGATGCGCTGTATAAAGGACCAGATTGTGTACTAACCTAGTGCAGTTGACCTGTAGCCCATATTGTTGGGCAGTGAAGTCTCTTGAGTGGTTGATACATGTGACATGATACATGGCCTGGGATAGGCTGCGGCAAAATTTTACCAGAGCATTTAAAAGCACCAAATAGGTGGACGGATGATACATAATCTTCACCAAGCACTTATACTAGTTATAAGTGGTTTCTTCGAAGGGAATTTAAGATTATGATTTGAGTTACGGAAGATATAGTACCAAGTTTGGAGGAAGATCTCAATTTCCTCAAGGTGTCATTGTTAATAAAGACATCGCGGTTCGAGAAGATAAGACAATCGTTGAGACTGGAAGAGAACATGGACTGGTATGCTCCTCAAGTTGAAGTTTGAACTGATTGAAATCAATGACAAGGCATCACACGATGGGAGTGGCCAATCAGGAGGGACCGACTTGGAATAAGTCGTCAAAGTGATAGAATCTTGGATGTATTTCGACAGAATGGTGCAACAGAAGTATGGTGGTACTATGTTGGTAGAGGCGCCGAATGTGGAAGAGTTTACACGAAGATTGCCAGGGTTATCCCTAAGAAGTTTAACTTGGGAAATGTGAACCAAGTTAGACCAAGACGTTGACTCTAAGGATTAGAGATAGATGACGAAACGTCGTTAGTGGGAGAAACCGATCTCAAGAGAGACGACCATAGGGTTGTTTCTTGAGAGGTTAGACGGGACGAATTTCGGGGACGAAATTCCTTTAAGGGGGGAAGATTGTAACGACCCGCTTCCGACCTCTTTTCGAGACTTAATTGTGCGAAATTACGGGTTTAGTTTGTGACCCGTTGGCCTCGAGAACTCCCTGGACTAAATCGTAAAATCTCGTTTCGGACTATTTCAAATTTTCGGAAATCATGTTTTGGTCTCCAGAAAATTTATAAATCACGTTTTGAGCCCCAAAAACCATGAATTTGAGGTTTGGGGAGGTTTTTATAATTTTTGGGATTTTTTGTAATTTTTGTAATTTTTGTTATATTTTTTAATATTTTATTATTTAATGGGTTGACCGGTCAACGTTGACCATTGACCGGCCAACACCACGTGCAGCCGACTCTCTCTCTCCTCTCCCTCTCTTTTCTTTCTTTTCCCTCTCCCCTCTTGCGTGCACTCCACCCCATATCTCTCTCTCTCTCTCTCTCTTGTGGTAGGTGGTATAACACATGGAGGGACCCACAGGTCAGCCTCCATCCCATCAGCTCACTCTCTCTCTTTTCTCTCTCTCTTCCCTCCCGCGACCATCTTCTTCCTCATCTTCTTCTTCGGTTTTTGCTGCTCACCGGCCCTCTTTCACCAAGCCATAACTTCTTGCTCCGATCTCCGTTTTGGGTGCCGTTTGCGCCATTGTCTTCCTCGTAACATCTAGTTTCCAAAGAGATCAACCACACCCCAATACTCCATCTAGATTTAATTTTATAGGCCCCGAAAGAAGCCCTCACGGAACACTTTTTCTGGGTTCGAGTTTTTCCAGATTCGGACCCGAGCGACACCCCATCTTTGGAAGCCCATAACTTTCAGCTCCGACCTCCGTTTGACGCGCCGTTGGTGGAGTTGGAATCCTTGAAAAACTAGCTTTCCATAGATACCAACCTCCTCTCATGATTCCACCCGGTTCGACGTCGGGAAGCCCCCAAAGAAGCCTTCCCAGAACTGTTTTCTGGAATTTCCAGATTCTTGGTCCGAGCTTCAAGTCGCATTTTCTCCCAATCCTTCGATCTAAAGCCCTTTCCGTTGCTTCCAATGGGTTTGTGGATACTCCTTTACCCTAATCTAGCCTTTGGTTGGGATCAATTTGGTTGAAAAGCACCCATTCTACCCCCAAACCACCGAGTACCCCTGTTTCCGCCGGAGCTGCTGTTCGCCGGCCACCGTGCCCTTTCCGGCGACACCCACTCCTCCCTACCACCTTCAATCGATAGGTGGGAGTCTTATGAACACAATGGCACCGATTTCGGCCTTTGTTGTTGAGCCATTTGAGAGAAATCAACCTCCAAAGCACAACCCCTCCCTCTTGAACCCAGATTCCAGCCAGCACATTCAACGGGCGATTACTCGCCGTTCCGGCCACCTCAAGCGACGCCGCCACTACCATTGGACTCCTGTAAGTCCTCTTTACAAAGCCCAATAGGTTTGGTTCACCAATTTGGCACCATTTGCTCGAATTTGGTCTTAAACCAACTAGTGCTCGCCGAACCCAATTTTAGGGCTTGCTGGTCGCGCGCCTTTGAGGCATGTCCGAGCCATTCCGTCGCCACCCACAGCCACTCGTGAGTCCCTCAACCTCCCAGCAGCACCAAGGAACGTCCCCGGCCATCGGAGTCTCGCCGGAAGTTCGCCGGAGTTCGCCGTGAGCCGCTTATTTGCGAGAAAATCAAGTGAGTGGATTCTAACTTTTTATTAGGCGTATTCACTGTTTTAGTAGAAATCGGGTAGAACGGCTAAGGCAAGTAGAATGGCTAGAATCTTGAAATTGCATAGCTTATATGCCGATCGATTAGACCATTAGTTATATTTGGTTAGTCAATGGATGATAAACCTTTCGATGGTTTAGTTATGATTAAGGCTTGGCATCTCACGCGATACGAGAAATGCCCTCGTATGTTCTCGGGACCCGCGAGGGGTCAGACCCATCGGGTCAAGAGTGGTGTGGTTGGACACCAAAAGGTTGTAAAGTTTATTTATTTACGCTTTATTTATTATTAAGCTTGTAGGTCTTAATTTTATTTAATTATTTAATTACTTTAGAAATTGCATTTAATTATTTAATTATTTTGGAATTGCATTTAATTATTAGTTCTGCTATTATATTTTCGTGAATAGTGTTGTTTAGATCCTCTACCAGTCAGCTGACCTGTCCCTTGAAAACCCTAAGATCCTTTCGGACCTTCTAGTAACTCTCAGTGCATATAACTAGAGGTAGGGAGCCCTAGGCTTGGCAGGGTTGTGTGCTCTGCGATACCGGGGGCTTGGTATGGGCAGGGTTCCACTGAGGCTACCGGAGACTGGAACGTGGGGAGGGACGACCAGGGCCCCCTAGGACAGGGGTATTCCTAATCTAAGGTTAGGGTTCGTTCACTGAGATAGTTGAATCTCATCCCACCACCCCACCATCCCAGGACCCCAGCATGGACCCGAAACTCTCAGACTCGGAGGACCAGTCAGTGGAGGAGGAGCCTATGAAGGAGGACCTTTACGGGGAGGAAGTTCAGGGACCAGTGGAGCTGGAGCATCTGGAGGACCTGGACTGGGAGCTGCAGCTGGAGCGGACTTGGCCTAAGTTGGCGACTACCCCTTAGGGCTAGTACTCGCCCTCCCTTCCCCTAGTCGCGTTTTTCTTATTTTATTTTATCGTATAGCTGTGCAACGTTGTGTCCTTAGACTGATGTTAGGATTTACCATTTCGTCTTACCTCTTTTGTATTAGGACTCAAATGTGATTGGATGGTAGTATAGTGAGTCCAAATACAAAAGAGGGTAGAGAAATGGTAAATCCTAACATCAGTCTAAGGACACAACGTCGCACAGCTATACGATAAAATAAAATAAGAAAAATGCGACTAGGGGAAGGGAGGGCGAGTACTAGCCCTAAGGGGTAGTCGCCAACTTAGGCCAAGTCCGCTCCAGCTGCAGCTCCCAGTCCAGGTCCTCCAGATGCTCCAGCTCCACTGGTCCCTGAACTTCCTCCCCGTAAAGGTCCTCCTCCATAGGCTCTTCCTCCACTGACTGGTCCTCCGAGTCTGAGAGTTTCGGGTCCATGCTGGGGTCCTGGGATGGTGGGGTGGTGGGATGAGATTCAACTATCTCAGTGAACAAACCCTAACCTTAGTTAGAATACCACCTGTCCTAGGGTCCCTGGTCCGTCCCTCCCCACTCTCAAGTCTTGTAGCCTAGTGGAACACTAACATTACCAATCCCGGTTATCGCATAGAGGAGAACACACACCCATGCCACAGCCTGGGCTCACTACTCTGTATTGCACGAGAAGTTATGAAGGTCCGAACGGGGTATTAGGGTTTCAGGGACAGGTCAGACTGTCTGGTAGGGATCTAACAACACTATTCACGAAATATAATAGCAGAGAACTAATAATAAAGCATTCTAAAATAATAAAATGCACTTGCTAAAGAATTAAAAATAATTAAATACAACAGATCTACAGCTTAATATAAAAAAGCGTAAGATAAAATAAACTGTACACCCTTTTGGTGTCCAACCACACCACTCTTGACCCGATGGGTCTGACCCCTCGCGGGTCCCGAGAACATACGAGGGCATTTCTCGTATCGCGTGAGATGCCAAGCCCTAATCATAACTAACCCATCGAAAGGTTTATCATCCATTGACTAACCAAATACAACTAGTGGTCTAATCGATCGGCATATAAGCTATGCAATTTCAAGATTCTAGCCATTCTACTTGCTCTAGCCGTTCTACCCGATTTCTACTAAAACAGTGAATACGCCTAATAAAAAGTTAGAATCCACTCACATGATTTCCTCGCCAATAAGCGGCTCACGGCGAACTCCGGCGAACTTCCGGCGAGACTCCGATGGCCGGGGACGTTCCTTGGTGCTGCTGGGAGGTTGAGGGACTCGCGAGTGGCTGTGGGTGGCGACGGAACGGCTCGGACATGCCTCAAAGGCGCGCGACCAGCAAGCCCTAAAATTGGGTTCGGCGAGCACTAGTTGGTTTAAGACCAAATTCGAGCAAATGGCGCCAAATTGGTGAACCAAACCTATTGGGCTTTGTAAAGGGGACTTACACGAGTCCAATGGTGGTGGCGGCGTCGCTTGAGATGGCCGGAACGGCGAGTAATCGCCCGTTGAATGTGCTGGCCGGAATCTGGGTTCAAGAGGGAGGGGTTGTGCTTCGGAGGTTGATTTCTCTCAAATGGCTCAACACCAAAGGCCGAAATCGGTGCCATTGTGTTCACAAGACTCCCACCTATCGATTGAAGGTGGTAGGGAGGAGTGGGTGTCGCCGGAAAGGGCACGGTGGCCGGCGAACAGCAGCTCCGGCGGAAACAGGGGTACTCGGTGGTTTGGGGGTAGAATGGGTGATTTTCGACCAAATCGATCCCAACCAAAGGCTAAATTAGGGTAAAGGAGTATCCACAAACCCATTGGAAGCAACGGAAAGGGCTTTAGATCGAAGGATTGGGAGAAATCGCGATTTGAAGCTCAGACCAAGAATCTGGAAATTCCAGAAAACAGTTCTGGGAAGGCTTCTTTGGGGGCTTCCCGACGGCGAACCGGGTGGAATCATGAGAGGAGGTTGGTATCTATGGAAAGCTAGTTTTTCAAGGATTCCAACGCCACCAACGGCGCGTCAAACGGAGGTCGGAGCTGAAAGTTATGGGCTTCCAAAGATGGGGTGTCGCTCGGGTCCGAATCTGGAAAAACTCGAACCCAGAAAAAGTGTTCCGTGAGGGCTTCTTTCGGGGCCTATAAAATTAAATCTAGATGGAGTATTGGGGTGTGGTTGATCTCTTTGGAAACTAGATGTTACGAGGAAGACAATGGCGCAAACGGCACCCAAAACGGAGATCGGAGCAAGAAGTTATGGCTTGGTGAAAGAGGGCCGGTGAGCAGCAAAAACCGAAGAAGAAGATGAGGAAGAAGATGGTCGCGGGAGGGAAGAGAGAGAGAAAAGAGAGAGAGAGTGAGCTGATGGGATGGAGGCTGACCTGTGGGTCCCTCAATGTGTTATACCACCTACCACAAGAGAGAGAGAGAGAGAGAGATGGGGTGGAGTGCACGCAAGAGGGGAGAGGGAAAAGAAAGAAAAGAAAGAAAAGAGAGGGAGAGGAGAGAGAGAGTCGGCTGCACGTGGTGTTGGCCGGTCAATGGTCAACGTTGACCGGTCAACCCATTAAATAATAAAATATAAAAAAAATATAAAAAAAATTACAAAAATTCCTAAAAATCCCAAAAATTATAAAAACCTCCCCAAACTTCAAATTCATGGTTTTTGGGGCTCAAAACGTGATTTATAAATTTTCGGGAGACCAAAACATGATTTCCGAAAATTTGAAATAGTCCGAAACGAGATTTTACGATTTAGTCCGGGGAGTTCTCGAGGCCAACGGGCCACAAACTAAACCCGTAATTTCGCACAATTAAGTCTCGAAAAGAGGTCGGAAGCGGGTCGTTACAATCTTCCCCCCTTAAAGGAATTTCGTCCCCGAAATTCGTCCCGTCTAACTTCTCAAGAAACAACCCTATGGTCGTCTCTCTTGAGATCGGTTTCTCCCACTAACGACGTTTCGTCATCTATCTCTAATCCTTAGAGTCAACGTCTTGGTCTAACTTGGTTCACATTTCCCAAGTTAAACTTCTTAGGGATAACCCTGGCAATCTTCGTGTAAACTCTTCCACATTCGGCGCCTCTACCAACATAGTACCACCATACTTCTGTTGCACCATTCTGACGAAATACATCCAAGATTCTATCACTTTGACGACTTATTCCAAGTCGGTCCCTCCTGATTGGCCACTCCCATCGTATGATGCCTTGTCATTGATTTCAATCAGTTCAAACTTCAACTCGAGGAGCATACCAGTCCATGTTCTCTTCCAGTCTCAACGATTGTCTTATCTTCTCGAACCGCGATGTCTTTATTAACAATGACACCTTGAGGAAATTGAGATCTTCCTCCAAACTTGGTACTATATCTTCCGTAACTCAAATCATAATCTTAAATTCCCTTCGGAGAAACCACTTATAACTAGTATAAGTGCTTGGTGAAGATTATGTATCATCCGTCCACCTATTTGGTGCTTTTAAATGCTCTGGTAAAATTTTGCCGCAGCCTATCCCAGGCCATGCATCATGTCACATGTATCAACCACTCAAGAGACTTCACTGCCCAACAATATGGGCTACAGGTCAACTGCACTAGGTTAGTACACAATCTGGTCCTTTATACAGCGCATCACTATGAAAGCTCAGTCCATCAAGACTTAACAGAATTATTGACCCTTAAGCAGTAGTCAACTCTTACTTTAGCCCATGAAGCTTTCCTTCACTCTTATCGGCCTACTCAAACTTCACATCTTCTTTCGGTGGTTCCCCTCAATGGCGTCACTATGCTCAAACTCTTTTTCGCAAGCCGACATTAACAATCAGTCGGTCCTAAGAGACTTCAAGTCTCAGTCAATGCTGCGTAACTCGGTCATTTCATGACCGTCTTCATCTTAGTAGGGTCCACTAAGATCTCTTCACATGAGATCATGTGTCCTTAGAATAACACACAGCCAAGCCATGACTCGTACTTACTAGCTCCTGTACAGTGTGTATTCTCGAAAAGTCTCCATCACAATCTTACCCTTGAACATTGCTTATGTTCTAGCTAACTCTTATACCATCAGTTATTCCAACTATTGGTAGCCAACATTCAAGTGCAATTATTTGTCCTTTCACTTTGTGAAGGGGGAATCAGCACAACGCAACCCATAGTAGTGTGCTAAGACAAGTAAATCCTTTATCCTGTAGCTTATGTGTATACACCTTCAATTCCTCTCATTTCGATAATAACATCCAATAGGGTGGCTCAGAGATCGGTTCCGTGCTGTGAGTTAGCTTGATCACGACCTCAATTCCCCTTTCGTAGAACAATCCAAAAGACTTCAGAGAATCATCTCTCCGACGATATCTTCTCGCGTCGGTCCATCCACTAATCAAGTAACCACCATCGAAGCTGTATCACCACACTTGAATAGTTACTCATGGCTCACTTATTCTATCGGCTTATCTCTCCTGATGGTCATACCAACTCAGTCCTGGTTATTGTAGTCGAATCTATCCCTATTTTTACTTCGACCAATACCAAAATACACTCATGATACCCCTTGATCAATAAGATGCTATCACTTATCGAGGTCGAAACTCCAGAGTCTGTACCCAACGGCCTTACCCTTAAGTAAATCAATATTCTTCTCCAATCGTGTGAACATTCGCAAGGACTTACTTTCCTTTTCTATGAAAGTGTCAACACCCCTTCATGGTGACGCATTACGGTAGATGAATTCTTTGTATAATAACTCTTCTCAGGAGGCAACCTTAGTACTCCTTTGGAGACACATCTGCGATCCTCATACCACAGTGATTCCTTCAAACGTCGATTCTTCCATGGACGCATTCACATTTCTAACGACAAAACTGTGGGAATCATTTCTCATGACTGCACTACATCTTGTGTCTAATAAGCGTCGTCGAAGTTCCTCCTTTCTTTTTCCTTCAACAACATAAGAACCTTTTCATCAGCTCTTTTATGCTCTATTAACGCCAAAGGGAGGGAATTGTCTTTGACATCTCTCTTGGCAAGCACACGAAAGTAAGCACTATTATTATTCCAACATTGTGTTGTCCTTTTCTATCAGGCTCTTATTGCTTGAACAATAAAGAGAGACTGATATTTCCTTCTTTTTCCTACTCATCGCTAAGCTTCTGTTGCTCTAGCAATATCCTTTGTATATCGTCATGTTGAAGGCGTTGCCCCCTCCTTGTTCCTTTTTGCAAAAGCAGAGTGAAGCTTGTCTCTAGCGGCAAGCTCTTCTCATTGTACTTGGACTGTAGTCTCTCCAAGGTTTCATTTGTCCACTCCATCTTGTTAGCTAAATGCACGACAATTCTGCGTCTACTTTAGGTTGCTTTCTGAACAGCAGTGTCAGAGGTCGTTCATGACTTCTCAGTCTGGCAAAGGTAGTCTCCCATTGGTCAACCTACGTCATATTCATATGACCGTGCACACCAACCACATGTACTCAACTCAAGCCTTGTCTTCTGCACCTTCTAGCCCTTTCTTCCCATGATTCTCAGTTTCAAAATCGTTCTCAACTCTGTTGCATTAATATATCCATGCCAATCATCATTACACCTCACTACCGCTTTTGCTGAGCGACCATCTCCATTCCAAAACAGGTGGACTCCTAAAGGTTTGTACTTGTTTAACTTGGTTAGCCAATATGCATTATCTACAGGCTCTTTCTCGTTACTTTTGTCAACAAGAATGTTGATTATGACTCCAGTCCAAGGCCAACCAAAACTAACATCATGCTGAGGTGCTCGTGTAGTAGGTTACCGCAACTGGTTAAGGTGCTAGACCTGCCTCACTGGCTAGGTCTGTCTCTAGGTACCTTGCCAAGACAAAATGGTTTGTCTTTTGTTTGCCACTTCTATTCGCAGAACCTTTGCTCATGTCTGCTAACTACTGGCTCGCTTTCTATGTACCCAATAGTCAACAACACATCAATATGTTAAGGGTTTGCAACCTTGAGGACTACGATCAATGGTTTCGTAACCAGTCCAATTAATTCCGTTTGAAAGCCTATCAACAAAGGGCTCATAACATCCCATATGAAATTTATGGCATCTTCTGCGATAGCGACTCTAAATAATCAAGCATATCATCAACTTCGCAATACCATTTCTTTTACTGGTAGAGGTAGCATACTCAATTCCAAACATCAACTCTTGTCAGCGATTGTCTCAACTCACGACAATTTGAGGTTCAAAAGTGACATCAATCCTTTCCATGTCCTTTTTAATTTTCAAGACTTTGCCCCTCACCTCATCCTAGGTGTGGACTACCAGTGGTGCATACTGGCGTTCATCATCAAGTCTTGGGTTCAACACCGGATCTAAACATCTAATCCACCGGGTCTTCCCCGATCCTCTTGCCGTACCTAGGCAACTTAGCGAACCTCGCCACAACCTCTTTCACTGACAAATAACTCGGGTGGAGTCTTAAAATCTAGGCCACTTTCTGCTCTCTCAGCATTGCTCAAGAATTGTTTCTTATTTAACGCTCTCACAATAGCGTCACAGATCAATTTTATTCTTTCAGGAAAACTTCATCCCCTTGATGGCCTACCACCAGTGGTCATGCTCAAGACCCAAGTAAGCTTACAAAGCCCATTATAATCAAGTGCCTTCCGAGTCGTCTCAGACCTTGCAATTGTACTCATCTCCCAGATGATGAATTGCCAAGATCACCTTATCACGACGATGCACATCATCATTGGAACACTACTTATCAACCCTCAGGAGCCAAAGTCTGGCAACTACCGGATCACACCTTCCAAAGGTCTGTGGAGGTCCCAATTTTAGGAAATCACTTCACCCAACTCTACACCACCCTTTCCCTTTTGTGGCTAGATTGGACTAGGGGCAAGACTCACAATACTCTCAGTTGCGACACTCACAACCGGTGTCGAAAATACTGGCAGCTCTTAATGTTGTGTCACAACAGCACTTGCTGAAGCAGTATTAACTGCAACATGGCCCTTGACTCTAGGCCGACTAGGCGATCACGCCACGGAGATCCTAAAAAGTAGAGGATATTCTCAATCCTCGGGTCTCCTTGAGTGTCACACTCAAAGCAAAGCGACTCACAGTCACTCTAACCACAGAGGTCTCTAACCTCTATCCATTCACAACAACCAAACTTGGTTTCAATATTGTAACACTCATCACCATTCGCAAGATATCTCAACAAGCATCCAGAATATCATACTATTCGTAGCTAGGATATCATTACAAAATAATATTTGTCCACAGCAAGAACAACACGCGATGCATAGTTATGCTACTATTAGTGTGTCATACTCGATAATACACTAATCACATATGTTACTCAACATATTAAATGTGCAACTCAGCACAAAATAAAACATAAAAATACTCGACCCCACGGGTCCTCAATCGAAACTCGTCGGGATCCAACTACGGTGCATCAGTGGTCACCCTCTTTCGATACCACGCACCCTCGCCATGCAGGCGGTGACAGAACCCACACCCCCCCGTAGGGTGATCATTGTCACTGTGTTGGAAACCATCATCAACACTCGGCGTTGGAAACCACCATCAACACCCGTCCTAACCCCGTAGGACAACACGACCCCACGGGTCCAGTCGAAACCTCGTCAGGAACTCGACTTCAGTGCGTCAGTGGCCACCCTCAATCGGTGCCACGCACTTTCGCCACGCAGGCGGTGACAGAAACACCACACCCTCTCAAAAGGGTGATCATTGTCACAACAGCAGAGGCCCAGCCTCGCCACACCGATCAACGGCCACGTGCCCTTCGGCACCACAAGTCCAGGTTCGGCTTTGCTGCACACGTTCTAGACCGCGCCAACTCAGCTAAACCAGACGTCACGTCACACGCCTGACCTTGTCCTGTGCGTCCCATACCGCCCAGGTCGAGTCGGGCGTAGACCAAGCCCTATGGTCTCTAGCCAATGTCCGGCCTTGCTGCACACGTCCCATACCGTGCCAACGCAGCTAAACAATTGACACCAAACTCAAGGTTAAGTGGGGGTCCTGAGCTAATCTCGGTCTGGTCTTTAGGTTTAACTAAGGTCCTGCGTCCAGACGTCTTATCCCAATACGTCCAGTCATTCACTCCTTATCACTCCAAGAAGGTAACCTTTCCGTGGTTACTAACCTTTCCGTGGTTACTAACCTTTGCTCTGATACCAAGCTGTCACGCCCCGATTCAAGGGGGACGAAGCAATGTCTTCAGGATCCAAAATATACACTTCGCTCATGAAACAAGATACCGGTACTTCCATAAAAATCACAAGTCGACGTCCAAATACAAAAGAGGTAAGACGAAATGGTAAATCCTAACATCAGTCTAAGGACACAACATCGCACAGCTATACGATAAAATAAAATAAGAAAAACGCGACTAGGGGAAGGGAGGGCGAGTACTAGCCCTAAGGGGTAGTCGCCAACTTAGGCCAAGTCCGCTCCAGCTGCAGCTCCCAGTCCAGGTCCTCCAGATGCTCCAGCTCCACTGGTCCCTGAACTTCCTCCCCGTAAAGGTCCTCCTCCACTGACTGGTCCTCCGAGTCTGAGAGTTTCGGGTCCATGTTGGGGTCCTGGGATGGTGGGGTGGTGGGATGAGATTCAACTATCTCAGTGAACGAACCCTAACCTTAGATTAGGAATACCCCTGTCCTAGGGTCCCTGGTCGTCCCTCCCTACTCTCAAGTCTCTGTAGCCTAAGTGGAACACCTCACATACCAATCCCCGGTTATCGCAGAGAACACACAACCCATGCCAAGCCTAGGGCTCCCTACCTCTAGTTATCTGCACTGAGAGTTACTAGAAGGTCCGAAGGGGTCTTAGGGTTTTCAGGGGACAGGTCAGCCGACTGGTAGGGGATCTAAACAACACTATTCACGAAAATATAATAGCAGAACTAATAATTAAATGCAATTCTAAAATAATTAAATGCAATTTCTAAAGTAATTAAATAATTAAATAAAACTAAGATCTACAAGCTTAATAATAAATAAAGCGTAAATAAATAAACTTTACAACCTTTTGGTGTCCAACCACACCACTCTTGACCCGATGGGTCTGACCCCTCGCGGGTCCCAAGAACATACGAGGGCATTTCTCGTATTGCGTGAGATGCCAAGCCCTAATCATAACTAAACCATCGAAAGGTTTATCATCCATTGACTAACCAAATACAACTAATGGTCTAATCGATCGGCATATAAGCTATGCAATTTCAAGATTCTAGCCATTCTACTTGCTCTATCCGTTCTACCCGATTTCTACTAAAACAGTGAATACGCCTAATAAAAAGTTAGAATCCACTCACATGATTTCCTCGCAAATAAGCGGCTCACGGCGAACTCCGGCGAACTTCCGGCGAGACTCCGATGGCCGGGGACGTTCCTTGGTGCTGCTGGGAGGTTGAGGGACTCACGAGTGGCTGTGGGTGGCGACGGAACGGCTCGGACATGCCTCAAAGGCGCGCGACCAGCAAGCCCTAAAATTGGGTTCGGCGAGCACTAGTTGGTTTAAGACCAAATTCGAGCAAATGGTGCCAAATTGGTGAACCAAACCTATTGGGCTTTGTAAAGGGGACTTACACGAGTCCAATGGTGGTGGCGGCGTCGCTTGAGGTGGCCGGAACGGCGAGTAATCGCCCGTTGAATGTGCTGGCCGGAATCTGGGTTCAAGAGGGAGGGGTTGTGCTTTGGAGGTTGATTTCTCTCAAATGGCTCAACACCAAAGGCCGAAATCGGTGCCATTGTGTTCATAAGACTCCCACCTATCGATTGAAGGTGGTAGGGAGGAGTGGGTGTCGCCGGAAAGGGCACGGTGGCCGGCGAACAGCAGCTCCGGCGGAAACAGGGGTACTCGGTGGTTTGGGGGTAGAATGGGTGCTTTTCAACCAAATTGATCCCAACCAAAGGCTAGATTAGGGTAAAGGAGTATCCACAAACCCATTGGAAGCAACGGAAAGGGCTTTAGATCAAAGGATTGGGAGAAAATGCGACTTGAAGCTCGGACCAAGAATCTGGAAATTCCAGAAAACAGTTCTGGGAAGGCTTCTTTGGGGGCTTCCCGACGGCGAACCGGGTGGAATCATGAGAGGAGGTTGGTATCTATGGAAAGCTAGTTTTTCAAGGATTCCAACGCCACCAACGGCTTGTCAAACGGAGGTCGGAGCTGAAAGTTATGGGCTTCCAAAGATGGGGTGTCGCTCGGGTCCGAACCTGGAAAAACTCGAACCCAGAAAAAGTGTTCCGTGAGGGCTTCTTTCGGGGCCTATAAAATTAAATCTAGATGGATTCTTGGGGTGTGGTTGGTCTCTTTGGAAACTAGATGTTACGAGGAAGACAATGGCGCAAACGGCACCCAAAACGGAGATCGGAGCAAGAAGTTATGGCTTGGTGAAAGAGGGCCGGTGAGCAGCAAAAACCGAAGAAGAAGATGAGGAAGAAGATGGTCGCGGGAGGGAAGAGAGAGAGAAAAGAGAGAGAGTGAGCTGATGGGATGGAGGCTGACCTGTGGGTCCCTCCATGTGTTATACCACCTACCACAAGAGAGAGAGAGAGAGAGAGATATGGGGTGGAGTGCACGCAAGAGGGGAGAGGGAAAAGAAAGAAAAGAAAGAAAAGAGAGGGAGAGGAGAGAGAGAGTCGGCTGCACGTGGTGTTGGCCGGTCAATGGTCAACGTTGACCGGTCAACCCATTAAATAATAAAATATAACAAAAATTACAAAAATTACAAAAATTCCTAAAAATCCCAAAAATTATAAAAACCTCCCCAAACCTCAAATTCATGGTTTTTGGGGCTCAAAACGTGATTTATAAATTTTCGGGAGACCAAAACATGATTTCCGAAAATTTGAAATAGTCCGAAACGAGATTTTACGATTTAGTCCGGGGAGTTCTCGAGGCCAACGGGTCACAAACTAAACCCGTAATTTCGCACAATTAAGTCTCGAAAAGAGGTCGGAAGCGGGTCGTTACAATATGTGCTCAAGCTTTATTGTCTATTAGATTTCAAATTAGCTCATGCATGTGTGTTACTGTGGAAGTGATTGTATTTCCAAACATTATTGTCGATTATATCGCAGCACAGTTTGTACGTACAGTTCTGTTCAAACTAAAGTTTATAGTTGTTTCTTGTGTGCCTGGATATCTCTTGTCTAAAATTTTCATAGAACTCGATACCCTTTAATTAAAATTTGAAGAAATACTTTATGTTAAAGATATTTCGCCGCAAAAGAAATTCCAGTGTAACATTTTTTTTGGCATGCCCAATGTGACATTTTATGATTGGTTTAAGGAGTTACAATGGCGCATTCCAAGAACCAAAGTTAGCTTGATATAGAAAATGTGGGAAAAAAACACTACAAGTGTCATAACTTGTGTACGACGCTCACTTTAATTTCAAAACTTGTATTCGAATACTTTAGTGCCACTTTTTCAAAAAAAAAATGATCACTTTTGTGCCAACTCCGATCCAACTTGTTGGAAATCCGACGTGGCATCCACGTGGCTCGTCGGAAGTGTCAAATCATCTTTTAAAATAATAAAAATTTAAAATTCTAAAAAATTAAAATTCCTAAGGAAGACTTGAGGTTAGAGGTGGCAAAATGGGTCAAAGACCCATATTTTAACTCATATTTGATAATATGGGTTATAAACGGGTAAGTTTAAAAAGTTAGTTGGGTCGTAAATAGGTCACTTAATAGCTTCATAGGTCTTAAATGGGTCCTAAATAGATCATAAATGGGTTACCTAATTAATTTTGAGTATTATTAAAAAATTATTTTAAATATGATTAACAAGTCATTTTTAGATTATGAAAATTTTGATATTCTAATTATTTTATTTTTAAAAAAATAAAAATTTAATTATTCTTATTTTCCTTTATTTTTCCTTTTTTTCTTTCTTTTTCTTTTTCTCCTTTTTCCCTCTTTCTAAGTTGGTCACCAACCGAGAGATAAAGGATGAACTCACTAGACTCTGGTGATTGAAAGATGAAAAAGTAAAAAAAAATGAATATATATTTTTAAAAAATAAAATAATTAAAATTTCGAAATAAAATTAAAAAATTAGAAAAACTATCAAATAATCGTATTGAATAAAATTATTTTAACAATATATTTTTAAAAAATTTCCAAGTAAATTTTCCTGAAGTTGATTAAATATGTAAGTGTTTTATCAATATGGGTTGGGTTGGGTTGGGTTGGGTTGGGTTGGGTAATGGTCAAGCATTGGTCGGGTTCGAGTATGGGTCATTATATTTACACTACATGAATATGAGTCAAAATGGGTTGAATAGGTCAAATATGATTTGACTCATATTTGACACGACTCAAACCCGATCCGACCCACCCATTTGATGCCCCTAGTTGAGGTTGTCTCTCACCTTTGGCCACGCACGAGTCTTTCCTCCCCCAACTTTCCGAGCCCATTATAAACACCAGCTGCAGCCCCTCCCTTCCATTCATCTCCATCGTCTATTCTCCCTCCTATGTTTCCTTCTCTACCTCTCACATTTTTTCTCTAAATCCTCCGTTTCTCCCTCAGTGAAGCAAAGCCTCCATTGCTTTATACCCACAAACACATATCTTTCCTCTCTTCCTTTTGTTCAAAAACATGAACTGTGTGGCCATCACGTATGCGAGACAAAAGAAAGTAAATGTGCCGAAGCTCAACTTCATCGACATGAGTTTTGTCCAGGTTTCGCACTTGAAGCAGATCTGCCAGGGTTTGCCTAGGGAGAAGCACCACAATAGCATCAAGGGCCGCGACCATGTGGTGAGAGAGGCTAGAGTGAGCACGTTGCTGGACTCCATGAGAGCTTCCTCTCCTACACAAGCAAGGCCTGCAAGTACGACGACAAGAGCAGCTTCTCTTAATGATGTCTCTTAATGACGAGCAACAGTCATGGATCGTAAGTCACTAAGGAATACCATTTGCTTTTCCCCAAGGCCAACTGCCTTGGAGATGTAAAGTAACGTCTCTAACTCTTTACGTCATCCGTCGGCATTGAGCAGCTTCCTCGGCCCCTGCCCACGGGGGTTCGTAAACAAAGAGGCAGGGACACCGAAAATAGGGGACGATAAAGTAGCAAATTAGGAGCTGGCGGCGCAGTAACAACGATGGTGGGGCTTGAGCAGTGACCGAGGGAAGTTTAGGACGACTTCCCAAGTGGCAACCACAGCTAAGACGGCGTGGACGGTGAGCTGCAGCCGTGAATAGTAGTTTGGCACAAAAACAGGGGAGGCGGAGGTCGTCGTAGAGTTGGGGGCTTCGACGGCGGACGATGGTGGCTAAGGCTCCGAATCGGCTGGAGCAATGTTAGGGAACTTAGAGGAGGGGATAGCGGCATCTGGGTGTGGCCGAGTGAGCATAAACAGATGCGGGACTTCTAGCGACTGAAAAAGGGGCTCGGGTGTCGCTCGAGGGAAGGGAGGAGATGGGTAGTGCCGAGGGCGCGATTGGGCCACGTATAGGGTTGGTCCCCCTATGTAGGTGTGAGGCAGCCAGGGAAAGGCTAAGCGGTGGCAGTCGGTAAGGAATCAAGAGGTGAGAGAGGTACCGGTAAACGGTGCGCGCAAAAATGCCACGCTTTGACCTTTTATTTAAAAAATAATAATTTTTAATATAATGTTAATAAATTAAAACTTTATCACACAAAAATAAATTAAAAAGCCACGTGGCATTTTTTAAATAAAAAGGCCATGTGGAATATATTTTTTATTTAAAAATGTCACTTGGCACTTCTAGCGAGCCACATCACTTTTTGGCCGAATTTGATACTTAAATGATTGTTTTTTCTTTGATTTGATACTTAAGTGATCTAACTAAAAGTTTTAGTACTAAAGTGAATGCTATACACAAGTTATGACACTTGTAGTGTCCAGATCCCCAGAAAATGTTGCTGGTTGCAATTTGCCTCCACTCCCTATTGTTGGAAAGGCCATGATGCGCCAAGTCATCATGTGCTCGACTAGTAGCGAATCAAGCGCAAATCGGAGAAACAGACATATGCAAACAATTTACTGAATGATTAAGAAGCCCATGGGAACCAAATCGGGTTACAATTGCTATTATGAGGAGACTCATAGAGGAACAAAGGGCCAACCTATATCCAACATGTGTTAGAAAATGGTCAAACTGCTAATCATCAGTACCATGCACAAGGTTACAAATAGGAAAGGAGCATCGACTAGTTCAGCTTAAATCCAAGAGAATCCTATTATCCCAATGGTGACCTCTGCGTATGTTTCTCAACCCAGCAATGTTCCACCCAACATTTGGTACCGTAGGACAGGCCATACAGCCACTATTGCGCCTCCTTATCCATCCTAGGATTTTGCAAATGATTACTAAAATTCACTTAACTTGAACTCTCCCAAATTCATGCAATTCCCTGCTTAAAAATTATGTTATTAACATGAAATTTCATTTTGCAATCGTTATTAATTTATTTAAGTGGGTCAATTGGAAATCAATACAAAGTATTGAGAGCTATCATTTTTTCTATCAAACCAGATATTGTGAATTTAGGATTGAATATGCTAAATTACGCTAACACTCTTTCAATGCTTCTTTTTTTTAAGAAAAAAAAAAGAATCGATTTGGCAACTAGCGTGAGTTGATTTTAATCTAATTATCTTAATATGTAAGGTGTTCTTACGGGTACACATTCATTAATAAAGCACCCAACAAAAAATGCAATAAATACATTACAAGAACGAGGAATGCATTAACATACCTTAGTGCAAGCATGTTAGTTCCCTTACTACATTATATATTAAAGTACATGTAGCGCCTATCCTATCATGATTATTTTTATGGTTTCCATTTATGAAAGAATAAAATTAAATGCAATGCATGACATGCAAAATGTAGTTCTAAATTAGAATTGCATGATTTAATTTTAAAGTGACATGCAATTCTAATTAAATGATCTAAACATACAAACTGTATGACATACGAACTAATTAAACTAACATGCAAACTAATGTTAATTTAAGTAAGTGATATGACATGCATTAACGTATGAATGACATGCATTAGTGACATGACCTAAGCTATATAACATAGCATAACAACTATGCAATTAAACTATATGATGTGGAATATGTCATGACATGACAAAATAATGAAACTAAACTATATGACATGGCATATGACAATGCAATTAATGTATGTCGTACATACATATGACAATTTTTTGTGGGATTTTTTGAGATTTTTAAAACACGGCAATTACCCATATTTGAGAAAAGACCTTACCTAGTATGCACGTGCAATCCACAAATATTTTAAATTAAAGACTATGATAATCTAAGATATAATTCATCATCTCACAGGTTAAATTAAAGATTATTACAATCTTGAGGCAAAACAAATATCCAATGCTAAGTCAAAATAATTTAAAAAATGATCCAATATCTTTATGGATCAAATTAATAATCAAATTGACCCAATGAATAAGCCCTAATTGGATAATGCCTCAGATTTATCCTAACCATCCTATTGAGAACAATGACAATGTAACGAGAGTGAGTAACCGATTAAGATCATAGTTGATATGTACAAACAGCACCCTAACAATTATCACTAAGCACAAACAAAATCCTATTGTAATGCCCTAAGAGCTTGTTCAATTTTTTTGATAAATAATATTTCCTTTGTCAAATATTTCCACATATTGCAGAAAAATACTCAAATCTAATTTTTAGACTTTTTCCCATTTTTCTAAAAAAATTCGGAATTTTCCATTTTTTTATAATTTCCTAGAAGAGATTCCCTATTTTAGGTCCAATTCTTGCTTATATATGTAATGAATGTTCTTTTTGAAGAGTATCAAAGAGGAGATTCTACTTGTGATTTACACCTTAAAGCCATAGAATGTTAAAACCAGTTAAATCTTGAGAGTAAGAATTATCCAATTCTTTTGTAAGGTCGATAGATTATTTTATGAGGAATTATAAGGCCAAACACCAAGTGAGTTATTGGGTGTAATTAGGAGTTAAAAACATTGAGAGTATTTGAGCGACTTAAGTGTAGTTGTAATCTTGTAGAATCGATTGATCTATAGTATAGATGTAAGTCATCCAATTAAATCACGTAAATCTCGTGTTAGATTTATTTTGCTATTCAATTGTTTGATTTACATAACAATTTTAGTCAAATCATGTGTGAAAATTGGAAAGTCGTGGCTACTTCTTGCGCAGATTGGCGAGAGCAACCCCTGCTCAAGGCAGAATAGAGCGGCCCTCGCTGACCCGCAAGTTAGCATATCTGTAATTATCAATTTCACTCACTTCGAAGTCACGCCGTCAGAGTTGAAGCTTGGTTTGATAATGGTGGTGAAGAAGAGCATTGATCTCAATTACGCCCATGCTCTGCTTGTGAAGAAGACGTTGCTAAGCTTGTTTCTATAAAATGACATTGTTTATCCTTTTACACTTGAGGACAAAAACGTAGATTTTTTTATATAATTCTTGTTTGTGTTCCAAATATATTCCTTGTCCATTGATATTCTATGGAATACAAAATATTAATTGGCGTAAACGTATATATTTTTTCGACTAGAGAAAACAAAAGAACAGAAAAAAAATAAAGAAATAGATCAGTTACCAAATAGGCTCCTGGTCATCCACCTGCAGCTGCAACTTTGGATGATTGTATGTTCGAAACGACATGCCGGATAGCTTACTGTCAGCTCCTGCCAATTCACGGTGAAGGCAATCAATTTTTTTTTGGGGGGGGGGGGGGGGGGGGTTGTCGAAAGAGGGAGTATTTTTACATGTCATGGTTGTTGACATGAATTCGTAGGATTACTACCCTAAGGAACAAAATAATCTCATGCCACTTAGATATCGCCTTCTTAGAAATAGTGGCTAAAGTCACCGAGGCCGAAGATTTATGAAAATTTAGACCTAATTTCGCGTCGATGGCCCTGAATGCACCCCCAATGCCCTGGTTGATTAACCATGTAAAACATGGGAAGCACTTAACTTTTTTTCAGAAAATAACTTGATTTTTTAGTCAATATTTGAAAACTATGTTTTTCTTTTTTTCGCGAATATCAGCCATGGTAGTCTCTTTTCTTCCATAAACTTATCAAACCCTTCATGGGAATGCATTCTCTCCCTCTCCGGTATTCATTAAATCTTCTTTACGAAATATACGCATTTTAATTTACATAAGGTTACTCATGCTCTAAATCCCCTTGAAAATCATCGAAGGCATTTTCTTTCTCTGGTGGTTTATATTACTTTTGTCCAAGTTAACAAATAAGAAGCATCTCACCAAATGAAAAAAGAAAAGTAACCTTTTAACAAAGGGAAAATGACATAATGATACATGAACTGTGGCCAAATAGGCAATGTGTTTCCTTAATTTTCAATTTGGTCAATATGATTTTTGAATTTTAATCCAATGTGCATTGCAATCCATGATCTTTCAAATTGTTCAATGTAATTCCTGAACTATTTGTATGTGTTCAAACTAATCTATGAATTACATGAAAGTATTCAATATGATCTCTGAACTTAAATTAATTGAATAATAATGTTGAGTATTTGCGTATAATTAAGGTAATAATTTGAACATATACCAAATTTTCAGGAATAATATTGAACAAATTCAAAATATAGTGAATATATTGCACGTTGAGTTTGGGCTAAAATTCAAAGACCGTATGGAATAAAGTAAAAATTTAAAGATCACATTATATATTAAATTAAACTTCAGAAATCATTTGTTTTATTATCTCTTAACAAATTTAGCTAGGCCCAAACTGGGCTAGACTGAACTGAAAGCCATTGGTCCAAACGGCAACGTTGGGTCCAAAGATAAAAACACAAAACAAAACAAACATTATTGTAAAAAAAATATTATATTGAGGTTTCGGATTTTATAATGCACGTCGGGTCCAACGCCTGGCTGTTTCTCTTCCCTCGGGCTCTGTACGACGATTATGCCAAATGAACTCCTTTTCTTCTGCTTTTCGTTTTCGTGCCAAGTCTACTTTGGCTGCTGGTGATTATACGACGATAGGTTTGTTCACCACGAGAGGGTACCTGTAAGAAGATACAAATTATTATATTGTGGAATTATCACGACGCGCCGATTCAATCAACACATTACTTTTTAGGAATCTAGACTTTCTTAGAAGTTATGGGAGGAACGATGTGAGGATCAACGGGAAGGAGAGTGGGAACGCGTAATAAGTAATCGTGTGCGAGACTTATATTCTGCTGCCTGAGTCAATGCAAATGCAAACATTGCCTTGCCTTGCAAATCAACGGCTTTAGGAGTCATATGGGCTTTGAAGAAGGGAGGAGTAAAAGAAGATGGAAAAAAGAAAATTGAGAAGAAGACGGAGGCTGTCCGTTTGTGCAGCCATTGAAGTTTGAATGAAACTCTATCATTGCTTGCTCTGAAATTCTTTTGTCTGAACAATTACTTGCATATTGGATAGATTCCCATCACACTGTTGATCATTGGTGAATTTAAAATAGCCTTTTTCTACTACTAATATCGATTAATAGGAGGGAAGATGTAAGAGTCAAGGAGCCTAGAAGCCACAAAAACAAAAAACAAAAAGTTGACTAGTCAATGGTACTACAGTGCACTGACTTTGGGATGGAATGCCTTATATCATGGGAATCGGTATAAAATAGAAAGGAAAAGAGAAGGGAAGAAAGAAGGAGAAAGAAGAGAGGAAAGGAAAGAAGAGAGGAAAAAAAAAAAGGAAGAAAGGGAAGGAAAATCTCGCGCCCGGGACGTCACTTAGCTAACCCAGCTCTGAGTCGTCGTACCCGGTAAGTATTTGTACCCCTCGTTGACTTTAATCGTAATATTTTCGGAATTAGGTTTGAAATTCGGATTTTTGGGGATTTTGAGCAGCGAAGTCCGATTTTGGAGTTATTTGGATGAGAGATTACATGGTTATGGTACCTTAAGGTGTTATGAAGTCATAGCAACTGATGGAATTCAATTTGAACTTACGATTTGTCCGAAACGGAATTTCGAACCTCAACACACACTGTTCACTGCTCGAACAGTAACTTCATGGCCCATTTTCATCAGTTTTCGGTTGGATTTTGGGTGGGTTCAACTCATTAATGTTGTAGTACGTCGAAAAGGCTTTCTGTTGACTGTAAGATCATTGGAAACGGAGTTCAGTGGAGAAAGTAATGGCATAAATAGATTTTGTGTGCGAGTTGGGCACAATGGAAAATAATGATTTTTGTTATCGGCGAGCCCTTTTAGCAACTCATAAGTGTCGCTTTTGTCAATAATAGACGTATTTAGTAAAGTCAGTCAATAATAGGCGTATTTAGTCAAGTCGGTCAATAGAGTATTATATTTACTTAGTTTTTGATATTATTTTTTAATTAATTATTAAGAACCCAGAGACGTTGATTTGTCAACTGATAGGAAATTGTCATTTGACTCATTCGAGGTGAGTGATATTATTTCTTCTAGGAGTTTGAAAACTTATGTCTTGAAGTATATGAAAATTTGATATGTTATGAAAATTTGATATGTTCCATAAATTTTGGATCGGACAATTGCTGCCTTTTGGGATTTGAGAAGGTGTTTTGCTACAAAGGATTGTGTTTTTTGGCTTGTAAAATGTTTACACAAATGTGTTATGAAATGGGTCATACGTTTGAATTACGAAACAGATTTGTGAAATGTTTTGAGAACGAGATTTGATATGTGAAATGATTTCCGTTTCAATATTGTGATTGTGAAAGATATGATTGATTGATGGACTGTGCTCAATATCTCTGTAAACTCATTGGGTTTTGTGAATGTGCGCATATTATTCTTAGATATTCTTGTGGGTCAAGCCACCAGCATTGCAGGTAGAGATCTAACCAAGGGAGAAATCTTGGTTGCCTAGTCACAGGGCGTTATTCATGACCACGATTGATTTTTGAGTTTGAGGTTAGTCGATGGAACTAACCCTTAATATGTGATTGATGAGATTGATCAATGGGTTTGACCATTGAATTTATTCGAAACTATTGGTAAACTAACCTTAGTCTTAAAATGATTTGTGTTTATTTTTTAAATGTATTGAACTAGGTTTTGATGTTATGGTGATATTTTAAATATATGCATAGTATTTGTTCGATCCTCTTGGGAGAAATGTATTACTCAGTAAACCTTTATTTTTCAGATTCCTTGATGACCCACACGTAAGGCGAGAGAGCATTTGTGCCGCGACTTTTAGATGGGGATATTTTGAGTTTAGGAATCCACTATGGATGTTTGTTTTTGTTGATAGTTATAGTAGATTATGATATTGTAAACCGGGTTACCTTTTGTCATATATATATATATATATGTGTGTGTGTGTGTGTGTGTGTGTGTGTGTATTGATATCAGGCTACGTCCCTCAATGAGGGGGACAACCATGCCATACCCTTCTACCCATGAGTTAGGGGTGTGACAGAAGAGCAAGTGGAAGACATGACGCTAAGGGGCATAAGAGTAGAACATAAAGAAGGTGTCTCATACTGCCAAAGCAGGGCAAAGTGTGGCCGGGTCATACTCCGTGTTTCTTTGTTTTTCTGGTTATGATGTCGGGTTTTCGTTTTAATCTGTGGCAAAGGTTGCGTAACAAGAAGAATCGAACAGTTAAAGTGGACAATCCACCACCCACCTCGCAAGATGAGGAAATTTAGGGTGAGAAGCCGACAAGGGTGACAAACAAGCTGGCCTCAAGCACGGCAAACAAGCTAGTCTTCCTGGACCCTTCGGCGAAGGAGTTTGACTATGAGTACTTGTTGTGTGACAGTTCTGAGGTTTTGGGGAAAGGGACTATGGGGACGTCTTGCAAGACAGTCCTGGACGACGGGACAACTTTGGCTGTGAAGAGGCTGATAGATGTGGCCTTAACCGTTGGTGAGTTCAGGAAGATAATGAACACATTGGGAGCGACGCGACATGAGAATCTACTCTCCCTGAAGGCTTACTATTACAGCAGAAACGAGAAGCCCTTGTTGTTTGATTACAAGCCTATGGGAAGCTTGTACGGACTTTTACATGAAGGCGCACGATTGGAAATTACCCCGCTAGCTGGGAAATCAGGCATGGCATCGCTCTTGGAGCCGCTCGGGCCATAGAGTACTTGCATTCTCAAGGTACCGATGTCTTCCATGGAAAAATAAAATCAACAAATGTCCTCCTCGGGGAATCCTATGATCCGTTAGTTTCATCCTACGTTCCACTAGTTTCCGATTACGGCATGATGCACATCCAGGCACCTCCAAAAGGCACATCAAAGGCCACTGACCCTCAAAAGGACGATGTCTATAGCTTTGGGTTGTTGCTTGCAGACCTTCTAACTGGGAAAATGTGGGCTGATCTTTCAATTTTGGCTGATCTTGCATTTTTGGCTAAGTCCACCACTAGAAAGCACTCGACTCCTGATGTTTTCAATCCTAAGCTGGGAGATTCCCAGAGTATCCGTGATGAGTTAATGGGACTAATGCGAGTGGGCATGGCTTGTGCAAGCTTCTTCCATCAGAGGCGCCCTTCGATGTATGAAGTACGGGGGATGATTGAAGAGCTACAGACACAGCCACTACCTGACAGATCATCAAAGTGGAGGGTGATTTTGTTACACCCTGCTTATGGGCACGCAAGTAGTCCCCGATTACCTTCACTTAAGAGACCATCGAAAGCTTTGCAACGTCCCAGGTTGGTCATGGTTTTCTTAAATACACATCAGAGCATGTACATTGACAATCCAACAACAACTAGATACATCTAGGGGATAAGACTGGACCAACGCTAAACCTCTCGACTTTGTTTTTCCTCTAGTCCACCATCCTCGCAGCCCTTGGCTGTAATTCACAAGCACACAACACAAGAAAATGCATTGTCAATGGTTAATGATGGACCTTACTATATAAACTCTTCCAGGACCTTCCTTCCAAGTGATATGGGAAGGGGATGTTACATAATCCCTTCTTTAGTGGCACAGTAACCCCATTGTGCCCTCAACAGCACCCACGAGCGGCCATTATGGTCACTACATGCTATTAGGAGTTGGCTTTGATATCACTCAATAACGTCCTCGCCCCACCACCAATAATATTGTCCGCTTTGAAAACTCACGGATTTTTTTTTGTAACAGCCAAGTTTCTGGCTTCTTGGGATCCATCATGTGATTGGATGGACCGCGTTTGCAATTTAAAGGCCTCGGGAATTTTCTCGGAAATTCCTATAATTTCCATTCGGTTCGAGAATTTTAATGAAAGCTATTTCGCACTCTCAAAAATTTATTAAATCATGTTTGGGGCCTAAAGATGCTTGATTTTGGTATTAGGAAGCTTTTCTGAATTTTTGGTAATTTTCCTAATTTTCGATAATATATTTTTATTATTTCATTATTATCTTATTAATTTATTAAATTCCGAACTAGCCAACAAACCAACTGGTCCAACTTTGCGAGATAGACGGTCCGACCAAATCGGATTGATCTTCCACCCCCGTGAACGGGCGGCACACATGGTGCATGCGTGCCTCCTACTCTTTCCTCTCTCCCTTTGCTGCAAGCAGCCTCGCCGGTGGCGTGCATGCCACCGCGGGCCACGTGTCGGCCTAACAGCCGACCAGCCGCTGTCACCACCCACCTCACATCCTTAAGACATGATCGATGCACCTCACCGGCATTGGGGAGCCGCCACGTAATGCCAACGACGGATAATCACCATTGACCTCCAATCACCCCAACTTGCTCACTGAACCGAGCTCCAATCCACTTTCAATCATCACAACTTTGGCTTAGATCTCCAATCCACTCGCCGTTGGTGTCGTTGAGAAGCCTGCAACACCCTCTATCCACCGCCATCAACCGCTACCCATGGTTTCGCCTGAGCCGCCGCCGCCGGCCCTTGAAAGGTAGCCTTATAATTCGATTTTTCTGGGATTTCTAGAAAAACCATTTGTTTTCGACCAGTGAGTTCTCTCAATTCTGAGCTCTATAGCTTAAACCAATGCCACCAATCAATTTCTAGGGCTCTCTAAACCTTGATTTTGACTCTTGTATGGATTGATTTGGCTTAGATTCGTGCGAGTTTGGTTAAGATTGAGTAGAGCTCAACCTCGAGCTCGTCGGAGCCTTAGCTCACCACCACCGCCGTTCCGCCCACCACTACTCCTCGCCATTGGTACCGTTGGACTTGCTACCCCCTCATGAGTAAGCCTAGCTACCTCACTTCGATCGATTAGGCCGAGAATCGAAGGATTGAACTCGAACCCTAGAACCCTTTTTTTGGAAAACCTAGGTTTCAAGCTGTCGACTTCACGGCTAGATTTCTCTCAGCTCCGGCCACCTTAACCCTCTCCACCACTGCCGTTCGACTCGCCGTTGAGCCGACTCTCAAATCCCTCCGGCCTCAAGCTTCGATTTGGCCAGGGGAAGGAGAACGAAGCTCTAACCCGACAAAGTCTTTGAGACCCAGAGCTCGACTTGGTTCTCCAAGCCTGGTCTGCTTGAAGCTCGCCATCGCCATCGCCGTCGCCACCGCCGCCACGGCAACTCGTCGAAAATTTCGTCACTAACACCTTTTTCCACGCCCATCACCTGTAAGTGGACTCTAACGCTTAATTAGGCACTTTCATTGCTTTAGGAGAATTTAGGAGGAATTACTCAAGTGATTGGATTAGGTGGTTAGAGAAATTGCATGATTAGGGGTGCAATTAAGGAATTGGAATTCCGCGAATGATGTGACAATCGAACAATTGAAAAGTGGATCAAAGATCAAGATCGATCATTAAGGCAAAGCATGACATCAGATGGATTGATTAGTCAATATTCGGATGACGAATTTGAGGACCGATCAGGAACAAGTTAGGGTCTCAAGCTGGTTGTAGACAGCCTTATTCATTCATTTACGCCATTCATTCCTTTAATTATGCAGTTAATTTTGTATTATGCTTACTTCTAATTTATTGGGTTAAGTAGAAGTGCTTGTGCAGTGAATTTGACGGAACAGAGCTTAGCGCTATGACTTGGCTATGCATAGGCTTCTCTTCTCGTGCCTATGATCGGAACGATCGAGGTCTAGGCAGGAGCTAGATGCCAAGAGAGGATTAGAGGTCAGAGAGAGTTAGTTTAGACTGAACCTTAATTACGGCATGGTCGATAGGTATGAGTCTTAGGGAGGTACCTAACCGGAGAAGTGCGATTAGGGACCCTAAGTAGTGATTGTTCCTAATTTTGGGTTAGGGTAAATTCATGGGAATACCAAGTATCTAATCCACCATCCCAACCATCACAGGATCTGATTATGGACCTGAAGGAAGTGCCATTAGACCTGAAGGAATACCTAAAGGAGGAAGAGCTCCGGGAGGAGGATTCGCCACCCGAGGAGGACCTGTTGGAGGAGGACCCAATGGAGTAGGACTGGGAGCCTCCTTTTAGCTCAGACGAAGAAGTAGATGACTCATAAGATGACTGGATAATGCTTGATTGTCCAGGTGATGGAGGGTGTGTCATAGAAAAGCACGAAAGGACTTAGTGGCTCTGGAATAATGCAAGACAGGTTTAGATACCCCACTGGTACCAGATAGAGTATTCTGCAGTGCTGGGAGGTGATATGCTTTATCGTTCAGAGTCTCGAAGAGTACCTTGGGAAGGCCACGAGTCTAGACACAACGACCCTGATGGAGCTTATGACTCAGGGCACTATCATAGATCCACCATCCATTTGAGCCAGAGATGACTTCTTAGACTAGACCCTCTTTTTAGGCTAGTATTCCCTTCCCTTTTTCCCGCCACTTTTGATTGTATAGCTTGCGAGACATGACATTCATTAGGCTTTTGAGATCTTATGGGTCAGGACTTGTAATTGTAGATTCTTGATGTACTTATGGAAGTTTGATGTTTCTACTTCGTGACAAAGTGATGTTGCTAGTTAGATTCCTCACTTGTGAATTTCTTTAATCTTGGCGGAGATGGAGAAAAGGCAAATACCCACCTGGGAACTTACGCGCGCTAAGGAATTCGAAGGTAAGATAATCGGGTCAGCCGTGTCCGTGGAGGCAGGCCGTGACAACCCTCGGTTAAAGTGGTATCAAAGCATGGTTAAGACCTTGTAAGGTTAAGTTCCCGGTTAGAGCTTGGAGTGATAAGGTTGGATTATGCTCATCGAAAGAGCAAGTTGGAGACTTGCTTTGCTAAGTATGTGATTGGATGATTAGTTAGGCATAATAGGCATTTTTTAATTAGAGCGAGGTTAGAACCCAAGCAAGTTAGGATCATGTGAGTGATAATGAGGATTTGACTTCTTAGAGACAACTAGGTAGAATCTTAAGAGTAAAGCAAGGTTAGGTCTTAGAAGTGACTAAGGTCATGGAAGGATAAGGCTGAATTTAATCTTGAGGATAGTAAAATAAGACCAAGATTAGCTCAAGATCCCTACTCGACCTTTAGGATTGATGTCATTTGTTTAGCCGCGTTGGCACGGTATGGGACGTGTGCAACAAGGCCGGACATTTGACTAGAGACCACTAGGGTTGAGTCTATGTTTAGCTGCGTTGGCATGGTATATGATGTGTACAGCTAGGTCAAACATTAGACAGGTGACTTGATAGTCTAGTTTGACCGAGTTGGCACTGTCTAAAATGTGTGCAGGAAGGCTGGATTGTGACTTTGTGGAGTAGTGAGGCAGTTGCCCAAACGTCATAGGGTAGTAAGGCCGCGCCTCAATTTGACACGTGCCAGGGTGTCGCGTGGATTTGTGACTAAGCCCTTAAGGAGTAATGCGAAAGGCCGTGTCGTTGCCAGTTTGGCTAGAGTGCGTGGTACCGAGAATGGTAGCCACTGATGCTGTGGTCGATGACCTAACGAGATATCGACGGTGGACCCGTGGGGTCGGGTGTTGTTATGCTTTATTTGGTGTCGAGCTTGCACAACTATTTGTTGAATATCGCATGTGATTGATTCTTTGATGAGCATGGCATGCTGATAAAAACATGACTAGGCACTGCAGGTTGTCCTTTATTGTGGAAGGTTGTTTATTTCGTAATGACATCCTAGCTATGAATCACATGTTATTATGAATGCTTGTTGAGATCTCTTACGAGTGATGAGAGCGTTGCAATATCGGTATCTGGTAGATTGGGGGATGGACAAAAACGAGAGGCCCCCGAGGAGGAGGGCGACTATTGGTCGCTTTAGGATTAGGGAAGCCAATGCCTGGGGAGATCCCCGAGTTGAGGGGCTTATGAAGTCTCTCGAGGATCTCCGAGAAGAGGTTCGGTAGCAGGCCAGGAACCAGGAGGCTGCTATAATAGCTGCAGCTACTGTTGCGGTGAATGCCGCTATGGTAGTAATGAGGAATGAGGACGTCGTTGTAGCCCAAGGACCTATCGAGGGTCACATGGAAGATGAAGTAGAAGTCCCAGTCCCTGTCCTTGCCCCCGCCGCTGGTGACGCGAATGGGGAAAAGATGAAGTAGAAGCAAGTGGGGTAATTCTTAAAGCTGAAACCTCCAACGTTCTTGGGATAGGAGACCCTGAAGCAGCTACTAAATGGTTGTTGGAGATAGAGAAGATCTTTGAGGTAATGGATTGTACTAAAGTGGACTAGGTGACCTTGGCAATGTACCAACTGCAAGGTAACGCAAATCACTAGTGGAGGGCCACCAAAGGCATTATTTTCTCGGAAGGTATAGCGCCACCCTGGGATGCCTTTCTAGAGGCGTGTTCACCGAACAGTACTTTTCGAAAGCTACTAGAGATGCAAAGCTAGTAGAGTTTTAAAGGCTTCGCTAGAATAATCTGTCTGTGGTGGAGTATGAGGTAAAGTTTGTCGCATTAGCAAAGTATGGAAAGAAGCTGGTTAAGGATCTAGTAGACCGAGCAAAGAAGTTTCGGAAAGGACTGAAACCTGAGATCAAGACGCAACTAGTGCCCTTCAATCTATGAGACTATAAGGAGGTGTACATCAAAGCATTGATGGTGGAGAAGGACATTAATGAGAGAGCGACCACATCTGGATCATGGTTCTTCGCTAATAAGAACACTAACATTCGACAAGGGAAAAGGCCAATGACAAGGTTTAGGAGATTTTTCCCTCCCAATAGGAGTGGCGGAATCAGGAAGCCACCGTTCTGCCAGGAGGCTCGGCGTCGACAGTATGGAAGACCTCATAACGCAGGCCCTTACCCTGCGAGGACTGGAGGATGCTTTGGCTATGGCCAGCAGGGTCATATGATTAAAGACTGCCCACATCGCACGTTTAGTGTGCAACCGCGGCAACAAGTGAAACAACTAGCAAGGATGGCACCTCCTCTCTTACTGGACTGACCCCCGGCTCAAGGAAGGTTTATGCAATGACACAGAATGAGGCCCAAGGTGTCGGAGGAGTTATTACAGGTATTTTTTCCTTGCACCGATGCCCTACTTATGCTTTATTTGATATAGGAGCTACCCATTCTTTTGTCACTGAGCAATTTGTGAAGTTAGTAGGATTAGTTGTTAAGCCATTAGTAGTGGTCCTTAATGTCTTGACCCCTATGCATGTTAGCATGTTATCTGTTAATGGGTGTAAGGGATGTGAGATAGTGATTAGTAGGGAAAAAGGATTGATCGACCTGGCTATGCTAGCTAAGTACAATTATGATGTAATAGTTGAAATGGATTGGTTGATGAAGTAGAGGGCCACGGTAGATTGGTTCAAGAAAACAATAAAGTTCTACTAGTCGGAAGGTTTGAGTTATGAGTTTGTAGGGAATCAAGGAGGAACTTCCACTCTAATGATTTCCTCTCTAGAGGCCACCCATTTGTTGAAGGATGGATGTCAGAGCTTTTTAGCCAGCATAATGGACGCTTCGGCTGAATGATCGAAGTTGGAGGAGATTGCCGTAGTGCGGAAGTTCTTGGACATATTTCCAAAAAAGTTGCCTAGATTACCCTCTAAGAGGGAAGTTGAGTTTGCAATTGAAGTACTCCCTAGGACGGAACCGATCTCAAAGCTGCCTTACCGAATGTCACTCTCTGAGTTAAAAGAGTTAAAGGTATAGATGCAAGAGTTGCTTGACAAATGGTTTATTCGCCTTAGTGCATCACCATGGGGAGCACCGATACTCTTTGTGAAGAAAAAAGGATTGATCTTTGAAGTTGTGTATTGATTATCGACAACTAAATAAAGTGACGGTCAAGAATAAGTACCCGTTACTTAGGATCGACGACTTATTCGATCAGTTGCAAGGCGTGTCGATTTTCTCAAAAATCGACTTGAGGACTGGGTATCATCAACTAAGGATTAAGAAGAAGGATATTCCTAAGAGCGCTTTCCGGACTCGTTATGGTCATTGTGAGTTTACGGTGATGCCTTTTGGATTGATGAACGCCCCGGCCGTATATACAGATTTGATGAACAGAGTTTTCAAGGATTACTTAGATAGGTTCGTCATTGTATTTATTGATGACATCTTGGTTTATTGAAGAGTCATAAGGAGCATGAACAACACCTAAGGATGGTGTTGGCAATACTTCAAGGGCATACACTCTACGTTAAGTTTAGCAAATGCGAGTTCTTGTTAGATCGAGTGGCATTTTTGGGTCACGTGATCTCGGCCGATGGGATTACCGTGGATCCCACTAAGATTGAGGCCGCAATGAGTTGGCCAAGACCCACGAGTGTAATAGAAGTTCGTAGCTTTTTGGGCTTGGCAGGATACTATTGGCGCTTCGTGGAAAAGTTTTCAAGCATATCAATGCCATTGACAAGGTTGCTAAAGAAAGAATGGAGATTCGAATGGACGGACAAGTGTGAAGAAAGTTTCCAAGAGCTAAAAGGGAGGTTAACAACCACTCCGGTGCTGACCATTCCTTTAGGACCAAGTGGCTATGAAGTTTATAGTGACGCGTCCTATCAGGACCTAGGATGGGTGTTCATGCAACACGGACGAGTCGTAGCCTATGCGTCAAGGCAGTTGAAGTCTCATGAACAGAATTACCCGACACATGACTTGGAATTAGCCGCAGTGATTTTCACTCTTAAAATTTGGAGGCACTACTTGTGCGGAGAGAAATTCCGGATCTATACCGACCATCAAAGGCTCAAGTACTTGTTCTCCCAAAAGGAATTAAACATGAGACAACAGAGATAGATGGAGTTATTGAAGGACTACGATTGCGATATTTAGAATCACTCGAGAAAGGCAAATCGTGTGGCAAACGTGTTGTAAGTCTTCTTTAGCCTCACTGATGGTCGAGGAGTGATAGTTACTAGATAAGATAAAGGATTCGGACTTTAAGTTTGAGATAGGTCATCTCACTTGTTTATTAGCCACCCTAAGAATTGAACCATAAATCCAGTCTAAGATTAAGGGGTTGCAAGCCACAGACCCTTTCCTCCAGAAAAATTTTCAATTGGAGGATGGGCAAAGGAAACCGGACTTTCAGATCTTAGAGAATGGAATTCTGAGTTTTCAAGGGAGACTGTGTGTGCCTGATGATTAGGTGCTTAAGGAAGAAATTTTGACAGAGGCACACAGAAGTAATTATAGCATCCATCCGGGGGAGCACCAAAATGTATCAAAACCTAAGGCCACACTATTGGTGGAATGGAATGAAGACTGATGTGGCAAGGTTCGTGGCCAAGTACTTGACATGTCAGCAAGTAAAGGCTTAGTATTGTAAACTTAGAGGCCTTCTGAAACCATTGGAAATTCCGAAGTGGAAGTGGGAGTATATCACGATGGACTTCATGACAGGACTACCTAGAAGTCAGCAAGGTCATGACATGATTTTGGGTCATTGTAAATAGACTGACCAAAGCGGCCCACTTTCTAGCAGTATGTAAGGATCTCCCTTTAGACAAATTGGCGGAGTTGTACGTAGCGCAAATAGTCAGAATTTATGGAGTGCCTGTGACTATCACCTTTGACCGCGATCCTTGGTTCACCACTTCATTCTAGAAGAGTCTACAAAATGCCATGGGTACCAGACTATAGTATAGTACTGCCTTTCACCCTCAGACTGATGGAAAGTCAGAGAGGACCATCCAGACCCTTGAAGACATGCTACGAGCGTGTGTTTTAGACTTCAAGGGGAGTTGGGAGGATCAACTGCATCTAGTTGAGTTTGTGTATAATAATTGTTTTCAACAAAGTATCGGGATGACCCCTTTTGAGGCATTATATGGACGTGTCTACCGAACTCCGGTCTGGTAGGGCGAAGTTGGAGAGCAAAAGGTTGTAAGCCCTGAATTGGTGCAATAGTCATAGGAAGCAGTCAAACTAATCAGGCAAAGATTGAAGACGGCACAATGTCGACAAAAGGATTATGTGGATTAGAGACATAGACCCTTGAAATTTCAAGTGGGAGATCACGTCTTCTTGAAGGTGTCACCCAAGAGGGGAATTTCACGTTTTGGCAAGAAAGAAAAGTTAAATCCCATATTCGTAGGCCCGTTTGAAATTATGGAAAAGATAGGAGTTGCGGCCTGCCACTTGGCACTACCACCAAATCTTAAGCAAATACATAATGTCTTTCATATGTCCATGTTAAGGAAGTATGAACCTAATCATTCGCACGTGCTAAGTTTTGAGGACATTGAAGTCGACAATTGAATATCGTATGTGGAGAAACCGATTTGGGTCGAAGATCGAAGAGAGCAAATGTTGAGAAATAAGGTCATTCCTTTACTCAAAATCGTCTAGCAGCACCACGATGCTGAAGGTACCACTTGAGAGAGCGAAGAGTCCATGAGACACCAGTGCCCCTATCTGTTTGAGAACTCAAGCATAGCAAATTTCGAGGACGAAATTTCTTAAGAATGGGAGAATTGTAATAGCCGTGTTTCGGGCTTCTTGGGATCCGTCGTGTGATTGGATGGACCACATTCGCAATTTAAAGGCCCTGAGAATTTTCCCAGAAATTTCTATAATTTCCATTCGGTTCGAGAATTTTAATGAAAGTTGTTTCGCACTCTCAAAAATTTATTAAATCATGTTTGGGGCCCAAAGATGCTTGATTTTGGTATCCGAAAGTTTTTCTTAAATTTTTGTTAATTTTCCTAAATTTTGATAATTTATTATTATTTCATTATTATCTTATTAATTTATTATTATTTTATTAAATTTCGAACCGACCAGTGAACCAACCAGTCCAACCGCGCGAGACGGACTGTCCAACCAGATTGGACCAGTCTTCCTCCCCCGCAAATCGCCGGCACACATGGTGCACACGTGCCTCTCACTCTCTCCATTCTCCCTTTGCTACGAGCAGCCTTGCCGGTGCCGTGCACGCCATCGTGGGCCATGCGTCAGCCCAATAGCCGGCTAGCTGCTGTCGCTACCTACCCTACATCCTTGCGACGTGACCGGTGTACCTCACTGGCATTGGGCAGCCACCACGTAGCGCTGACGATGAATAATCACCGTCAACCTCCAACCACTCCTACTTGCTCACTAAACCGAGCTCCACCTCCACTTTTGATCCTCAAAACTTTGCACTTAAATCTCCAATCCATAGGCCTACAACGCCTTCTATCCACCGCCACCAACCGTCGCCCGTGGTTTTGCCTAAGCCGGCGCCGCCGGCTGGCCCTACAGTTCGATTTTTCTGGGCTTTCTAGAAAAACCCTTCATCTTCAACCAGTGAGTTCTCTCGATTCCGAGCTCTATAGCTTAAAACAATGCCACCAATCGATTTCTATGGGTCTCTAAACCTTGATTTTGACTCTTGTCTGGATCGATTTGGCTTAGATTCGTGTGAGTTTGGTTTGGATCAAGTGGAGCTCAACCTCGAGCTCGCCACCACCGCTCCTCGCCATTGGTACCGTTGGACTCACCACCCCCTCGTGAGTAAGCCTAGCTACCTCACTTCGATCAATTAGGCCTAGAATTGAAGGATTGAACTCGAACCCTAAAACCCATTTTCTGGAAAACCTAGGTTTTGAGCCGTCGACTTCACGGTCGAATTTCTCTCAGCTCCGGCCACCTCAACCCTTACCACCACCGCTGTTCAACTCGCCGTCAAGCTAGCTCTCAAATCCCTCCAGCCTTAAGCTTCAATTAGGCCAGGGGAAGGAGAACGAAGCTCCAACCCAACAAGGTCTCCGAGACCCGAAGCTCAACCCGGTTCTCCAAGCCGGGTCTGCTTGAAGCTTGCCATCGCCGTCGTCATCGCCGTAGGCTCACCGGCGCGGCAACTTGCCTGAAATTTCATCACCGATGTCGTTTTTCCACGCCCGTCACTAGTGAGTGGACTCTAACGCTTAATTAGGTGCTTTCATTGTTTTAGTAGAATTTAGGAGGAATTAGTCGAGTGATTGGATTAGGTGGTTAGAGAAATTGCATGATTCGGGGTGCAATTGAGGAATTGGAATTCCACGAATGATGTGACAATCAAACAATTGAACGATGGATCAAAGATTAGGACCGATCATTAAGGCGAAGCATGACTTGATTCAGACGTCGCAAAGGCAACATAAGATGGATTGATTAGTCGATATTCGGATAATGAATTTGAGGACCGATGAGGAACAAGTTAGGATCTCAGGCTGGTTGTGGACGGTTTTATTCATTCAATTACGCGATTCATTCCTTTAATTATCCAACTAATTTTGTATTATGCTTACTTCTAATTTATTGGGTTAAGTAGAAGTACTTCCGCATTGCATTTGATGGAATAGGGCTAGCACTATGACTCGACTATGGATATGCTTCTCTTCTCGTGCCTAGGATCAAAACGATCGAGGTCTAAGTAGGAGCTAGATGCCAAGAGAGAATTAGAGGTCAGAGAGAGGTAGCTTAGACTAAACCTTAAGTATGGCAAGGTAGATAGGTTTGAGTCTTAGGGAGGTACTTGACCGGTGATGTGCGATTAGGGACCCTGGAGTAGTGATTATTCCTAATTTTGGGTTAAGGTAAATTCACGAGAATACCAAGTATCTCATCCACCATCCTAACCATCACAGAATCTAATTATGGACCTGGAGGAAGTGCCGTCAGTCCTGGAGGAATACCTAGAGGAGGAGGAGCTATGGGAGGAGGATCCGCCACTTGAGGAAGACCTGCTGGAGGAAGGCCCGATGGAGGAAGACTTGGAGCCTCCCTTTAGCTCGGACGAAGAAGTAGATGACTCTGAAGACGATTGGATAATGCCTGATTGTCCAGCTGACAGAGGGTGTGTCATAGATAAGAAAGTTTGGAAGAGTGGTTTGATCGTAGAAAAGCATGAAAGGACCGAATGGCTCTAGAACAATGCAAGACGGGTTTGGATACCCCACCAGTACCAAATAAAGTATTATGCAGTCTCGAGAGGTGAGATGCTTTATAGTTTAGAGTCTCGAGGAGTACCTCGAGGAGGCTACGAGTCTTGACACGACGGCCCTGATGGAGCCGATGACTCAGGAGATGGCACTATCATAGATCCACCATCCAGTTGAGCCAGAGATGACTTCTTAGACTAGAGTCTCTTTTTAGACTAGTATTCCCTTCCCTCTTTCCCGCCACTTTTGATTGTATAGCTTGCAGGACATGACATTCCTTAGGCTTTTGAGATCTTCTGGGTCAGGACTTGTAATCGTAGACTCTTGATGTACTTATGGAAGTCTGATGTTCCTACTTCGTGACGGAGTGATGTTGCTAGTTAGATTCCTCACTTGTAAATTTCTTTAATCTTGGCGAAGATGGAGAAAAGGTAAATACCCACTTAGGAACATACGCGCGCTGAGGAATTCGAAGGTAAGATAATCGGGGCAGCCGTGTTCGTAAAGGCGGGCTGTGACAGTTTTTCCTCGGGTTTACCATTCTCATGGCCTTCAATGGCAACTCACAAGCACGCAACCTAGAAAAATGAGTTGTCGATGGTGGACGCTAGGAAAAACAAAGCCATGAGAGCCCCAAGTAGATAATATTATCCGTGATGAGGCGAGGATGTTATAGAGTGATATTAGAGCCGACTTCCAGCAATGTGTGGTGACCACAGTGGGTGCTCGCGAGTGCCGTTGAGGGCATAACAGGGACGTCGTGCCACAAAGGGGGGTCCTAAGAGAGCTTATATTCTTGCCTCACATCGCTTGGGAGAAGGGTCCTAAGAGAGCTTATATAGTGAGGTCCACCCTTAAATATTGATAACGTGTTTTCTCAGGTTGGGCACTCGTGAGTTGTCGCTACAAAGATAATTTTCTCCACCATAAAGTACGTGTCATGAAAAACGAAGTAATATGGACTTTCAGATTTACATGAGTGCAAATCTAGTGTGTCAAGATGCTTGGTTAAATGTATATGGATTAATCCTGGTGCATTCTGGCCTTACTCTGGATAATCTCTTACAGAAATCTGCTCGGTGGAAGGGTTTCGGAAGTTTCAGACAGAGTCTATGGTAAGCTTTAACATATTCTGTCTCGGTTTGCTTACAACAGTTTATATATGCATATTGTCAGATTCCATGATTCTATTTATACTCCTTTATTTTAGTTGTTGGTGCAGTAACAGCCTCAAGTCTTATTTTCTTACATTTCCTTCTCTGAGAGCACTGTAGTACTTCAACTATATGGGAATTAGTGGAAAACCAGATGAATTAGGGATATCACATGTCAGAAGATCAGAGAAGCTTGTGTACCGCAGTTTTTAATTAGGGGAATTAGGAATATCCCCTGTCCTAGCATAACGGTAACCTTGAGAGAATGAATGGTGAGATGGGGGTTTTCTCCCTTTTTTAGGGGAGTGAAGTTTTTAGTGGAGAGTTAAGATGACAAGGTTACCGTGACGCTAGGACAGGGAATCTATTTCCAGAAGGTTGTTTTTTTTTTCCCCATTTAGGTCATCAAACTGGACTGTAGGCCTGTGAAACAAATAGAGGCAGAAATTCTTGGATGGACAACTTTGTTACTTTAAAAAAGAAGCATAAACTTTACGTGTAGCAGTTACTAGGGCTGTTGCATCTCGTCGACCTACTCTCATCACAAGCATTAACTTACATAGAAACATGTCATTCATTTTATACCATTGCGGATCCGGATCAGACGACTTGAAGTCACCTGATTTGGGATCCATGGCCGTCCTATTTTAGATCGGACAGCCACCCATTATTTGAGGAGGCCACGATTTTAAATTTGCTTTTTGTCCCAGCCATCCAATGTAGATCGGACGACTGGGACAAAAAGCAAGATTTAGTGACTTAAGTCACTGAATCCATTTACAAAAGGAAATACTTGTCCCAATCCACATTTAAATGGTACCACCCGCACGACCCACATCCATGCTTTAACCTGGGAGCATGTCCATGCACATGCAAACCAACTTCCAGCAACTGCACAACCTTCGAGGCTTTTAAAGGTGCAGCAATGTTTTATAGACCAGCCAAATGGCGTTAGGGCTCGACTCCAATGAGAAGAGTTCAATTCGGGCCGAATTGAGGGGGAGAAATTCCATAAATTGTCTATGGTTGCTAGGCTATCACAACATTGAGACTAACCTGAAACCGGAGTAGGTCAATCCAGTGCCCAATTTGAAAGACCATAGGATTAATGCTAGTTATCTTGCAAGCTTTTTCAGCAGGAAAAAAAATGCCCACATCTTAAATGGCTAGATAGCCGGGGGAAGGGTATCTTCTCAGGGGGCCGACTTCACTTGGTTAAGTAGGCGCATGAAATATACACCTAGATTTTTTATAATATAAATATGCTAGGTTTTTTTTTTTTTAAAGTCTAGGAAGCATAGAAGTAGAATAAAATAGACCTTCCATGGATCCTACTTAGCTACAAACACTTTCTGTAATTGCTCCCTTGTTAATCACAAAGGCTCTTGTGAGTGCTACTGTCTAGTCATCAATGCATATCTCGTCCTTCCCAAATGAAATTGCCGGTGAATGGTCATAAGCTTATCAGCAGAAGATTCTAATGGGGTGCTGATCGTTCAAGTTCAGGGGATCATTTCATTAGTTGATTCATCACTAGTCTGGAAATATAAATCACGCTGCACCTCTAAGGAAATGTTTGGCAGTACATGGATATCCTACTCAACAAGAAACTTTCCTTGTCACTCGTTTCTGGAAGTTTGTGAGCTTATTTCTTCCGGTTTAGTTACTAAACAACCTTTGACAGCGGAGCAAGTCATCATACGTGATTTGGGAGCTATCTCCATTTAACTCAGGAATCAAATTCATTTCATAGTCTGTAAAGTTTATACTGAGCCCAGAGGAATGACACATTTCATGATAGATGTCTCCTGTTAGCTTTATCTATATTTGTATTGAAATCTTATGCACGTAGTGATTTCTTGTGTGGATGCAGTCTTCAAATCCTGTCTTACCACGGATTGGTCCTTTTCTGGCCAAATTACCACGGACTGGTTGAAGGATGACAATTATGAATTTCACATGAGAGGCATATTTGCAAAACTCCAAGACCGATTTGCTGCTGCCTCTTTCATGGTGCTCAATTTTGGGGAGCAAGAAAAACAAAGCCAAATGGCTAAAGTGTTGTCTGAATATGATATAACTGTCATGGAACTCCCGCAAAATTATGGAGGTTGCCCTATACCGAGAGTGGAGATCATCCACAACTTCTTGAGATCTGCTGATGAATGGTTGTCATCTGATACGAAAAGAACATGCTATTGATGCATTGCGAAAGGGGTGCATGGCCAGTTTTGGCTTTCATGTTGGCTTCTCTTTTGTTATATATGAAGAAGCAGAATGGGGAGCAGAAAACACTTTGACATGATTTACAGTAGGGCACCTCGTGAACTCTTGCAGCTGACATCAACACTGAATCCATTGCCTTCCCAGCTGAGATACCTCAACTATGTTTCCACACAGACTGCTAATTCTGATTGGCCTCCACCAGATAAAGCACTTGTGATAAAATATGTTCAACTAAGTTTAGTTCCTCATTTGGATGCTGAGGGGGGATGTCGTCCTATTGTTAAGGTAATAGGACGGGACCCCTTCATGGTTCCTGATCAAACTCCCAAAGTTCTGTTCTCAACACCCAGGAGTGAATATGTGAGACATTACAAACAGGTAGTTCTGATTGTGTTGCCAATATGCCTAACCTAAGATTATTTATGAAATCTTATTGCATATGTTTGCCAGGTGTAACTCCATTTGCTCTGCCGTGTATTGGTGGGCTTCTAGTGCCAAACTTTTTCACGTTTGGTGTTTGTAATCCTTGCTGGATTTGTAGAAGGAGCTGCAGGCAGTCACAGTTATCGTAGTGTCTTGAATGTCTTAGTAACAGAGTTCACAATCTATTAATCTGCTAAACTGTTAAATCAAGCTGCAAAAGATCATTGTTGCCCTATTTTACATGTCACATTCTGTAAAAAGGGCAAGTATGCCACATTTGAGGAGTTGCCTAAGTTATTCTTCGCCAGATAATGCACTCATTCTAATCTTCAGATGCATAGTCAAATCCAACCTTAGAATATGACGACTACAAAATCTCATTTTGAGTCTACAAACGTCACACATGCTTATGTCCAGCCTAGTCAAAAGGATGAGTCATCAATCTGTTCTTTTTCTGTTTTAAATGCTATATTCTTTTGTTTTGCTTCCCTGGAAATGTTGTTTTGCTTCACAGTACTCACTACAACTCTCTGAGGAATACAAGAATATAGGAAAATAAATATTCCCTCTCAAGCACCAAATTTATCTCACATGGCTCATCCATCAATCCATATCGATGTGGGAGTTCACCACTTGTCAAAGATAATTAAGTAAAAACTATAGATATTATACTAGTTCACTATTTGAATTTTTCATACATTTAAGTGCAGGCAGATGGTGAAAAGGTTAAATTGGATATCCATTGGAATGTTCAAGGTGATGTTGTGCTCGAGTGTATTGAGTTTGGATGCTGACCTCAAACAGGAAGAATCAATGTTTTGTGCAATGTTTAATACTGCATTCATATCGAATAGTGTTCTGAAGCTTGAGTTTGAGGATATAGATGTCCTGCGGGATCGCCAAGGTCAATATCTGTTGACACCTAAATTTTGACAAATTACACAAACAATAAAAAATAGGGATTTATTTTAATCCCCGAAAAAATATGTGTTTTGCATTTAGTTTTAGGAGCATTTGCATGCATATTTAACTAAGTGGGTCTGTGCATGGAAATCATGTAATCGGCAAAATTAGGAACATTACGATTTACAATCACAGTCAAATATTTACAATTATTCGATCAATGAGGAAGATGAAATAAGCTGATAAATTGGTAAATTGGCGAAGGATTTGGTCTAAGAGATGTAATATTTGTTCAAATCTTTTTAAGATTTGACTGGATGTTTCTTTATCCCAACACTAGGAGGCGTTCAAGGGCAAAAGGAGATAGGGGAAAATTTAAAAAAAAAAAAAGGAAAGAAAGCCTTGGTCAAATGTGATTTGCTTTTCTTCCTTCTTTTTAGGGGTCCAGGAGCTTCCTTTGAATGGGGGTTCTTCAAAAAAAGGAGTTCTAAAATCTGAAAAAAGGGAGGGACCGAGAGAGAAAAAAAACAAGGAAGGAGATAGAGAGAAAGCGTCCGAGAACTTGATCCGTGACGCCTCATCCACTTTCGGCGACTCGTTCACAGCCGCTCGTGTTCGCGATTTCTCCTCTTTCATCTGTGGGTTTCTTTTTTTCGTGTGACCGAGACCTCCCCTTGATCATGGCCGGGGAAACTCGCAGATGAACGAGGTTTCGGCTCGAGTTCGCTGGAGCGCACCTCCTCTCCGTCATCCCCAAGCTGTGTAGGGAGGTGAGTTTATAACTCTGTTTTTGTTTCCAATGACCCTCTAGCTTGTTGGTTGTTGCTGCATTTTCTCGGTTTAAATTGGGTGGTGTTTGATTTGATCGACTCCCAAGCTCCCATGGTGTTGGTTCTCGCCGCTATGGCTCATCTTGTTTTTGCTTGATGCATTATAGGACATAAATTTATATTCTTTTGGTTCTACCGTGAACATCCTTCACCGCACCTCACTTATTCTGGGCACTTTTGTTGACTTTTCCAATCCCTCTCTCCACCGCCGCAACCTCCTTTGCCATTATGCTTTTCTTTCTTGAAATTTTCTCTCACCTTTCCGTTGTCTTTTTCGTATTTGCCCCCTCCCCTGTCCTAGTCAACTCCTTTGTTTTGTTGACTCCACCGCAGCTTTTTCTTCCTGTCTGGCGTACGTACGCGCGAAAGGGCATCTCACCAGCTCACTCTTCTTCTCTCTCCTTCTTTTCCTTTTCCCCTCCTCTTTCCCCGATATTATCCCTCCCTGGTACTATTCATAGTCTTCAACCTACAACCGCGCCTCCTCCCCAAACGCAAGCCGCTCCCTTTGATTTTCTAGACGTCGCTGACTGGAGAACGGCGCGAGAAAGACCGTGAGGCTTGTTGAAAAAGAACGTTACAGGCACAAGATCAATAACGATTTTTCGATAGATTTCGAAGGAGAGGACTCTCAACTCACACAACAGAGGAGGAGAAGACGAGAAGGCCACGCTATTCTTCACTCTTTTAAAAAACAGAATTACAATACTTGACTTTTTTAACAAGATAATTAAACGATATTGAAACTTGAAAGCACTAAGAACCTAGTAACTAGACAACACTTAATATAAACTACAAATTACGACACTTCAAACTTAACAACGATCATAACTCTTTTTCAGAAAATAACACCAATAAATTTGGTTTAATTTCCAACACTCCCTCCTAAACCAAATTCTCTTCCATTGATCATGCCAAGCAAGCTCTTGAACTTCCGAAATGCATCGATCTTGAGAGGCTTGGTAAAAATGTCTGCGACTTGATCTCCTGTCTTCACATGCAATACTTCAACTTCATTCTCTTTAACATGTTCTCGAATGAAGTGATATCGAACATCGATATGTTTACTTCGTTCATGAAACACTGGATTTTTCGCCAAGGCAATAGCAGAAGCATTATCAACAAAAATATCCGTTGCTTTCTTCTGCTCCATATGAATGTCTTTGAGCAGTCTTCTATGCCATATTGCATGACAAACACATGATGATGCAGCTACATATTCAGCTTCACATGTCGACAGAGTAACGCTATGTTGCTTCTTTGATGACCATGTGAAAACAGCATCACATAAGAAAAATACAAAGCCTGTAGTGCTTTTCCAGTCATCAATATCTCCACCATAATCACTATATGAATAAGCTCTAAGTTGAAAAGTTCCAGATCGATAGTAATGCAAACCATCAGTAATAGTACCTTTGATGTATCGAAGTATCCTCTTCACAGCTTTCAGATGAGATGACTTTGGCTTCTCCAAGTATTGACTCACAATTCCAACACTGTACACGATATCTGGCCTCGTGCATGTCAAATTTCTCAAACTTCCAATCAGGCTTCTATAATATGTTGAATCAACATCGACACCATCATCAAACTTCGATAGTTTGGTTCCACACTCCATTGGTGTATTAACTGAATTACAGTCCTTCATGTCAAACTTTTCAAGGACATTCTCTGCATATCCTTTCTAGGAAATAAAAATTCCCTCCGCACTTTGCTTCACTTCGATGCCAAGAAAATAACTCATGAGGCCATTATCCGTCATCTAAAATTCTTTCACCATCGATGTTTTAAAGGCATCAATCACCGACATATTATTTCCTGTGAAAATAAGGTCGTCAACATATAAACAAGCTATTAAAACATCACCTCTTTCTTCCTTCAAATAGAGTGCATGTTCATATGGACATTGAGTAAATCCATCCAACTTGAGATATGCATCAATTATGAAATTCCATGCTATTGGTGCTTGCTTAAGCCCGTATAGAGCTTTCTTCAACTTCAACACTTTGTCTTCATGGCCTTTAACAACAAACCCTTCGGGTTGATCAACATAAACTTCTTCTTCGAGGATGCCATTCAAAAATGCTGATTTGACATCCATTTGATAAATCCGCCAATTATATTGAGCAGCAATGGAAATGATCAATCTAATGGTTTCCATGCGGATAACAGGGGCAAAGACTTCATCATAATCGATTCCGGCTTTTTGCTTATACCCTTTTGCGACTATTCTAGCCTTATATCTTGTTACTTCGCCTTTCTCATTCTTCTTGACCTTGTATACCCATTTAACACCGATCGATTTCTTGTCATGTGGGAGATCGACAAGCTCCCATGTTCGATTCTTCTTAACAGCTTCAATTTCTTCATTCATGGCTTTCCTCCATTTTCCTTCTTTGGCAGCATCCTCATAGACGAGTGGTTCACTGTCTGCAAGTAAACATACAAGATGAAGCTCGTCGGTAGATTGATAAATATCGGATAATCTCCTCGATCTTGGCACTACTGGTTCATCGATATCATTTGAAGATGAACTTGGAGTAAATATTGGAGAAGAAGGTATTGACTGATCCTTCAACTCCATTTAATCAACATCACCACGAGCATTAGCTTCTACCTTCGGATTGTCTTCCCATATGCCATCTTCATCGAACTTTACATCTCTGCTTATATGCACTTTCAAATTGTTAGGATCAAACAATCGATAGGCTTTCGACGATAAATCATACCCGATAAATATGAGTTTTTTGCTCTTGTCTTCTAGCTTTGATCTTTTCTGGTCTGGGACATGAGCATAAGCAACGCTCCCGAAAATTCTCAAGTGAAAAACACTTGGTCGCCTCCCGGTCCATGCTTCTTGTGGAGTTACGCCATCGAGTCCATGTGTCGGACATCGATTTTGAAGATAAATAGCACATGAAACTGCTTCAACCCATAGCTCCTTTGGCAAATTTTTACTCTTCAACATGCTTCGAACCATGTCAAGAATGGTTCTATTTTTTCGTTCAGCTACGCCGTTTTGTTGAGGAGAATATGGAGCCGTCAAGAATCGTCGAATTCCATGATTCTCACAGAATTTGTCTATGGTTGAGGTGAATTCTCCACCGTGATCAGTCCTCAAAGCCTTAATGAAATAGCCGCTTTCTTTCTCAGCTAGATTCTTGAACTGCTTGAAACGTTCAAACACTTCTGTCTTCTCTTTAAGAAAATACACCCAAGTATGTTGAGTGAAGTCATCGATAAAAGTAAGAAAATATCGACGATTGCTGTAAGAATGAGGAGTGATTGGCCCACACACATCAGAATGAATCAACTCAAGTGGCTTCTTCGCTCGATAAGTTGTCGCCTTTGGAAAACTAGTTCTGGAATGCTTACCGATGACACATTCTTCACATAATCGATCAGGATAATCAATATGTGGCAAGCCATATACCATTTTCTTGCGAGAAAGCAAACTAAGTCCGCCAAAATTCAAATGGTCAAACCTCAAATGCCATAGCCATGAAGGATCATCCACGCACGTTTTCAGACGTTGAGACATCTCATTCTTTATGTTGAGAATAAACATCCTATTCTTCGACATCTTCACATTTGCAATCAATTCATCATTTTGATCTTTCAACACAAGGCTCAGATCTTTCATATGAACAATATAACCTTTCTCCAGGAGTTGTCCCAAACTCAAAATATTGCTCGACATTTTTGGAACATAGTGAACATTCGTAATAAACTGACGTGCACCATTCTTCAAATGAATCATAATTGTACCTTTGCCTTCGACAAGAAAAAGAGACTTTGCCTTTAATTGTCTCATCCAAATTAGCGAACATCTCCTTTCTCCCGCACATATGATTGCTTGCACCGGTATCCAAATACCACGTATCATTATGGCCTCCTTCATCTTCTTTGAATGCCAATAAAAGAGCTTGGTTGGTATCATTGACCAAGTTCACCTTTTCATTAGAACCACTACTCTCCTTATTCCAGCAATTAGAAGCATAATGGCCAAGTTTATTGCAATGGTAACATCGAATTTTGGATTTGTCATACCATTGATTTGTCAAATTTCTTCCTCGACCACGAACATTTCTTTGATACTGATATCGATCATCATTCCGATGAACATCTCCTCTGCTTCGTCCACGTCCTCTTTCTTGAAAGCGACCTCGCCTCGACCTCGATTTGTCCAGCGAGTTTGCGTAGGATTTCTTTGAATAGGATCTCTTCTTTGCTCCTTCTCATCTCGAATGGTTAATTGCATCTTGAGAACTTCCTCCACTGCTTCAATCTTTTTCTTTCTGAACCTTTCTTCATGGACTTGTAATGAACCCATAAGTTCATCCACTGACATAGCATCCAGGTCTTTAGATTCTTCGATGGCAACACCTATGTGGTCGTACTTCCTGTCTAACGACCGAAGTATTTTCTCGACAACACGAACATCCGCAACATCTTCTCCATTTCTTTTCATCTGATTGACAATCGTCAAAACTCATGTGAAATAATCAG
>JAGKPW010000423.1:0-24844 GCA_019926035.1 Melaleuca alternifolia | reverse complement strand
GGTCCAATCTAATGGAGTTTGTCCTCATGGTCCAATCTAAGGGACTTCGTCTCCTTTTTGTCCAATCTAAGGAGTTTGTCTGCTATTTGTCCAATGTAAGCAAGTTCATCTCCTCTTGGTCCAATCTATGCGAGTTCGTCCCCTCTTTGTCCAATTTGAGGTTGTTGGTCTTCTCTTGGTCCAATCTAAGAAGTTGGTCTCCTCTTGGACCAATCTAAGGAGTTCGTCCCCTCTAGGTCCAATCTAAGGGAGTTGGTCTCCTCTTGGTCAAATTTAAGGAGTCTTCTCTTGGTCTAATCTAAGGGAGTTCGTCTCCTCTTGGTCCAAACTAAGGGTGTTGGTCTCTTATTGATCCAATCTAAGGGAGTTGGTAACCTTTTGGCCCAATCTAAGGACTTCGTCCCCTCTAGATCCAATCTTGGGGAGTTCGTCTCCTCTTGGTCCAATCAAAGGAGTTCGTCTACTCTTTGTCCAATCTACGGGAGTTCGCGTCCTCTTGGTCTAATCGAAGGAGCTTAGCTCCTCTTGGTCGAATCTAAGGGAGTTTGTCTCCGCTTGGTCCAGTCGAAGCAGTTCGCCTCCTTTTAGTCCAATCTAAGGAGTTCGGCTCTTCTTGGTCCAATCTAAGGGAGTTCGTCTCCTCTTGTTCCAATCTAAAGAGTTTGTCTCCCCTTGATCCAATCTAAGGGAGTTTGTCTCCTCTTCCTCCAATCTAAGGAGTTCGTCTCCTTTTGGTGCAATAGAAGGGAGTTCGTCTCCTTGTGGTCTAATCTAAGGAGTTTGTCTCCTCTTTTTCCACTCTAAGGGAGTTCGGCTCCTCCTGGTCCAATCTAAGGGAGTTCGTCTCCTCTTGGTCCAATCTAAGGAATTCGGCTCCTCTTTTTCCAATCTAAGGGAGTTCGTCTCCTCTTGGTCCAATCTAAGGGTGTTGCTCTCTTAATGGTCCAATCTAAGGGAGTTGGTAACCTTTTGGCCCAGTCTAAGGACTTCGTCCCCTCTTGATCCAATCTTGGGGAGTTTGTCTCCTCTTGGTCCAATCAAAGGAGTAAGTCTACTCTTTGGCCAATCTACGGGAGTTCGGCTCCTCCTAGTCTAACCTACGGGAGTTTACGTCCTCTTGGTCTAATCGAACGAGCTCAGCTCCTCTTGGTCGAATCTAAGGGAGTTCATTTCCTCTTGGTCCAATCGAAGCAGTTCGCCTCCTTTTAGTCTAATCTGAGGAGTTCAGCTCTTCTTCGTCCAATCTAAGGGAGTTCGTCTCCTCTTGGTCCAATCTAAGGAGTTCGTCTCCTCTTGATCCAATCTAAGGGAGTTTGTCTCATCTTCATCCAATTTATGGAGTTCGTCTCCTCTCGATGCAATCTACGGGAGTTCGTCTATTTTTGGCCCAATCTAAGGAGTTTGTCTCCTCACGATCTAATCTTGTGGAGTTCGTCTCCTTTTGGTCCAATCTAAGGAGTTTGTCTCCTCTTTTTCCAATCTGAGGGAGTTTGGCTCCTCCAGGTCCAAACTAAGGGAGTTCGTCTCCTCTTGGTCCAATCTAATGAGTTCGGCTCCTCTTTTTCCAATCTAAGGGAGTTCGGCTCCTCTTGGGCCAATCAAAGGGAGTTCGTCTCCTCTTGGTCCAATCTAAGGAGTTCGACTCCCCTTGGTCCAATCTAAGGAATTTGCCTCCTTTTAGTCCAATCTAAGGGAGTTCGTCTCCTCTTGATTCAATCTAAGGGAGTTGGTCTCCTCTAGGTCTAATCTAAAGGAGTGGGAATCCCTCTCGGTCCAACACTAAGGCGATTCGTCTCCTCTTGGTCCAATTCGGTGAGTTCGTCGATTGGTCCAAATCTACAGGGAGTTATACTTCTTGGTCCAATCTAACAAGAGTGGTTCTCTTGTCCAATCGACGGGAGTTCGTCTTCCTCTTGGTCACTTAAGCGGGTTCTTTCATTGGCCTAATCTATGGAGTTGGTCCCTTTGAAGCCAAGTTAAGGGAGTAGGTCTCCATTCTTGGTCCAATCTAAGGATCCTCTGCTTGTCTGGTCCATATGAAGGGAGGGTTCTCCTCTTGGTCCAATTAAGGCGGGTCGTCTCTCTTGTGTCCCAAATAAGAATGGCGTTTGTTTCTCTTTGGACAATTAAGTGAGATTCGTCTCTTCTTGGTCAAATCTAAGGAGTTCGTCTCCTGTTCGTCCAATCTAAGGGAGTTCTTTCTCTTGGCCAATTAGGAGTTCATCTCACTTTGGTCAAAACTTAGTAGGTTTTTTTTTTGGGAAATCTATTTGGGCAAATCTAAGTGAGGTGTTCTCCATATTGTCCCAATCTAGAGAGTGCGGTCTACCTATTATGAAATCTAGGGAGTTCTTCATCTTGGTGCCATCTAAGGGAGTTTGTCCCCCCGGTCAATTAACGGAGTTAGTCTCCATCTTGGTCAAACTAAGGAGTTTGCTCCTCTTGGCCACAACAAGTGAGTCGTTCTTCTTGATAAAATATGAAGGAGTTGGTCCAATCTAAGGAGTTCATCTCCTTTTGGTCCAATCTAAGGAGTTCGTCTCCTCTTGGTCCAATCTAAGGAGTTCATCTGCTATTTGTCCAATCTAAGCGAGTTCATCTCCTCTTGGTACAATCTAAGTGAGTTAGTCTCCTCTTGGTCCAATCTAAGGCAATTGGTCACCTCTTGGTCCAATCTAAGGAGTTGGTCTCCTCTTGGTCCAATCTAAGGGAGTTCTTCTCCATTTGGCCTAATCTAAGGAGTTCGTCTCATCTTTGTCCAATTTAAGGGAGTCCATCTCCTCTTGGTCCAATCTAAGTGAGTTCGTCTGTTCTTGGTCCAATCTAAAGGAATTGGTCTCCTCTTGGTCCAATCTAAGGGTTCGTCTACCTATTGGGGTTCGCAAAGAAAGGGGTTCGTCTCCTCTGGGGCAATCTAGAGAGTTTGTGTCTTATATACTGGTACACAAAATCTAAGAAGGGTCGGTTGAGGTTCCTCTGATGAGTCCAATTAACAGGAGTCTTATCATCTTGGTCCCAATCTTGGAGTTCGTCTCCTCTTGGTCACCAAATTAGCCAAAGTTCATCTTCTATGGGCCAACATAAAGTGAGTTCTCTCCCCTGCGCCATAGAGAGCAGCTGGGCATACTCTTAATCAATAAGGAGTTTCCCTCATCTTTGACAATTAAGGGAGTATAGTGGTCTCATCTGGTCAATATATGGGAGTCTGTCTCCCCTCGGTCAATCTAAGGAGTTCGATCCTCTTGGTCCAAATAGAGTGGTTCTCCTCCTTGATTCCCAAACTGAAGTGAGTTGGTCTTCTTGATTCAAACTTAAAGGCGTGGTGCAAATAAAGGAGGTTCTTCTCCCTCTTGGTCCAATCTAAGGAGTTCGTCCCTTCTTGGTGCAATCTCAAGGAGTTGGTCCTCTCTTGGTCCAATCTAAGGAGTTCGTCTCCTCTTGGTCCAATCTAAGTAGTTCGTCTCTTGTTATTCCAATCTAAGGGAGTTCGTCCTCTCTTGGTCCAATCTAAGGAGTTCGTCTCCTCTTGGTCCAATCTAAGTAGTTCGTCTCTTGTTATTCCAATCTAAGGGAGTTCGTCCTCTCTTGGTCCAATCTAAGGAGTTCGTCTCCTCTTGGTCAATCTAAGGGATTTCATCCTCTCTTGGTCCAAATCTTGGTAGTGGTCTCTTACGGTCCAATCTATGGTGTTGGTCTCCTCTTGCACCAATCTAAGGAGTTCGTCTCCTCTTTGTCCATTCTAATTGACTTCATCTCCTCTAGGTCCAATCTAAAGGAGTTTGTCTCCTTTTGGTCCAATTTAAGAGTCTCCTGTTAGTCTAATCTAAGGGAGTTCGTCTCGTCTTGGTCCAATCTATGGGTATTGGTCTCCCATTGGTCCAATCTAAGGGAGTTGGTAACCTCTTGGCCCAATCTATGGACTTCGTCTCCTCATGATCCAATCTTGGCGAGTTCGTCTCTTTTTTGTCCAATCTAAGGAGTTTGTCGCCTGTTTGTCCAATCTACGGGAGTTCGGCTCCTCCTTGTCTAATCTACGTGAGTTTGTGTCCACTTGGTCCAATCTAAGGAGCTTGGCTCCTCTTGGTCGAATCTAAGGGAGTTCGTCTGCTCTTGGTCCAATCTAAGGAGTTCGTCTCCTCTTGATCCTCTCTAAGGGAGTTTGTTTCCTCTTCGTCTAATCAAAGGAGTTCGTCTCCTCTCGGTGTAATCTAAGGGAGTTCGTTTCCTTTTGGCCCAATCTAAGGAGTTCGTCTCCTTATGATCCAATCTTGGGGTGTTCGCCTCCTTTTGGTCCAATCTAAGGAGTTCGTCTACTCTAGGTCCAATATAAGGGAGTTGGTCTCCTCTTGGTCCAATCTAAGGTGTTGGTCTCCTCTTGGTCTAATCTTAGGGAGTTCGTCTCCTCTTGGTCCAATCTAAGGGTGTTGTTCGCCTATTGGTCCAATCTAAGGGAGTTGGTAACCTCTTGGCCCAATCTAAGGAGTTCGTCTCCTCATGATCCAATCTTGGGGAGTTCGTCCCCTTTTGGTCCAATCTAAGGACTTCGTCTCCTCTTTGTCCAATCTCTGGGACTTCGGTTCCTCCTGGTCTAATCGAAGGAGCTCGGCTCCTCTTGGTCGAATCTAAGTAAGTTCGTCTCCTCTTGATCCTATCTATGGGAGTTTGTTTCCTCTTCGTCTAAGCTAAGGAGTTCGTCTCCTCTCGGTGCAATCTAAGGGAGTTCGTCTCCTTTTGGCCCAATCTAAGGAGTTCGTCTCCTCATGATCCAATCTTGGGGTGTTCACCTCCTTTTGGTCTAATCTAAGGAGTTCGTCTCCTCTTGGGCCAATCTAAGTGAGTTCGTCTCCTCCTGGTCAAATCTAAGGGAGTTGGCCTAGTCTTGGTCCAATCTAAGGATTTCGTCCCATCTTTGTCCAATCTAAGGGAGTCGGTCTCCCATTAGATCAATCTAAGGGAGTTGGTCTCCTCCAGGTCCAATCTAAGGAGTTCGTCTCATCTTTGTCCAATCTAAGGGAGTTCGTCTCTTCTTGGTCCAATCAAAGGGGGTTCGTCTCCTCTTGGTCCAATATAAGGGAGTTCGTCTCCTCTTTGTCCAATCTAAGGAGTTTGTCTGCTGTTTTTCCAATCTAAGGGAGTTCATCTCCTCTTTGTCCAACCTAAGTGAGTTCGTCTCCTCTTGGTCCAATCTAACCAAGTTCGCCTCCTCTTAGTCCGACCTAAGGAGTTCGTCTCCTCTTGGTCCAATCTAAGGGAGTTCGTCTGCTCTTTGTCCAATCTAAGGTATTTGGTCTCCTCTTGTTCCAATCTAAGGGAGTTTGTCCCCTCTTTGTCCAATCTAAGCTAGTTGGTCTCCTCTTGGTCCTATCTAAGGAATTGGTTTCCTCAAGGACCAATCTAAGGAGTTCGTCTCCTCTTTGTCCAATCTAAGTGAGTTCGTCTCCTCTAGGTCTAATACAAGAGAGTTGGTCTCCTCTTGGTCCAATCAAAGGAGTTGCTCTCCTCTTGGTTTAATCTGAGGGAGTTCATCTCCTTTTGGTCCAATCTAAGGCTGTTGTTCTCATATTGGTCCAATCTAAGGGAGTTGGTAACCTCTTGGCCCAATCTAAGGAGTTCGTCTCCTCATGATCCAATCTTGGGGAGTTCGTCCCCTTTTGGTCCAATCTAAGGAGTTCGTCTCCTCTTTGTCCAATCTACGGGACTTCGGTTCCTCCTGGTCTAATCGAAGGAGCTCGGCTCCTCTTGGTCGAATCTAAGTAAGTTCGTCTCCTCTTGATCCTATCTATGGGAGTTTGTTTCCTCTTATTCTAAGCTAAGGAGTTCGTCTCCTCTCGGTGCAATCTAAGGGAGTTCGTCTCCTTTTGTCCCAATCTAAGGAGTTCGTCTCCTCATGATCCAATCTAAGGGAGTTTGGCTCCTCCTGGTCCAATCTAAGGGAGTTCGTCTCCTCTTGGGCCAATCTAAGTGAGTTCGTCTCCTCCTGGTCAAATCTAAGGGAGTTGGCCTAGTCTTGGTCCAATCTAAGGATTTCGTCCCATCTTTGTCCAATCTAAGGGAGTCGGTCTCCTCTTGGTCTAATCTATGGGAGTTCGTCTCCCATTAGTTCAATCTAAGGGAGTTGGTCTCCTCCAGGTCCAATCTAAGGAGTTCGTCTCATCTTTGTCCAATCTTAGGGAGTTCGTCTCTTCTTGGTCCAATCAAAGGGGGTTCGTCTCATCTTGGTCCAATATAAGGGAGTTCGTCTCCTCTTTGTCCAATCTAAGGAGTTTGTCTGCTGTTTTTCCAATCTAAGGGAGTTCATCTCCTCTTGGTCCAACCTAAGTGAGTTCGTCTCCGCTTGGTCCAATCTAAGGGAGTCCGTCACCTCTTTGTCCAATTTAAGGAGTTGGTCTCCTCTTGGTCCAATCTAACCAAGTTCACCTCCTCTTAGTCCAACCTAAGGAGTTCATCTCCTCTTGGTCCAATCTAAGGGAGTTCGTCTCCTCTTTGTCCAATCTAAGGTAGTTGGTCTCCTCTTGGTCCAATCTAAGGGAGTTTGTCCCCTCTTTGTCCAATCTAAGCTAGTTTGTCTCCTCTTGGTCCTATCTAAGGAATTGGTTTCCTCAATGACCAATCTAAGGAGTTCGTCTCCTCTTTGTCCAATCTAAGTGAGTTCGTCTCCTCAAGGTCTAATACAAGGGAGTTGGTCTCCTCTTGGTCCAATCAAAGGAGTTGCTCTCCTCTTGGTCTAATCTGTGGGAGTTCATCTCTTTTTGGTCCAATCTATGGCTGTTGTTCTCATATTGGTCCAATCTAAGGGAGTTGGTAACCTCTTGGCCCAATCTAAGGAGTTCGTCTCCTCATGATCCAATCTTGGGGAGTCCGTCTCCTTTTGGTCCAATCTAAGGAGTTCATCTCCTCTTTGTCCAATCTAATCTAAGGAGCTCGGCTCCTCTTGGTCGAATCTAAGTAAGTTCGGCTCCTCTTTGTCCAATCTAACGGAATTCGTCTCCTCTTGGTCCAATCGAAGGAGTTCGCCACCTTTTAGTCCAATCTAAGAAGTTTGGCTCTTCTTGGTCCAATCTAAGGGAGTTCGTCCGCTCTTGGTCCAATCTAAGGAGTTTGTCTCCTCTTGATCCAATCTAAGGCAGTTTGTCTCCTCTTCATCCAATCTAAGGAGTTCGTCTCCTCTCGGTGCAATCTAACGGAGTTCGTCTCCTTTTGGTCCAATCTAAGGAGGTCGTCTCCTCTTGGTCCAATCTAAGGGAGTTCGTCTCCTCTTTGTCCAATCTAAGGTAGTTGGTCACCTCTTGATCCAATCTAAGGGAGTTCGTCCCCTTTTTGTCCAATCTAAGCTAGTTGGTCTCCTCTTGGTCCAATCTAAGGAATTGGTCTCCTCTTGGACCAATCTAAGGAGTTCGTCTCCTTTTTGTCCAATCTAAGTGAGTTCGTCTCCTCTAGGTCCAATATAAGGGAGTTGGTCTCTTCTTGGTCCAATCTAAGGAGTTGGTATCCTCTTGGTCTAATCTTAGGGAGTTCGTCTCCTCTTGGTCCAATCTAAGGGTGTTGTTCTCCTATTGGTCCAATCTAAGGGAGTTGGTAACCTCTTGGCCCAATCTAAGGAGTTCGACTCCTCATGATCCAATCTTGGGGAGTTCGTCTCCTTTTGGTCCAATCTAAGGAGTTCGTCTCCTCTTTGTCCAATCTATGGGACTTCGGCTCTTCCTGGTCTAATCTAAGGAGCTCGGCTTCTCTTGGTTGAATCTAAGTAAGTTCGGCTCCTCTTTGTCCAATCTAACGAAATTCTTCTCCTCTTGGTCCAATCAAAGGAGTTCGCCTCCTTTTAGTCCAATCTAAGGAGTTCGGCTCTTCTTGGTCCAATCTAAGGGAGTTCGTCCGTTCTTGGTCCAATCTAAGGAGTTCGTCTCCTCTTGATCTAACTAAATTAAGCAGGGTGTCTCCTCTTTGTCCAATCTAAGGATGTAGTGTCGTCTCGGTTGAAATCTCAACGAGTTAGTCTCATTTTGGCCAATCTAACGAGTTCGTCTCCTCATGATCAATCTTGGGGAGCTCCTTTTGTCAATCTAACAAGTGCGTCTTAGTTGTCCAATTAAGGGAGTCGGGTCTCCTGGTCCAATCTAAGGGGAGTTGGTCTTCCTCGTGGTCCAATCTAAGGGAGTTAGTCTCCTCTTGGTCCATCTAAGGAGTTCGTCTCCTTTTGGTACAATCTTAGGAAGTTCGTCTCCTCTTGGTCCAATCTAAGGAGTTCGTCTCCTTTTGGTCCAATCTAACCGAATTCGTCTACTCTTAGTCCAACCTAAGGAGTTCGTCTCCTTTTGGTCCAATTTATGGGAGTTCGTCTCCTCTTTGTCCAGTCTAAGATAGTTGGTCTCCTCTTGGTCCAATCTAAGGGAGTTTGTCCCCTCTTTGTCCAATCTAAGGTAGTTGATCTCCTCTTGGTCCAATCTAAGAAATTGGTCTCCTCTTGGACCAATCTAAGGAGTTCATCTCCTCATGATCCAATAATGGGGAGTTCGTCTCCTTTTGGTCCAATCTAAGGAGTTCCTCTCCTCTTTGTCCAATCTACGGGAGTTCCGCTCCTCCTGGTCTAATCTAAGGAGCTCGGCTCCTCTTGGTTGAATCTATGTAAGTTCGGCTCCTCTTTGTCCAATCTAACGGAATTCGTCTCCTGTTGGTCCAATCAAAGGAGTTCGCCTTCTTTTAGTCCAATCTAAGGAGTTCGGCTCTTCTTGGTCCAATCTAAGGGAGTTCGTCCGCTCTTGGTCCAATCTAAGGAGTTCGTCTCCTCTTGATCCAATCTAAGGCAGTTTGTCTCCTCTTCGTCCAATATAAGGAGTTCGTCTCCTCTCGGTGCAATCTAAAAGACTTCGTCTCCTTTTGGCTCAATCTAAGGAGTTCGTTTCCTCATGATCCAATCTTGGGGAGCCCGTCCCCTTTTGGTCCAATCTAAGAAGTTCGTCTCCTGTTTGTCCAATCTAAAGGAGTTAGGCTCCTCCTTGTCCAATCTAAGAGAGTTCGTCTCCTCATGGTCTAATCTAAGGGAGTTCATCTCCTCTTTGTCCAATCTAAGGAGTTCATCGGCTGATTTGTCCAATTTTAAGCGTGTTCATCTCTCTTGTCCAATCTAACCAAATTCGCCTCCTCTTAGTTGTTTTTTTTTTTCCCAATCTAAGGAGTTCGTTCTCCTTTGGTCCAATTATAGGAGTTAGTATCCTCTTTGTTCCAATCTAAGGTAGTAGTTGGCGTCCGCTCGGGGGCAATCTCACGGAGTCGTTCCTTGGGTGCCCAATCTAAGGAGTTCGTCTCTCATGACCAATCTTGGGGAGTTCTATTCCCCTTTGGGTCCATCTAAGGAGTTCGTCTCCTGTTTGTCAATTAAGGGGTTCGGCTCCTATTGGTCCAATCTAAGGGAGTTGGTCTCCTCTTGCGCCAATCTAACGGGAGGTCGTATCCTCTTGGTCCAATCTAAGGGAGTTCGTCTCCTCATGGTCCAATCTAAGGGAGTTCATCACCTCTTTGTCCAATCTAAGGAGTTCGTCTGCTATTTGTCCAATGTAAGTGAGTTCATCTCCTCTTAGACCAATCTATGTGAGTTGGTCTCCTCTTGGTCTAATCTAGGGTAGTTGGTCACTTCTTGGTCCAATCTAAGGAGTTGGTCTCCTCTTGGTCCAATCTAACCAAGTTCGCCTCCTCTTGGTCCAACCTAAGGAGTTTGTCATCTCTTGGTCCAATATAAGTTAGTTCGTCTCCTCTGCGTCAAATCTAAGGGAGTTGGCCTAGTCTTGGTCCAATCTACGGATTTCTTCCCATCTTTGTCCAATCTTAGGGAGTCGGTCTCCTCTTGGTCCAATCTATGGGAGTTCGTGTCCCATTAGTCCAATCTAAGGGAGTTGGTCTCCTCCTGGTCCAATCTAAGGAGTTGATCTCATCTTCGTCCAATCTAAGGGAGTTCGTCTCCTCTTGGTCCAATCTAAGGGGGTTCGTCTCCTCTTGGTCCAACCTAAGGGAGTTCATCTCCTGCTGGTCCAATCTAAGTGAGTTCGTCTCCTCGTGGTCCAATCTAAGGGAGTCGGTCACCTTTTTGTCCAATTTAAGGAGTTGGTCTCCTCTTTGTCCAATCTAACCAAGTTCGCCCCCTCTTAGTCCAACCTAAGGAGTTCGTCTCCTCTTGGTCCAATCTAAGGGAGTTCCTCTGCTCTTTGTCTAATCTAAGGTAGTTCGTTTCCTCTTCGTCCAATCTAAGGGAGTTTTTCCCCTCTTGGTCCAATCTAAGGGAGTTCGTCTCCTCTTGGTCCAATCTAATGGAGTTTGTCTCCTCATGGTCCAATCTAAGGGACTTTGTCTCCTCTTTATCCAATCTAAGGAGTACGTCAGCTATTTGTCCAATGTAAGCGAGTTCGTCTCCCCTTGATATAATCTAAGGCAGTTTGTCTCCTCTTCGTCCAATCTAAGGAGTTCGTCTCCTTTCGGTGCAATCGAAGGGAGTTCGTCTCCTTGTGGTCCAATCTAAGGAGTTTGTCTCCTCTTTTTCCACTATAAGGGAGCTCGGCTCCTCCTGGTCCAATCTAAGGGAGTTCATCTCCTCTTGGTCCAATCTAAGGAGTTCGGCTACTCTTTTTCCAATCTAAGGGAGTTCGGCTCCTCCTGGGCCAATCAAAGGGAGTTCGTCTTCTCTTGGTCCAATCTAAGGAGTTCGACTCCTCTTGGTCCAATCTAAGAAATTCGCCTCCTTTTAGTCCAATCTAAGGGTGTTCGTCTCCTCTTGGTTCAATCTAAGGGAGTTGGTCTCCTCTAGGTCTAATCTAAAGGAGTTGGTATCCTCTCGTTCCAAACTAAGCAGTTCGTCTCCTCTTGGTCCAATATAGGTGAGTTCGTTTCCTCTTCGTCCAATCTAAGGGAGTTTGTCCCCTCTTGGTCCAATCTAAGGGAGTTCGTCTCCTCTTGGTCCAATCTATTGGAGCTTGTCTCCTCATGGTCCGATCTAAGGGACTTCGTCTCCTCTTTGTCCAATCTAAGGAGTCCGTCAGCTATTTGTCCAATGTAAGCAAGTTCGTCTCCCCTTGATATAATCTAAGGCAGTTTGTCTCCTCTTCGTCCAATCTAAGGAGTTCATCTCCTTTCGGTGCAATCGAAGGGAGTTCATCTCCTTGTGGTCCAATCTAAGGAGTTTTTCTCCTCTTTTTCCAATCTGAGGGAGTTTGGCTCCTCCAGGTCCAAACTAAAGGAGTTCGTCTCCTCTTGGTCCAATCTAAGGAGTTCGGCTGCTCTTTTTCCAATCTAAGGGAGTTCGGCTCCTCCTGGGCCAATCAAAGGGAGTTCGTCTCCTCATGGTCCAATCTAAGGAGTTCGACTTCTCTTGGTCGAATCTAAGGAATTCACCACCTTTTAGTCCAATCTAAGGGAGTTGGTATCCTCTTGGTCCAACTAAGGGAGTTGGTCTCTTCTAGGTCTAATCTAAAGGAGTTGGTATCCTCTCGGTCCCTTCCAAAAACTAAAAGAAGTTCGTCTCTCTTGGTCAATATAGGGGAGTTCGTATCCTATTGTCCCATCTAAGGGAGTTTGTCTCCTTTTGGTCCAATTAAAGAGTCGTCTCCTCTTGGTCCAATCTAAGGGAGTTAGTCTCTCTTGGTCCATCTAAGGGCGTGCGTCTCCATTGGGCCGAATCTAAGGAGTTCGTCTCCTCTTTATCCAATTTAAGGGAGTCTGTCTCCTCTTGGTCCAATCTAAGTGAGTTCCTCTGTTCTTGGTCCAATCTAAGGGAGTGGGTCTCCTCTTGGTCCAATCTAAGGAGTTCGTCTCCTCTTGGTCCAAACCAAGGAGTTCGTCTCCTCTTGGGCCAATCTAAGTGAGTTCGTCTCTTCTTGGTCCAATCTAAAGAAGTTGGTCTCCTCTTGGTCCAATCTAAGGGATTTCTTCTCCTCTTGGTCTACTCTTAGGAGTTCGTCTCCTCTTGGTCCAAACTTAGGAGTTCGTCTCCTCTTGGGCCAATCTAAGTGAGTTCGTCTCCATATTGTCCAATCTAAGAGAGCTGGTCTCCTCTTAATCAAATCTAAGGAGTTACTCTCATCTTTCTCCTATCTAAGGGAGTTGGTCTCCTCTTGGTCCAATCTAAGGGAGTTTGTCTCCCCTCGGCCCAATCTAAGGAGTTTGTCTGCTCTTGGTCCAAACTAAGGAGTTCGTCTCCTCTTGGGCCAAACTAAGTGAGTTCGTCTCTTCTTGATCAAATCTAATGGAGTTGGTCCAATTAAAGGGGTTCTTCTCCTCTGGGTCCATTCTAAGGAGTTCGTCTCCTCTTGGTCCAAACTAAGGAGTTCGTCTACTGTTAGGCCAATCTATGGGAGTTCGTCTCCTCTTTGTCAAATCTAAGGAGTTCGTCTGCTATTTGTCCAATCTAAGCGAGTTCATCTCCTCTTGGTCCAATCTAAGTGAGTTAGTTTCCTCTTGGTCCAATCTAAGGCAGTTGGTCACCTCTTGGTCCAATCTAAGGAGTTGGTCTCCTCTTTGTCCAATCTAACCAAGTTCGCCTCCTCTTGGTCCAATCTAAGGATTTCGTCCCATCTTTGTCCAATCTAAGGGAGTCAGTCTCCTCTTGGTCCAATCTATGGGAGTTCGTCTCCCATTAATCCAATCTAAGGGAATTGGTCTCCTCCTGGTCCCATTTAAGGAGTTCGTCTCATCTTTGTCCAATCGAAGGGAGTTTGTCTCCTCTTGGTCCAATCTAAGGGAGTTCATCTCCTATTGGTCCAATCTAAGGAGTTCGTCTGCTATTTGTCCAATGTAAGCAAGTTCATCTCCTCTTGGTCCAATCTAAGCGAGTTCATCCCCTCTTTGTCCAATCTGAGGTTGTTGGTCTCCTCTTGGTCCAATCTAAGAAGTTGGTCTCCTCTTGGACAAATCTAAGGAGTTCGTCTCCTCTAGGTCCAATCTAAGGGAGTTGGTCTCCTCTTGGTCAAATTTAAGGAGTCTTCTCTTGGTCTAATCTAAGGGAGTTCGTCTCCTCTTGGTCCAATCTAAGGGTGTTGGTCTCTTATTGGTCCAATCTAAGGTAGTTGGTAACCGTTTGGCCCAATCTAAGGACTTCGTCCCCTCTAGATCCAATCTTGGGCAGTTCGTCTCCTCTTGGTCCAATCAAAGGAGTTCATCTACTCTTTGTCCAATCTACGGGAGTTCGCGTCCTCTTGGTCTAATCGAAGGAGCTCAGCTCCTCTTGGTCGAAGCTAAGGTGAGTTGGTCTCCTCTTGTTCCAGTCGAAGAAGTTCGCCTCCTTGTAGTCCAATCTAAGGAGTTCGGCTCTTCTTGGTCCAATCTAAGGGAGTTCGTCTCCTCTTGTTCCAATCTAAAGAGTTCGTCTCCCCTTGATCCAATCTAAGGGAGTTTGTCTCCTCTTCCTCCAATCTAAGGAGTTCGTCTCCTTTCGGTGCAATCGAAGGGAGTTCATCTCCTTGTGGTCTAATCTAAGGAGTTTGTCTCCTCTTTTTCCACTCTAAGGGAGTTCGGCTCCTCCTGGTCCAATCTAAGGGAGTTCGTCTCCTCTTGGTCCAATCTAAGGAATTCGGCTCCTCTTTTTCCAATCTAAGAGAGTTCGTCTCCTCTTGGTCCAATCTAAGGGTGTTGGTCTCTTATTGGTCCAATCTAAGGGAGTTGGTAACCTTTTGGCCCAATCTAAGGACTTCGTCCCCTCTTGATCCAATCTTGGGGTGTTTGTCTCCTCTTGGTGCAATCAAAGGAGTAAGTCTACTCTTTGTCCAATCTACGGGAGTTCGGCTCCTCCTAGTCTAACCTACGGGAGTTTGCGTCCTCTTGGTCTAATCGAACGAGCTCAGCTCCTCTTGGTCGAATCTAAGGGAGTTCATCTCCTCTTGGTCCAATCGAAGCAGTTCGCCTCCTGTTAGTCTAATCTGAGGAGTTCGGCTCTTCTTGGTCTAATCTAAGGGAGTTCGTCTCCTCTTGGTCCAATCTAAGGAGTTCGTCTCCTCTTGATCCAATCTAAGGGAGTTTGTCTCATCTTCGTCCAATTTATGGAGTTCGTCTCCTCTCGATGCAATCTAAGGAAGTTCGTCTCCTTTTGGCCCAATCTAAGGAGTTTGTCTCCTCACGATCTAATCTTGTGGAGTTCGTCTCCTTTTGGTCCAATCTAAGGAGTTTGTCTCCTCTTTTTCCAATCTGAGGGAGTTTGGCTCCTCCAGGTCCAAACTAAGGCGTTCGTCTCCTCTTGGTCCAATCTAAGGAGTTCGGCTCCTATTTTCTCCAATCTAAGGGAGTTCGGTCTCTGGGCCCAATCAAAGGGAGTTCGTTTCTCTCTTGTTAATCTAAGGAGTTAGACTCTCTGGTCAATTACAGAAATTGCGCCTCCTTTTAGTCAAATCGAAGGGAGTTCGTTCTCTTGGTTCAATCTAAGGGGAGTTGTATCATATAGGTCTAATCAAAGGCAAGTGGCCAAACTACGGAGTCGTTCTCCTCTTGGTCCAGTTAGGGTGATGTTCGTTCCTCTGGGTCCAAAACTAAGGAGGTTGTCTCCTATTGGGCAAAACTTAAGTGAGTTCGTCTCTTCTGATCCAAATTCTAATGGAGTTGTCCAATTAAGGAGTTCTTCGCCTCGGTCCAATCTAAGCGAGTTCATCAACTCTTAGTCCAATCTAAGTGAGTTAGTCTCCTCTTGGTCCAATCTAAGGCAGTTGGTCACCTCTTGGTCCAATCTAAGGAGTTGGTCTCCTCTTTGTCCAATCTAACCAAGTTCGCCTCCTCTTGGTCCAACCTAAGGAGTTCGTCTCCTCTTGGTCCAATCTAAAGGAGTTCATCTCCTTTTTGTCCAATCTAAGGTAGTTGATCTCCTCTTGGTCCAATCTAAGGGAGTTCGTCCCCTCTTTGTCCAATCTAAGGTAGTTGGTCTCCTCTTGGTCCAATCTAAGGAGTTAGTCTCCTCTTGGACCAATCTAAGGAGTTCGTCTCCTCTAGGTACAATCTAAGGGAGTTGGTCTCCTCTTGGTCCAATTCAAGGAGTCTTCTCTTGGTCTAATCTAAAGGAGTTCGTCTCCTCTTGGTCCAATCTAAGGGTGTTGGTCTCTTATTGGTCCAATCTAAAGGAGTTGGTAACCTCTTGGCCAAATCTAAGGATTTCGTCCCCTTATGATCCAATCTTGGGGAGTTCATCTCCTTTTGGTCCAATCAAAGGAGTTCGTCTCCTCTTTGTCCAATCTACGGGAGTTCGGCTCCTCCTGGTATAACCTACGGGAGTTTGCGTCCTCTTGGTCTAATCGAAGGAGCTCAGCTCCTCTTGGTCGAATCTTAGGGAGTTTGTCTCCTCTTGGTCCAATTGAAGTAGTTCGCCTCCTTTTAGTCCAATCTAAGGAGTTCGGCTCTTCTTGGTCCAATCTGAGGGAGTTTGTCTCCTCTTCGTCCAATCTATGGAGTTCGTCTCCTCTTCGTCCAATCTATGGAGTTCGTCTCCTCTCGGTGCAATCTAAGGGAGTTCGTCTCCTTTTGGCCCAATCTAAGGAGTTCGTCTCCTCAAGATCCAATCTTGTGGAGTTCGTCTCCTTTTGGTCCAATCTAAGGAGTTTGTCTCCTTTTGTTCCAATTTGAGGGAGTTCGGCTCCTCCAGGTCCAAACTAAGGGAGTTCGTCTCCTCTTGGTCCAATCTAAGGAGTTCGGCTCCTCTTTTTCTACTCTAAGGGAGTTTGGCTCCTCCTGCTCCAATCAAGGGGAGTTCATCTCATCTTGGTCCAATCTAAGATGTTCGGCTCCTCTTGGTTGAATCTAAGGGAGTTCGGCTCCTCTTTGTCCAATCTAAGGGAGTTCGTCTCCTCTTGGTCCAATCTAAGGAGTTTGTCTCCTTTTATTCCAATCTAAGGGAGTTGATCTCCTCTTGGTCCAATCTAAGGGAGTTGGTCTCCTCTAGGTCTAATCTAAGTGAGTGGGTATCCTCTTTGTCCAAACTAAGGAGTTCGTCTCCTCTTGGGCCAAACTAAGTGAGTTTGTCTCTTCTTGATCAAATCTAAAGGAGTTGGTCTCCTCTTGGTCAATTAAAGGAGTTCTTCTCCTCTGGGTCCAATCTAAGGAGTTTATCTCCTCTTGGTCCAAACTAAGGAGTTCGTCTCCTCTTGTTAATTAAATCTAAGGAGTTCGTCTCATCTTTGTCCAATATAAGGGAGTTGGTCTCCTCTTGGTCCAATCTGAGGGAGTTTGTGTCCACTCGGTCTAATCTAAGGAGTTCCTCTCCTCTTGGTCCAAACTAAGGAGTTCGTCTCCTCTTGGGCCAAACTAAGTGAGTTCGTCTCTTCTTGATCAAATCTAAAGGAGCTGGTCTCCTCTTGGTCCAATTAAAGGAGTTCTTCTCCTCTTGGTCTAATCAAAGGAGCTGGTCTCCTCTTGGTCCAAACTAATGAGTTCGTCTCCTCTTGGACCAATCTAAGTGAGTTCATCTCTAGATTGTCCAATCTAAGGAGTTCGTCTAAGGACTTTGTCTCCTCTTGGTCCAAACGATGGGAGTTAGTCTCCTATTTGTCCAATATAAGGGACTTCGTCTCCTCTTGGTCCAATCTAAGGAGTTCGTCTCCTCTTAGTCCAATCTAAGGGAGTTGGTTTCCTCTTGGTCCAATCCAAGGGAGTTCATATCATCTTTGGTCCAATCTAAGGAGTTCGTCTCCTCTTGGTCCAATCTAAGGAAGTTCGTCTCCAATTTGTCCAATCTAAGGGAGTTCGTCTCCTCTTGGTCTAATCTAAGGGAGTCCGTTCCCTCTTTGTCCAATCTAAGGGAGTTGGTCTCCTCTTTGTCCAATCTAAGGAGTTGGTCTCGCCTTGGACCAATCTAAGGAGTTCGTCTCCTCTTGGTCCAATCTAAGTGAGTTCGTCTCCTCTTGGTCCAATCTAAGGGAGTTGGTCTCCTCTTGATCCAATCTAAGGAGTTGGTCTACCCTTGGTTCAATTTAAGGGAGTTCGTCTCCTCTTGGTCCAATCTTTGAGTGTTGGTCTCCCATTGCTCCAATCTAAGGGAGTTGGTCTCCTCTTTGTCCAATCTAAAGAGTTCGTCTCCTCTTGGTTTAGTGTAAGGGAGTTCGTCTCCTCTTGGTTCAATCAGAGGGAGTTCGTCTCCTCTTGGTCCAATCTATGGAGTTGGTTTACCCTTGGTCCAATCTAACGGAGTTCGTCTCCTCTTGGTCCAATCTAAGGGAGTTGGTCTCCCATTGGTCCAATCTAGGTAGTTCGTCTCCTCTTGGTCAGATCTAAGGGAGTTCGTCTCCTCTTGGTCCAATTTAAGGGAGTTTCTGTTTTGTTTGCTAAGAAATAAACTCATGTAAATTGAGAGTAGTCATCCACTATTACTAGACAATAAGATTTACCTCCCAGACTCTGAGTTCTTGTTGGTCCAAAAAGATCTAGATGAACAAGTTGCAGAACACAATCAGAAGATATATGATTAACAGATTTAAAAGAACTCCCGATTTGTTTTCTCAATATGCATGGTGTGCAGGGATTTGATTTCCGAAGGGTAGTTTGGGAAGTCCACGAACAAGTCTCTTGGTAGAAATCTTAGCAATCTGTTTAAGATTGGCATGTCCCAATCTTTTATGCTAAAGATTGGCTTCATCCTGAATTGAAACAAGACATTTTGACTTATCCAAATTCATGTCCAGAAGATAGATGTTACCATGTCGTCGACCAGTGAATGATTGTAGACTGTCTTCACTTGTGCCAGAACATATGTCTTCTTGGAAGTTAATTTTATATCCAGCATCACAGAGTTGACTAATACTCAACAGATTGTACTTTAGGCCTTTCACAAGAGAAACGTTATTAATGATCATGCTTCCTATCTTGACTGTTCCAAGCCCTATAAGTTTTCCGTTTCCTTTACCTCCAAAGGAAACCTTTCCTCCATTCATTCTGACTATGTTTGTGAAGCAGTCAGAATCACCAGTCATATGTCTTGAACAGCCACTATCTAGATACCACTTGATCTTGTTCAAGGCCTGTGGAAAGATAGCAAGACTCAAGTTTTCTTTGGTACCCAAACTTTCTTGGGTCCTATAGTGTTAGTACACAGCAGAGATTTTGCAAAATAGTTTCTAATATTTTTCCACTTCAAAGAACATTCTGTCTCAAGATGTTCTGAGCTGATATTCAAATGATCGAGAGGACTCTTCTCAACAGGTTTTACAAAAAAAAATTGGAAATGATTTTTGTAAATCCTTTTGGGAAGTCTATTTTTGAGTTTTTCCTTTACCTTAGGAAAGTCAATTAAAGGCTTAGTTTCAGGAGTTATACCAAGACCAGCTTTGTTGAAATATGGTCTTTGGACAAAAAGAATTTTCTCAATTTTTTCAAAGCCAATGGAAAACTTTCATGAAACATGTGAAATATCTGTTTTTAAGCAAAGGTTTTCTTCCTCAAGAGACTCTGATTTTTCCTTTAAATCAAATAAATTATTTTCAGAACTCTCAGCTTTTTCTTTCTAGAACATTTCCTGTTGCTTAAGCCTCAAGTTTTCCCTTTTCAGCTCAGAGACTCTCTTGAGAGATGATTCTAGATTTGAACATAATTCATCAATATATTTGGAAACCTTGATAGGAATTCTTACTTGATTATCATGTTCTAAATCTGAGTCTGATTCTTAATCCGAGTCTGTATTTGAATCAAAGTTTGCCATGAAACATACTTGAGCATCTTCATCACTATCTTCACATTCAGTGTCACTCCATGCTTCAGCCTTTAAAGCTTTCTTATATTTTTCATCCCCCCCCTTTTCTTTGAGTAAAGGACAATTTGGCTTGATATGTCCCTTCTTGTGGCAATTGAAGCATATCAATTCATCGTTTGATTCATTGTCCTCAGTTTGTTTCTTCTGGGAATTTGATCTTCTGAACTTTCTCCCCTTCTTGTTCAACTTTTTGAATCTTTTGATGAAAAGTGACATCTCTTCATCATCTAGATAGTCATCAGACCATGTATCATCAGAATCATCATTAGGTTTTAAAGCAATTGACTTCTTACCTTTCAAATCCTCGTTTTCATCCGTTCTTTCAACTTCGTAGGATTGAAGTGTTCCAATTAGCTCGTCTACTGAGAGTGGTTGAATTCTCTGAGCCTCTCTGATAGACGTCTTAATAAAATCTCACTCCTTGGATAATGTTCGCAGCAATTTGTTGATCTTCATTGGTTCCGTAATTGGTTGTCCTTGATATGCTAAGCCATTCACAAGTTCTGTGAACCGACTAAAATGTTAGGAATGGATTCTCCTACTTTCATTTTGAAAGCTTCGTATTGTCCAAGCATAATGTTTATTCTTGTTTCTTTTACTCGATCAGTTCCTTCATACGTGACGTTGAGTCTGTCCTAGACTTCTTTAGCTGTATCACAAGAAGAGATTCGGTTATACTCAATAGGAGATAAAGCACAGTAAAGAGAGTAAATAGCTCTAGCATCAAGAGCCTATCTCTTTGATTGTTCAGCTTGAGATATCTCTCTAACTTCAACATCATCTTCACTTTTAGGAGCAATTCCTTTGTCAACTACATCCCACTCAAGAGGATTCTTAGATCGTAGGAAAGCTTTCATCTTATTCTTCCAAATATTGTAATCTTTTCCATCGAAGTAAGGAGGTCTGGTGTGACTCTGTCCTTCCATCAATACTGGAGCAACTGCACTAGCCATAGATCTTTAAGCTCTGAAGTAAGTACACTTCAATAAAACAAGCTACCGTGCTCTAATACCAATTGAAAGTGCTAGTGCGTACACCTAGAAGGGGGGTTGAATAGGTGTTCTTGCAATTTAGTGCGGAAATATAACTTTACAAGATATAACAAATAGAAATTAAGAACAGAGAGTAGAGAGAAGAGTTGAACACAACAGTTATAGTGGTTCGACTTTAATTAAGCCTACATCCACTCTCGGTCTGACAGCCAATGGGCTGGAATTCACTATGTTTCAAAAAAGATTACAAAATGATGAACAGGCTTCACGAAGCAGTCGGATTTCTCTCTTTTGAGTATACGATGTGCACAATGATAAGTAGAGTGAAGAGCTCAGACTATGGAATTTTCTCGTGCTACTTCGCCTCTTTTCCACCAAGAGATAAGTCCCTTACATACTTCCTCTGGCCTTGTTAGACCGTTGTCACTTGCCAAAGAGGTTCTTCCAATCATACCGTTGGAGAGAATCAATCAAGGGATCTCGAGCTGTTTTAGAAATCGAGAAGAGAGAGTGTCGATCCTAATCGCCCATACAATTAGTATGTCTACTTTCCAAGTATGAAAGCTTTCCCAAAATACTTGTCTTCTAGTTTATCAAAACATTCCATAAAAATAAGATATACGACCGGAGAATCAGCCCACCAAACTATCCAAAAATATCTCGCTTGTTGAGTCAATATACTTCGTAGATATGACCGAGATAAGATATCAGTGAGATCGTCATTTAGATTTGGCAACCAATATTCCAGACGAGAGATGTAAGTAATAATCCCATATTATGAGAAAACCTGTACTAGAAAATACATGTTCTTCCAGACGATGTATGTTCTACCAGATTGTATATGTTCTGCCATCTTCCAAACGGTATATGTTTAGTCATCTACCAGACGGTATATGTTCTGCCAGGCGGTGTATGTTCTGTCAGAGTACAGAAGATGTGATATAACTCCTGCGAATATACTTGTGTTTTGTCAACTTCAAAACCTTAAGAAGAGATTCTCTAAAAAGGTCCTTAACCTTTGGTGTAATCTTTCCCTAGAACTAATCGAGCCTAGGGGAACACGTCGGGAAGTAAATAGATCGGGTTACGAGCCAAGATCAAGCATTCACCCCCAAACGAGACAAACTCACTAGGAATGGGACGTTCTTCCGTTACAAATAATTACAAGTCCCCCTACCTTGACCACAATCTTTCACAGGTGCTAATTCAATCAAAATCAACGTAACTATAAGTAATGTAGGAGATCTAAAAGCTTGAAAATCTCACGGTCGAGCATTCGAGCTAAAAGAAACCATATTTCATCAAAGTATATTGCCCTTCTGTTGGAATGGCATTGCTACCCTTAAGTCTTGGTTTAATCATTCCCAAAGGCCAATTATGAGTAAATTAGACGATTTACAGGCTCATTTGGCCCAACATGTGGCAAACTCTCTCTGAACGGGAAGTCCTTCCCACTCGATCCGTATTTAGGTCCTCTACTTCTACTCAACTCATCTCTATGCTCGAGGGAAATCTCAGTGAACACAACTACGAGTATGTTGGACGGTTCGAATGCTCGAAAAACCATGTGATCGGACCCGTGACCCTAAAGGAACTAAGGCTTCCCTAGAATGTGAAGCTCTTGTAAGAAAAGGAAGTTATCACCCTCAACTTTTGATCTGGTCTTTCTCAAGTAACAATAATATCCAAATGAGCACAATCGAGAGTAAAGTAGATCATTCGTAAGCCCCGTGTGGCTCAATTAAGGTATCTGACAAGGAAAGGTATCTCGGAATGGGAAGCTCTCCCTTCCAAATGAGCTTATGGCCCTCAACTTTTGCTCTAACCATTCCTTGAATAATAAGGTTGCAGGGGAACACACTGAGAGACAAATTGACTGATTTGCAACTTGAGGTCGAGTAATTATCCCGAAACGAGACAAACTTACTCGGAGTGGGAAGTTCTTCCATTTGACATATGATAAGGCCCTCTACCATTGCTCTAATCATTCTCGGGTGCAAATCGCATCTAAGTCAACACAATTATAAGCAATGTAGCAAATCCAGAAGGTCAGGAGCCTTAGGTTGAGCATTTGACCTAACAGGAGCCAAACTTCCTCGAAGAGGGAAGTCTTTCCATTCAGTCTTTGTCGAAGCCCTCAGCTTTCACTCTATGCTTTCCCATATAGGAAACGGGATCTAAACAAATGTTATTCTGAGTAAGTTAGATGGTTGACAAGCTCAGAAAAGCCATGTGAGCAAGTCTCGGGCGCGAAAGAGACCAAAGCTTTCCAAAAGTGAGAAGTTCTCGCAAGAGAACGATGTCAATGCCTTGAAGCCTTCCTCTCGCTCTAATATGTCCCAAATGATCATCGCAGCTAAATGAACACAATCGAGTGTAGATTAGATAAGTTGGAGGCTCTTGTTCTTGTATTTAACATAGATGGAGCCAAACTTGCTCGAAATGGGTAGTTCTCCCTTGAAAATGACCTTAAGCCTCTCAACCTTTGCTCTAATCTTTCCCTAGAACTAATCGAGTCTAGGGGAACACGTGGGGAAGTAAATGGAGTAGGTTACGAGCCATCAAGCATTCAACCCTAAACTAGACAAACTCACTGGGAAAGTAATGTTCCTCCGTTTAAAATAATGACAACTCCCCCTACCTTGACCCAATCTATCCCGAGTGCAAATTCTATCTAAATCAACGTAACTATAAGTTATGCAAGAGATCTAGAAGCTCGAAAGAACCTCACGGTCGAGCATTCAAGCTAAAAGGAACCAAACTTCCTTAGAGTAGATCGTTCTTCCATTGGAATGGCTTTACAGTCCTTAACTCTTGCTTTAATCATTCACAAGTGGCAATGCCTTTGAATAGACACAATATGAGTAAGTTAGACGATTTGCAAGCTTATTTGGCCCTACATGTGGCTAACTCTCTCGAATCGGGAAGTCCTTCCCTCTTAGTTGGTATTTAGGTCCTCCACTTCTATTCAATTTGTTTCCATGCTCGAGGGATATCTAAGTGAGCACAACTACGAGTATGTCAGATGGTTTGAATGCTCCAAAAAACATGGGGTCAGGCCTTTCACCCGAAAGGAACTAAGGCTTCCTTAGAATGTGAAGCTGTTGCAAGGGAACGAAGTTGTCGCCCTCAACCTTTATTCTAGCCTTTCCGAAGTAACAATCACATCCAAATGCGTACAATCAAAAGCAAAGTAGATAATCCTATTAAAAATGATTTCAAGTTTTTATACCCCGAATCTAGCTCTAACAAGAACTAGTTCCTAGAGTTGTTTTCCGGACGGTCCAATTGCATATCGCCAGTCATTCCCACGAATGGAAATTTGGTAATTCCCTTAGAGAGAAAGAGATAGATATGGTCAGTCGGCCATGTTATCCGGCCAAATTGGCAAGTCAACTGCAGTCAAATGGAGTTGACTAGTCGAACTAGTTTGACTCGAGTTGAATCAGAAGTCTTTTATCTTCAATTTGGTCCTAATTTTTTATACAATTTAGTCCAATTTCATTTCATGGCTAGACTTATATGGCTGATTTAATCTAATTGCAAATTTTATTAGGCTTTTTCTAGGTAACCAAATTACTCAAATTTGACTAGTATGTTTAAATTGGACTAGCTCAAGTCAATCAACTTGACTCTTTATATTCCAATTGGATCAATTTCCTTGGATTGCACTATGGGCATTGTTTCAATTCCATTCTAAACAAATGTCGAGAAATTGGGTGAATTTGCCTGATGGTTGTAATCTCAAAATTTTCTTGAAAATCGATTGTGTAATGACCTCCTATCAAATGTTGAGAAAAGAGTCTCTAAAAATGACTAGAAATGAGTGCATATTGAATTTGGTCGATCGAAAATCAAAATCTCATATTCAGGGAAAATTCAATTTCTGATTAACTTTTGCAAAATTGAGGATTTAAGAGTCTAATTATTGTAAAAGAATTTTTTGGATTTCTGGTGAAATCAATTTATTGAATTAGACAGAACGTATGGAACTTGAAATCTGTTGAAAAACAATAAGACTATTTTTTTTCCAAGAAATAGGTCATGTTGCAATCAAGAATCCTAATCTTGAGTTTTATCTTTGTATTAACAATGGCTGACAGATTAATTAAGTCATTGATGATGTTATCACGATAAACATTATGTATTCATGCAAACTTATATATTTCCAAGAAAAAGAAAAAGAAAAAGAAAAAGAAAATTTTCTTTTACAGCATGGAGCACCCCTGCAGAAGTACTCTTAAGGGTCAACTCTTTTGCCTACATCTTAGGGGAGCAAAGAAAAGAACACCACTAGTTTGCATACAACTCAGGCATACATTTTCGGATCTGCCAGAGAAATTTTCTCATCTCTCTCAATTCTTTCCACATAATTTCTCATCTTCCTCCGTTTTTCTTGCCTCCTCAAATTGACCCTCTTCGGCTTTCAGTTCAGATTAATCAATGGCTTCAACAAACATAGTACCCCTGAACTTCCCCAGCAATTTCTAGTGCATGAAATTCGATACTTTTTTCCATTTATACATTCTTAGGCTTTTAGAATCTGAAAAGCTATATATACAAATATATAGATGAAGAAACAAGAGTAAAAGGAGGGAAAATGGAGAGCTATTTGAACGAGAACTTTGAGGTGAAGCCAAAGCATTCGTCAGAGGAGGTATTGGAGAGATGGCGGAAACTGTGTGGCGTAGTGAAGAACCCAAAACGACGGTTCCGATTCACTGCAAATCTATCCAAGCGTTACGAGGCTGCTGTGATGCGTCGGACCAATCAGGTTACATAATTACTGCACTTTTCTTTCTATCCATTTTCTCTTATATATTCGGATACAACGATCCCGTCATATCCTGATCCAAACCAGCTTTTACATATTTTATGGAGTGAATATCTCATGTCTATTCAAAAGGTTAATGTTTCTGATTATATGGCTATTAGTCAACTTGTAGTTTGAACATGGCATGTCATTGTTCTTTGTCACATTAAAAATGAAGGAGCATCAGTTTAGTTGATAATACCAGGAGAGCTAGTTTTTAATCACCAACGTAAAAAGCTGGAAGGAACGTTGTTCTTTATTTCTTTTTTAACTCGAAGCTAAATATGGACTATTAACTCGATATTTGTACATTATATATTCTTGTTGAATAAATATTTGTTAACG